>PVJX010000796.1:0-23709 GCA_004027295.1 Dolichotis patagonum
TCTTGTGATCCGCTTTGCTCTGTTTTGTTGTGTTTAATTTTACCCTTTTGATATAATTGCATGTATATTTGAGTGGGTAAGATGGATGACCATATTGCTGTTTTTGTCAGATCATGGAGCAGAGCTGTTAACAGTCTCACTGTTTGAATGTCTACTTTATATGTTTTAACTTTGTAATTTGAACAACTATTTCCAAGAATTCAGTATGTAATTTGTCAAGTAATAATTTCTTAGGGTTTTTTTTTGTTTTTTTTTTCTTTTTTCCTTGGAATACTGTATTGTCGCTACCCTTTATTCTGTTTTGTTTTGTTTTTTCTCTTTAAATAAAATTATTTAAAAAAAAAGGATTGTCAGTGGTCCTAGCCAAGGTTCCCAATATTGCTTATTATGGAGGTTTTTCCCTAAGTTGTCTTTAGGAAGAGATATAATTTAGGGTTGTCTGTTCTACAACATCACTCCAGCAAGGTAGTATGGGAGTTAATTTGATCTAGTAAATTTGATCTAATTTGATCCAATGTGCCTTGGACACTCATGAAATCTTGATCAAATGTTTGTTCTATTCTTTTGAGGCAGCCGTCCACAGTTTAAGCTAGAAAGGGGTAGGAAAGTAATGGCTGGGGTAAACAGCCTGAAAAGACACAAAAATAAAGGGAATAGGTGTGGAACAGTCCTGTGAACTGGGTCCTCAGGCTTTAGCCATACTTGAACTGGTCAGCACGCAGACTGACTGGTGCAAAGCACTGAGCATGTCATCTCTCCAGAGTGAGCTGTCTGGTCCAGGTAAATTTTTTAGCGTATCTAAGGCTGGATTTCTGGAACTCTATAAAAGTCCTTTTTTCTGCAGTCAGGGACTGTGGGTTTTGGCTAATTCCCATCTCTGACTTCCTCTGTGTGTGTTCTTCACCTCTGAGTGATGGTGCAACAGACAAAGGGTGGGTACCCCTCAGTGAGAGACCATTCAGATGCTTGCCTGGCTGCACCACTCACAGGGACTTAGGTGTGACTTAGCTAAGGAGGGCGTGAAGCCTCTGTTATGCCATATGTTGACTGCCATGGAACCAAAGGGGAGGACCCAGTCAGCCATCATGACCAGTCCTTCCCAGTCTTGGTGCAGATGGAGCAACCGGTTACTTGCACTGTCCATTCCACTCACTCACACAATCATTCAGCAGACACTCAGAGGTTAAACATTCCACCTCCCCCCTTCCTTTGAGGGTAGCCTTAACTAACAAGAGTTGATCAAGCTCTTCTTGCTGAAATTAACAGGACTGACAGACTGAATAACTGGGGTGCCTCTCAAGGATCTTATTAAAATCAGGCAGGCAGAAAGACAAACAGATGGATTGTGCCCTCCTCTCTTTGAGGTCCTATGTGAGCTGCTCAAGTTGGGGAGCCAAGAATACTCTTCCACACCTCTAAGGAGACTCAAGAAATATTAAGAATTCGCCTTCCTGTCAGAACCTGGAGTAGTCCTTGCTTTGTCCACAAGAGCCATGACTGGTAACCAAAGAGATCAGCATGGTCAGTTTTTCCGGCCAACACACCAGATGCAATGACAAACACAAACACCAAAACAACACCCAGGATTTCGAGGCAGATTTATTTACATACACAGGTACTGATCAGAATCATTCCCAGCATATCAGGCCTTGGTATCTGGTGGTCTAGCACTTATATCGGATAAACAAGCAGGAAATAAGAGGCAAAATAGCTTGTGAGTTGTGGATTGGTTTTTACAATTTGTATCATAGTAAATGGTACAATGTATCATTTAAATGTAAATGTATCATATCATGCATTACAGTGACCAGCCATTTCTAGGAGACAGAAGCAACTGGAACTGAAACCAGAACTATTACCTGACCAACTAACAAACTGAAGTTTACCAGCTGGAGGGGCCATTTTCTGTTACAGATGCTCACCAGTAAGCATCTTTTGCTGTTGGAAAGTTCTTTCCTGTCCTAAGCTCAGCCCCTCTTTAATACCCACTCACTCAGCATCTAGAACAAGCCACTATCTCAATGTGCTCCACTGTGACAACTAAAACTGTATCCTCCCTCATCTCCATCTTTACCTTGTGGACTCATTTACACTAATTTGCTATGTGACTTTTCTGGATCCTCCATTGCACTATCTATATGAAGTTAAAACACATTAAGTGATACTGACAAAAAAGCAAAAAAAGGAAGGAATGGAGGGAGACAGAGGGAGGGAAAGAGGAAAGAAGGAAGGATTTTATCACAGTCTAAATAAATATGAATTCTATAGTGATGTTTGCTGAAAAAGATTAAAACTATACTTTGATATAACACATCTGAAAAATAATTAAGATTTTGTAAACATTAGAGGGAAGTCATGTGGTTGTTTATGAATATGGAGATGGTTAACCTTGTCTATGATAGAACGATATTTTCTATTTTCCTTTTCATTTTGCATAGAGAAGTACGAACTTCCTAGGAAGTATCCAAAGATTTAATCAATGGTTTCTAGCTTTCTCAGCCCATCCTTATTCCATTATCAGCCTGCCTGTCCTTTTTCTGAAGCTCATGGAGATGTTTTTAAACAACTATCTACTCTGAAATCTTTCTGTGTAATTTGTGTAGCCAACCAGATGGGCCGTTGTTTTCTGAAAGGGACATTGGAAGACTGGATTGACAGGGATTCTATCAGCATGGATTAGATGTGATCTTTGCTCAGTCCTCTAGTTCTCCACTGAGCTCAGAAACTGCGGCAACAGCTAGCACCCTAGCACCCTCCTCTCACTTGACCCCAGAAGCTGGACATCCCTCTCCTAGGTTCTGGTTCCCTCAAAGAGACTCCAGTTGGCTCCAGTTAGTGGAGATCATCCAGTATATAGCCCTTTCCTCAAAGCAGGGTCCTGGGCACCAGGCTGCATCTTCTGGTCTACACCTAAGACTTTCCTGTCCTCTCAAGTACCAAGATATCTAAATTTAGGGACTGGCAGGAGGCTGGCACAGGTGACAAGTTAGCATAACAAAGAGGCAACTTCTGTTTCCCTTAGACTTTTCTTTCTTTTCTTTTCTCATTTCTCTTTTACTTTCCTCTGCTTCAAACTTTTATTCCTCAATATTGATAAAGAGAGTGGTTATAGGATGAATGCTTGTGTCTCACTCAAATTCACACATTAATGCTCTAATCCTTGATACAATAGTACTTGGAGGTGGGGTCTTTGGGGGAGTAATTAGGGTTAAATGAGAGTGAGGACCATATATTGGGATTAATATCCTTATAGAAAGAAGAAATACCAGAATCTGCCTCTCTCTCTCCTTTTCCCTCTTACTCTCTGTCTTTCACCCCCTGTGTATGTTTGTGTGAGAATACAACAAAAAGTTATCCACTTGCAAACCAGACACAAAATCTGCCTGCATTCCGATCTTGAACTCCTAATCTCTGCAAATGTGCAATAAATTTCTTCCATTTAAAAGCCCAATCTATAACATTTTGTTACAGCATCCCAACCTAAGACAATTTATTTATTTAGTTTTTAAATGACATAAGCCCATCAAGTTAGTTTCAGTTTTCTGAGTTACTCAGATATAAATTTTTCATTAAGTGCTTGACAAACTTCAGGTCCTATGCTAAGCACATGAGAATTCTAAAAGATAAGCTTAATATTACCATGTGGCACTGTGAAAGTGAAGAAACTTATACTCAAATAAATTGGATAATTTTCCCAATAAACAAAACGCCTAGATCCAGTTAAGTCTTTCTGTTTCTACTAGATCAGCCAGGAACATTTATACATGAGGCTTTATAGAGAGATTTTACTTTACTCTTCTGCAAAAAACTAAAAATAAAAACCCTCTCACTTTTGTAAAACATCTGATCAAATTGTGGGTTATGTAAGATGAACACAAGGCAACATCATGATCAAGTTTCAAATAATTCCCAAGAAGAGAGACATGAGTTCAATTGCTGACAGTGCCAGAAGTTCAGCAGAAATTGAACAATTTGAACCAGACAGAGTGGGAAGACAAGGTTGCATTTATCAGGGTTCATCCTGTTGAGTTCTGATGAAGTTGCCCCAGATATGAGGGAAATATTTCTGATAAGCAATTCTAGGAGATAAAAGAAGCCAGCCCTTCATATTTATCTCAAAAAACCTAAAAACAAGTCTTACCATCTTTCAAGGCAGGTGAAGCATCAATCATTATGGTGAGTTGCCTAGTACTCTTCCAGCTCTACACACACACACACACACACACACATACACACACACACAGTTTTGTATAGACTCCTCTTCTGGGTTGACATGGCTCTAGGCACACCTTGAGCAGACTTTGTACTACTGTAGTTTCCTGTGACATGACGAGCTCTTGCTTCTCAGCAGCTCTAAACTCTAAGCAGCCCAGGCCATTTTCTTTAGCCTCTTCCCCAGCCTTATCACAAGCCTGGCAACAGTACCATCCAACAAATGTCTGTCACATATGAAGGAAGAAATGAAGACTACTCAGAACAGAGTTATGGACTATAAATAAGGAAGACTTGCAAGAGCTGTCTATTTTTTTCCCATGTGATGACTTGTTTCAATTAGAGAATTCTCCACACAGAAACTGTGAAATATTTGCTTCAAGGAAAGAAATCTTTCCAAATGGCCAGTTTAAGTGAGGACAATTTCCAGTGCTGTCCAAGGGCTGGCTTTCCTATACTTGAATTTATGTCTAGTATCAGTTCAGACATCCAGGACAGCTTTGCACACTAAGAGAGAAGAGGTCCTAAAGAAAACAGGAAATATATTTGCTGAGTATTTTTCTTTCTCAAAATGCTGTTGGTAGTTCTTCACAAAACTTTCTCATTTAGAGCTGTCACAAGCAGCACAGTTTATACCTACAACTGATCCCTCAAATCATGCTTCTCTGGAGATAGACATGGACTGTACCTTGACAAAGTTGCACAGAGGAGCCTGGCATAGTCCCAGGGAGGAAGTGAACCCAGACAACGGTAGACTTCGGAAATTCTGAAGTTTCCTACAAGTTCGGGGGTGTTTTGCAGCATGCCAATAGCTTTCAGCATGGACAATCAACAACCTCTTCTGCTAAGAGAATGTATCAAGCTTGTATCTCCTCCTCTACCTTCACTCTTGCCTCATTCAGTGTCTCTTCTGTTGCCATATACCAGATTTCCAAAAGATGTGAAAAATTTCAAGGATTTTTCGCAGTTTGGTCAAAAAAGACCAACAATTGGAGACTGGCCACTAATTAGATCTGCTACGTTGTTTCGGGTTCAATTTCTCCCCAGATGACCATATCAAGGTGAATTTTTTTCCAGTCCATATTCTGCAGCTTCTAGACGAGTGAGATCCACCACCATTTCTTCTACCTTTAGGCAGGAAGTTTGCAAAAATATAACCACTCAGCAGCAATATAGCAACAGAAACACTGACAACCACTTGTGATAAAATGCTTATCAAGAGTCCAGCCTATGCTTACCATATTTTGGAGCCAGTTGTTTACCATTTAATTATTATAGTAATGATATAAAGCAAGTTTTATTATTGTCATTTTAAAACAAGAAAGAAGACAATGTCCTATGTCTCCTGTGTAATACAGACAAGTACTACCCATGGAACATGTGCTGATCCAGAAGTGGAGGCTGGAGACGTGGCACCATGAAAAAAGAAGGGCAACATCTAAGGCTGGCAAAGTCTGGCTTCCTCCTATCCCAACCCACTGTTGACAACTGCTGATTCCTCATCTCTGGGGCATGACCTGAACCTCTAGTGAACTGAGCTGCTTGCAAACCCTTGGACCTTGGACCTTGGAAAAGTGTTCTTACCTCTTCCTTTATCTAATAAGGAAACTAAACTGAATTCCTAGTTTGATATTTACTTTAGTCATGGAAGCTTCTTCAAAAAAGCATATTCATAAAATAAGAAAAAGAAAAACCCAGAGCTGCTATGGTCACTGGAGTATGACACATGGGGGAATTTTTAAAAACACAGCTTTAAAACCACCAGATGGTACCATCTCAGAGGGTCCACTGCCTCCAGTGTTTTCTGATATGAAAAAACAAATGTACCTTCTCACTGCTTCCATGTAACTCAAGAGTTTGCTGCTAACACACACTTGCAACCAGAGTGCTTTCTTGGTAAGCAAAGTACTATGCCGAATGACAATGCTGGTGCATGTATCTGATGACAACAGCCAAGCAGCCAAAGGAATCAGTTTCTTCAGCTCAACCTGGGTACATTTGGAATAGCTCAGACAGAAGGTTCATTTTTAATTCAAAAATGTTTACTTCCTTTGCTGTGACCCCCAAACAGCTTTGCCCTTACATAGTAGACTATCCTTTTTCAAAACTGGCCACTGTTTAAGTGGATACAGCTGTTTTTAAAGATAAACAAATGAAGCAACAGGAGTCTACTGGCAACTAGTGAAAAAAAAAAAAAAAACCCTCCTAGTTTCTGGCTGCTCAATCATCAACTCTCCACTGTTGAAAGTTTTCAAAAAGAGTTTATTACTGCTGTTGTCTTTCCTATTAGATAGGTAAGCAGTGTCTTTCAGCCTCTTATACTGATAGCCTCCAAGTGGCAAACTGGAAGTACTATATACAAACTTCTCCCTGGTTTTCTTTGATTTCACAGTAGTACCAGGGGTTGCACACAAGGGCACGTAACTTTTCAATTACTCATTTCATCAACTGAACTCCCAGACATAAATAGACTTAAATTCTTCCATATCCCTCAGAAAATGAACATCTTGATCATAAATGTTGTCTTGGTTACTTTTTACTCATCGCTGAGACAAAATACCTGATGCCCAAAGTTGGGAAAAGAAAGGTTTATTTCTTACAGTTTTTAGAGGTTTCAGTCCATACTCAGTTGGCTCCAAGGCAGGGTGGCATGGCGGGGCCGCAGCTCATGGCGGCTGCAAACAGCAAGCGAGAACAGGCAAGAGAGAGACACCCACTACTTCCTGCCATTACATCACATCCTGACTCCACCCCCTAGGAGGGTGTAGCACTGACATCATCAATCCAAGCACTAGACAATGAACCAGTCACAAATGTACAATGCAAATACATGAGGCCTGGGAGCCACCAACATAAACCATGACAAATGTTAACTTGGTAAGACAGCAATAATCAAGCTGAAAAGTCAAGAGTGAAAAAAAAGAAAATCAAAACTTTGAGCTAATCAGCGAAGTATCACAGAGACCTTGAACAAACATCTGCCCTCTTTCAGCAATAGCAATAATTCCATACTGATAAGACTTCCTTTTTTAAAAAGATGATAGAGATTATATATATATATATATATATATATATATATATATCACAAATTTCTCTCCATCTGTCTATCTATGAACATATGTCAACATTTTTACAGCTCTTTCAATCTAGCAGCAATTTCATACAATATAATTTGTTGTAGGACTCTTTATTACAAAGATGGTAATTATATTTAGCAGGATCCAAATGTTCTGATTTGCTCCTAGCATACATAGTCATTCTCTACCCAGAGAGGAGGGCAAAATTAGTACATTTATTTATACTTTTTCTTTGTAGATAGTCTGTTGGTTAGTTGTTTTATTTAGTTTCTAGTACATCTTTCACTAACAGAGACATTTTTCAGAATTTTTGCTTTATACAAATGTCTATTTCTAGCTCTCTACCTTCTATGGACTCAGAAACTTGTCCCCAGTCTGCCACACATTGATTTTTCAAGGGGCATAATGGGAATGACACTGACAACTACCACACTCACCCCAGCGTACTCCCTGGGAGCAGCTCTCAGTCTGTAGTAAGTCACTTAACTCTTAACTTCTAGAAATACTGACAGGCTCTCCTTAGATCTTTAAGGTATAAAATATAAAATTTAAATAAATAAGCTCATCCAGGTAAAAGAAAATGTGCTTTGAGTTTGCTATATAAAGTGGGAGCACAACCCAAGCTTGCCCTTTCAAATAGCCATGCAGCTGACAGTAAATTTAGAGCAGACCCTAATCTCCCTGGTCCTTTGCAAATTGGAGCTTTAACTTGTAGGGGTTCAGCTTGGGATTACAAACCACATATTACCTACAGCATGCTTTCTTTCCCACAGCCTGTCTTAAGCCATTTCAAATGAAGGTGGAAAATGCCCACAGATACAAATCCTTAAACACCCTTGTCATTTTCCTTTTTCAAGTTTCCTGTTAATGTCAACTGAAAGGAGAGAAACAAGCACCCACAACAATCTTCAACTCTGGTGGTAGCATGTGTTGGCTCAAATGGATTTCGGTATATTCACAGACAACTAGAAAACTTATCTCCCCCAATATGTCCCACAGAAGAAAAGCATTATAAGCACAGCACTAAATGACTGTTTCAAGAATGTTAAGAGGCACAAAGTTCAATGTAATACACAACCAAGAAATAATTCTTCTGATTTCTTAAATGTGTCACATTCTCTCTTTCTGCCCCCGCCCCCGCCTCTCTCGGCATGTGTATCTGTCAGAAATTGAATCCTATCACAAACCGTTCCAGGAGCTCACTGTGCCATGCCTCATTTTCTAATCCCAAATTGTCAAGTCTTCCTTTGAAACAAGTATGTGGTTATTAAGCATCTACCATGACGGAGGAAGGAGACAGCAGTGAATAATAATGGCATGGCCCCTGGTTCCTGGAACATGAGGTCTGGTGCTGAAGAGTCACCACAAAGAAATGAGGCAAATCAATAAAAATCTAGAGGTTGTAATATGTGTTATGAAAGACCCAGAAGGCTGCTTAAATAAACAGTAGGGTAAGGGACATCGTCTCTAAACAAGGAGATCAGGAAAATGTCTCTAAATAGGGAGATCAGGAAAATTACTTTGAGAGAATGACATTTAAAGTGAGACCTAGAGGGTGAGAAGTCTGTGTGTAGACATGAAAAAAAAACTATCCCAGTCATAGAAAAGAGCAAATGCAGAATTCTAAGGCAGGCAAAGCTTAATGCATGCTGAAAATTATCATAAAGACTGGATGGCACATGATGAATGTGGGGGAAAGAGCCTGAAACACCACCCTGAACAAAAGTGCTAGTCCAGGTACTACACAGCCTTGAGGAAAGTTAACAGGAGACAGGACATTAGAAATGCTGCAGTCATTTCTGTCTCTTCCTACTGGCACTAAAAAGATTCCAATAATAACTTTCAAGTACTATGTTCTACTTCTAGAGCAGCTCCGTTACCAGCTCAGGATACAATGACCTTCATACTCACAGTACAGCCAGGGTTGTACACTACAGTGACCAACTGGCCTGTCAGGTTATTCACATAATCGGTGATGCTTAGATCTCAAAGGTTTCCCCAAAGCCTCAGGTGTTCCGAGGTGGGGCTTTCCAAAGGTGACTGAATCATTGGTGTGCTCTGCTTATCATATCTATCTACATCTCTTGATGAGTTCATAGCTAAACATGCTGTTAGGATGCTGGTCTTGTAGGAGGATGTAGTCGCTGGAGATACGCCTTTGCAGGGTGCATCTCTAACTGGCGCTCTTGGCTCATGCTTTGCTTCTTGGCAGCCATGAAGTGAACAGCTTTGCACCACCATGTCATCACACTATAGTTTCTGCTTTTCAGCCGACTGAACATAGAGTGAATCCTCTCAAACTGTAAGCTAAAGTAGTCTTATACTCCTTGCCTCCTTTAACTTGCAGGTATTCAGAATTTCGACACAGCAATGGGAACGCTGACCAACACAGCTTCATTCCAGCCACACCTCCAATCTTCTCATCTAAATTACATGCAACTTTGCAAGGCACATTGTGTATTGTGCATTGTTGTGATGATCTTGAGCAAACTGGCCCTGTCACTAGATATCAGAGAATTTTTACAGCTGACCAGCTGTTTTTACTTCCTTTTCAATTATTATTTTGAAACACAGATGAAACATTTTGGATCCCCAAGTGACCCAGGAAATTCTAAGTCAAAGCCCTGCTGAGCTACAGCTGGCCCAGCCAGGTCTCCATTGCACAGACAGGATTTCGTGCTTTCCAAACCCACTACAAACGCCAACACCCCTACCTACAGTCACGCCCTTAAAGAATGGAATCATATCAACAAATACACAGGCTCCATCTTCCCACAGAAAAAAATGAGCTATTAATGTCAGTAAAGAGATGTGCTCATTGCCGTCCTCACTGCCCTTCCTGTGAAAACGTCTACAGTTAGGCTGTTGAATTTATTATCTTCCAAACTCAGAGGCACAATTACTATGTAAAATAGAAAAGAAAATGGATCTCAAAAAGACAGAGTGACCTTGTGTGTAGAAGACAGATCAAAAATCTTAATTTTAGTATTGTTTTATTATGAATCTTCAAATATCTTCTCATCTCCTCAAACTAGAGTTTGTAATTTTAAGAGTATGTATCCGTATTTTCTGAGGATGCTTTGTGTTACCAATTGAAGCAGGATAAAATGATGTTTACGTGCAGAGTTTCAAAGCCAAAATAGCTTCTTAGTAATTCCCAGGTGACTCTGGATAATTTAATTTGAATTTGGACTTTGCTCTGCCTCAGTTCCCTCATCTGTAAAATGGAAGCAGATAGGTATTTACCCTTTGGAATTCTTGTAAGGATTAAATGAGTTAAAGCAAAGAGCACATTTAACAATAGCCTGCACATTTTAAGTATTTAATAAATGTTATATGATACTATTAATTGATCCTACAAATAAAAGCTGGCTATAAACACTAAGAAAGTCACTAAGAACTAGTATCAAAGACAGCATCATGGCTCTGAATGATGGCAGCAGGCCTCAACATATCTACCAAATATGCACACTACTCCTGAGAGAGACAAGATTCTCAAATGCTCTTCAGAAGCAGGGCTCACACACAGGGTCCACATATCTGGGGGATGAGATGAACTGCATAGATAGGAGAGGAGCAGATTCAGAGAAAGAGCCATAAAACTTTCACTCAACTTGCCTCTTGCAGGACTGGGGTGAGTTTGCAGCCCTACCTCTATCTGTTCAGTTGAGTAAGGCAGTTCATAACCTTCAATCATGACTGCCAAGTTGACTGGATTAAAAAAATTCCTCAAAAATTAGTAGAGCACACTTTTAGGTGTTTCCAGAGATGACTGGCATGTCAGTCAGCAAACTAAGGTAGGAAGATCCTCTCCCCTGATTGTGGGTGGCACCATCCAATAGGTTTGCAGCTTGGATGGAACAGAAAGAGAAGGAAAGAGTTGATCAGTGTGTGAAAAGCTCTATTTTGCTTGAAGAGTGTGTATTTTGCTATGGTGTGTATATGCCTGGGGACATCAGCCTTTCAATGTGGACTCATACTAATAACTTTCCTGGGAGCTTGTAGGCCTTCAGTCTTAGACTGGCACTGTGTCCTTTGTCCCTCTTGTTTTTTTGGCTCCCAGTTTCTTGGACTGATCAGCTGCCGAATCCTCTGGCTCTTTCCTATACAGGAGACCATTGTGGACTCTCATGCTTTTGATTCTGTAAGTTTATCTAATAAATTCTTTTTCATAATTATATATAAATTCATGTAAAAGAAATACATATATATTCTTTTCCTCTATGAAATGATAATGAATATATAGTTATAGATTTCAAGGAGGAAAGAGCAAAGAGTGGCAAGGCTGGACAAAGTAAAGGATGGACATACGTCCAAGTCCAGGACCACTGAAGTAGGCGGGAAACAGTATTTACTAAACAAAATAGCAAAGACAAATTAGTTTGAACCCTTAAAACTCATTTCTCCAGCCTACTGCCTTCCTCTTATACAAAGCAATGAAGTCTGCTGAGGTAAGCTAATGCAGAGTCCTTCCACTGTAAAGTTCCACTGTAAAGACTTTGGCTTAGTTGACCCTCCATCTGGCTTTGAGACCCACAGCGTTGCCTGTAAACCAGTGACTGGCTCATGGCTGGACCTACATTATGGCAAAACAGTCTGATCTCTCCTGAAAATAGATCCGGATTTGGTAGAGATTTGTGTCTTTGCTTTTAAACAAATAATAGTCAAAATCCCCAAATTCCAGACTGAAAATGTAACAGAAGGCTCATAATCTGAAATCTTAAGCTCTGAACTGATGTTCCAAAATGCTGCAGATACTTCCCAATCATTTCTTAGAATTTGATTCATTATGTAAAGTGGATCAAGGGAGCAATCAGTATTATCAAAAGGGCCAATCAGAGAGCTATCCATACACTTAGTTCATATTGTTTTATCAAGATTTATTGTATATAGAGTCATCCAATCAGCAACAGCAGTAAATGCTATTAGCTCATTGCTGGCGAAATCAAGTTCTGAGGAAACAAAAACAGAGCTAAGTAAACAGTTCCACAAATCTACAAACAAAACTGCTTATCAGTTTTCAAACATTTTATAAAGAGCTTTTTAAGAATAGATGGCCCCTTCCATGTGATGATTTGACTTGATGACAATTTTTTAACTTTACAATGGTGTAGAATACCCATATGACTCTTCTGTTTGTCGTGTTCATGACAATATTCAATAAATTACATAAAATGTTCAATATTTTATTATGTTAGGTGGTTTTACCCAACTGTAGGTTAATGTAAATGTTCTAAACATGATTAAGATAGTTCAGGCTAAGATAAATTGTTAGCAGGTTAGATATATTAAGTAGATTTCCAATTTTAAGATAATTTCAAATTCTCTTGGATTTATTAGGACCTAACTCCACTGCATCAAGGAGCGTGTATCTAAAGTTAGAGTTACTTTTTCCTGCTGATTCTAAAGTGCCTTTAATGCTAAAAATCATAAGACATCACAAACAAGAGTATGGAAATGGATCTGGTATGGGAGTTTCAGTCATATACAGGGACCACTTTACTTCACTAAAGAATCAATATGGTTCTTAAATATAGACTCTATAGCCAAATAATGCAAATGGGAACTATTCTTATCTATTCACTTACTTTGGTCCACAAAGTTGGCTTTAGTTCTAGCCGCCACTGAGAGAAGGGGAATGAGAATAGTTACTCCAGTCAGATTGCATATAAGACAAAAATATCTCCACTGGTCAACAGAAATGAAACTATCGTTCAGATACAAAAAAGTGGTAAGGACCAGTTTTTCTTGTTATTAGCATTCAGAGTAAGGATCTTAGAAATCTAGTCTGACAGTGACCTCCTTTCCAGATTAGAGCATGGCACAATTGTTGGGCACTTGGAAACAAGTGCCCAACAATTGTTTATATCTCAATGTCTGAATGATTAAAAAAATAGAATGATTAAAAAATTAGAGTGAGGAACCACCGACAGGAGATAAAGTATTAGCGTATAGTTATCTTTATATTATGTGTGAAGGATGAGAGAAGACCATGAATAAAGTTTACAGTGAACAATTATCCATTTGCAGGGCCTGTTGATTTGCAAGAATTCTTTTTTATTCCAGGCAGAAGTTGATTGTCTGGTTTGTCTGAATGTGTCTGTGTATTTGTGCACTACATAGATGTAGAATGAAGCTGAAAGGCATATGTGTGTGTTTAAACTGATTGTACGTGGTTGTGGTAGGTTGTGGAATGTTGTTCATTAATTGTGGCAGTCTGTTATGGTGTTTCTCTATGAGAAACCCTTGTTAAATATCATTTCTCAGTTTTCAGTGTGAAATAGCAATTGATTACTGTAGTCAAAAGTTGTAAATAATATGAATAATTGAGAACAATACATGGCCTAGTCCATGCAGGATGCTATATCAAAATTTACTAGGTAACTTATAAACAACATAAATTTATTTCTGACAGTTTGAGACACTAGAAAAGCTAATATCATGGTGCAGGCAATGTCTGGTGAGGACTTTTCCTCACTGATGTCACTTTCTCTCTGTATCCTCACGTAGTAAGAGGAGCAAAGGAGCTCCCTAAAGCCTCTATTATAAGGCCTCTGATGCCATTCATGAGTAGCCTGTCTTTATGATCGAATCTTTTTCCAAAGAGTCTAGATCTTAATGTTATCACCTTAGGAGACATTATGGCTTATCTCTAGATATTCCCCCCAAAGCCTCATGTGCTCATAGGTGGGGCTTTTGGGAGGTGACTAGATCTAGATTGTGGAGGTGTGATAATAGGTTAGTTCACTGATGGGCTTGGAGGTTGTGATGTTGGGGGTGAAGCCTGGTGGGTAGTGGTGGAGCACTGTGGGTATGGCCTGGAACTGTGTATATTGCCCACCCCTCTCTCTTTCTTTATTTTGCCCTGCTTCCTGCTTGTTACACCAGGAGCAAGCTTCCTCTGCCGTCCGGCCCTACTTTGGAGCCAGCTGACTATGTCTGAAATCTCTGTAAACTGTGAGTTAAAATAAACCTTTCTTCTTTTAAATTGTGTCAGGCATTCTGTCCTAGCAAAGTGAGACAGAGGGTTAGGAGAGTGTCTTAGTTACTTTTTACTCGTCTCTGAGACAAAATGCCTGATGCCTAAAGTTGGGAAAGGAAAGGTTTATTTCTTATAGTTTTTGGAGGTTTTAGTCCATAGTCAGTTGTCTCCAAGGCAGGGTAGCATGGTGGGGCTGCAGTTCATGGCGGCTGCAAACACCAAGGTGGAAATCCAAAAGACAGAGAGATGCACATTCTTCTAGCCATTACACTGTATGCTGGCTCCACCCCTAGGTGGGTGTAGCACTCACAACACCAATCTGAGCGCTAGACAATGAACCAATCACAAATGCATAATTGCATGAGGCTTGGGGGCCACTGACTTAAATCATGACAGAGGGTTAGGAAATCAACATATGTATTTTTGGGTGAAACAAACATTCAGACCATAGTAAACATATATGTGTGTGCAAGACAGACAAGTTTTTACTAATGAAAAATAAAACAATTCCATTTTAAGGTAAAGTAACCAATTGTGCTAAAATATGAAAGATGGCAAAAGCCAAAATTTGTATGAATATATTATGCAATGGATCTTAAAAAAACCAATTTTAATTTGCCTTACTTTATAAAACCTATAAATTTAAGAATCTGAAAAGAAATTAAATTTGCTTTAAAAATTTATAAAACTGGAGAGTTTCCAAAGATGGCGGACTGGTAGGTAGCAGGATATGGATCCTCTCTGAGAGAGACAGCTCAAATGCCAGAATAGAATACCTTGGAGAGACACAAACAGAGGGAGATAGACTCTCTCAACCCAGGAAGAAACTAAAGTGAAAAAAACTGCTCGAATATGAGGTCCTGGGGCTACCATTAGAGAAGCTAAGATCAGCAAGTACAGCGCCAAGCCGCCTGAATCCCTGCCGGAGACCGACCTGACCCACCGAACAGTGCTGACGCGACTGGCTTGAGTGGCTGAAGCGTGGAGCTGAACAGCCCTGTGCACAGCTCACCTGGAACCAGCCCTGCACTCGACCCACCCAGAGGCACAGTGAATTCGCTGCAGCTGCACTGAGATCAGAGGTTGGGGAGCCCACTAGTTCTCGGGGACCAGCATCAACACGCGGTGAGTGACGGGAATAAGACCCTCCCACAGGGAAGGGGCAACCAATTGGGCAACATGTTGGATTTGGGCAGAACAGCCCTAACTCCATAAGGAAGTGGCTTCAGATGGTTGCTTCCCTTGCCAAGTGGATTGGTGGGATTTGCTTGGACTGGGCCATGCCCCTGGCCGGGACCCAGTGGGTTGCTACAAAATAATTCCCTGAGCATGGCGCACACTGAAGGAGTGAAGGCCTGCAAAGGTTGACTGCCCCGGAGGGGAGAAGCCAGTGCACACTGCCAGTGCTTGAACTTTAATATCTGATAGCTGAATGAAGTGGGCAGAAGCTCGTAGCCTGCGCACTCTAGAGGAACTTTAACCAACAAGAAAAGGGGCTGGGAATTGCACTATACAGTTGTATGGAAGGAACCAAAAACATGACGACAGAGAGAAATAAGAAGAAAACCCCAGCCTCCAACCATGGGAGTATTGATTCAGGGGAGGTAAATACAAAAGAGATTGAGGGCAGCAAACATGCAACATCAAACACAGCATCAGCAGACATAAAGAGATATCTTCGGGACCTCGTAAATGATCCAAATTAAATTAAATTAAATTAAATTAATCCAAATTAAATAAGAGATAAGTAGATTAATAAAAGAAAGGCTGGGCACCTCTCAAGAAGACACAGACAGAAGACTGGAGGAACACAAATGGAGAGAAATGTTTCCTGAAGAATATAAAGCAAACCTAGAATTCATGAAGCAGATTCAAAGAGATTACCAGGAAACTAAAGACTCCATAGAAAGTTGGCAAAACTGCTTAAAAGAAACCAAAGATAGACTATCAAAACTTGAAAACAGGCTTGCAATGTGTGATCATGAAAGGGAAGATCTCTTAAAAACAACAAGGGAGCAGGCAGTAACAATTGGAAGGCTAGAGGACGACAAGAGGATCTATAACTTAAGAATAAAGCATGTGAATGAAGAAGCAGGAGTCAAAACAGAATAATTACAAAGGCTGTTCACAGAAATTATTAAGAAAAACTTCCCAAACATAGAAAAAGGAAATGATAGGCAGATGTATGAAGCATACAGAACTCCAGCCACCTATAACCAAAACAGAGCTACACCTAGGCACATGATAATCAAGATCCCAGAAATTCAATATAAGAACAGAATATTAAAAGCCATCAGAGAAAATAAACAGATCACCTATAAAGGAAAACCCATCAAAATCACAGCAGACTTCTCGACATAGACCATCAAGTCAAGAAGAGCTTGGAGTGAAATAATTCAAGCCCTAAAGGAGAACAATCTCCAGCCCAGATTGATGTATCCTGCAAAACTCTCTAGAAATTAATGGAGAAGCAAGATGCTTCCATGACAAAGAGGAACTGGGAGAATTTGTGACCACCAATCCAACCCTACAAAAAATACTGAAGGACATTTTAGAGAGAGAGAGAACAAGAATACGAGCATTTCAGGAACAGTGGCAGAGAGGCTTCAGTGAACGGGGCAGACAGTAGAGTGGAACAGAAAAATAAACAACCAATGGCAGAAAAATAGAATAGCAAAAATAAGGAAGAGAAGATTGGCTGTAATCTCTAGTATAGATGGACTTGAAACATTAACAAAGAGAAACACAGGCAGAGTAGATCAGGAGATAGGGTCCATTGAGAGGCTCTATATAGGGAGGCAGTGGAACCCAAAATAAGCAGTGCACCCTATGGGAGTGAAAAGGAAGGAATTATCTAAAAAAGAAAGGCAGAGGATATTGTTAATTGGGTAACAAGATTTAAAGTCTACATTATTCTCATCACTCTGCTTAGATGGATTACATGCTATTTCAGTTCGTCTACTTACACTAGACTTGAGGACAAGGTCAGCTATTACAAAAATAAGAGGACATATTATGGTAATCATTCTTAATTTCCTATCAACTTAATCTGTATAACTTATACTGTCCTATTATAACTGATCTTATTTGAATATGGTTTGTTAGATTGCTGCGTTGTATTGACTGATTTTATTTAAATCTGTTATGATTGATAGCATCATGTCTAAGAGTATAGGCAACTACACTGAAGATGACAAGATTCACTAAGATACCCACTCTGGTTTGATTATTACTTGCTTTTGAAGTCTTATAATGTCTCCAATGCTTCGTTTTTATTAATATTGTTATACTCTGCTGAGACACTGTGGTAACCATTGTAGATCACCTTGTATTGTGGTTTTATATGACTTTTTGCTTCATGCTTTTCTAGGAATTGTTTTGTTTTGTCTTTTGTTTTGTTTTTCCCTCTAATACAGAAAGGATAGATATACATGTAGAGACTCATGGATGTGTAGAGCTTATAAACAGTTTATGAGAACCAACTATATAACACATGTTGAAATGAACAACTACTTTGAAGAAAAAGAGACACTACAGTACCCAGTGCTGATTCCATAATGTCATGATGTGAAATCCAGCAAAACTATCATTCTTTGTTCAAAGTGATTTTTAGCTTGTTTTGCTTTAAGTTCAACACGCATGAAGGTATGGACAGCTGTTTTGAAGAGAATGAGAGACACTATGACAGACATTCTTGGTTTGCCTATTGTCAGGTCTTGAAGACCTGAAATCCCTTCCAGATCAATTCCATACTATGTTGTTTCATGTGAATTCCCTGTATGTGGCAATATGGACAACTATTTGGAAGAAAACATGAGTCAATACGATAGAGAGTGAATTATCTCCGATTGTCTAGCTTTGAAATTTATGTCTCTTACACTGCTTTCTTATAACCCGCTTTGTTCTATTTTGATGTATTTAATTTTACCCTTTTTATATAATTGCATGTATATCTGAGTGGGTTAGATGGATGACCGTACTGCTGTTTTTGTCAGATTGTGAAGCAGAACTGTTAACAGTCTCACTGTTTGAATGTCTACTTTACATGTTTTAACTTTGTAATTTGAACAACTATTTCCTAGAAGTCAGTATGTAATTTGTCAAGTAATAATTTCTTAGTTTTTTGTTGTTGTTATTCTTTTCCTTTTTTCCTTGGAATTCTCTATTGTTGCTACCCTTTATTCTGTTTTTTTTTTTTTCTCTTTAAATAAAATTTTTTAAAAAATTTATAAAACCTGGTTCAATTTTCATTTTAAAAATGCTCATGAATTCTTTATGACTTAGCTAATTTCTTTTTTCTGGGACAAAAGAACCAAAACCTGGAACTTAAAGGAGAGGATTATTCTGGCTCCCATATTCAGTCCAAGGTCAGCTGACTTTAAGGCATAAACAGGATAGTCGAATGGCCTGATTGAAGATATCTCCTAATCCCTGGCATCCAGGAAACAGCGAAGGGAGGAGCCAGGGACAAGAATCCATCCAGTGACCCACCTTCCTCATAGTGACCCACCTCTAACCAGATTCCATCTCTGAAAAGCACATTATACTGAACGCATCAAAGGACAGATCTCCTGATTAAGTATAGTACTTCATATTGAATCACCTTCAAAGCACGTGTGGATTTAGGGTGCTATTTTAGATTTAAACCATAATACTTTACTATCACATATTACAATAATGTAAAACTAGACTATGGCTTACTCCTCCCTTTTCAGAAGAGGTAGTAAATGTCATTCCTTAACTTCTAAATAATTTGTCAAAATAATAGAAATTTAGATCTGACCAGAATACTTTCTGTGCTTTGTGCTCACTTTCCATGGCTTCGATTTTTAAAAATCAAAGAACAAAGCATTCAGAAAAAGCTGTAGTTTACTACAACTCTACTACTTGACATATTCCTTTCTAATTATTCCTTTTCTAATTATTCTTATATTCCTCTGCTAATTTATCACTCTGATAAGTAGTAGCAAAACCATTCATTATTGCTTAACACTTAAATTCTATTTGAATAACCTGCTGCTATCCCCGATAGCTTTTTTTGATTTTGCCTTTTCAAGATAATATACCACAATCAGACATATATCATTGCCAGGCATCAAATCATTCTTGGCACTTACTGTGTGGCCAAAATATCAAGTGTGTTCCTCATCTTGACATCAGTGACATAGTGTATCATGCAGGATATGCTTTCTTGATTATACATATGGTAGTCAAATCATGCCCTATTTTGCAGAGGCCTGATGTTTCTAGTATTATTAGCATATTAGTGTAAATGCTACTATTATGTTATTAGTATAAATATAATGACACCATTACAGCATATTAGTATTAATGTTAGTTATTATTAATGTTTCCAAGATTACATACTTTATAATATTCATTAGGTTGTGCCTGGAGATGTTTTCATGCCTTCTCTGGCCATCACACATGCTTTCCCCCTTAGGAGAAACAATAATAAAGTGATTATAAAATTTTTGTGAAGTTATCACCATGTACGAGTAAACGGTTTTCTTCTTTCTCACTCTTATTCATCATACCTCTCTATCATCCATAGTAGTTTATGAGTTTCTCTCATGCTTGCCCAGAGGTTTACTAGAAGTCTGAGGCCACAAATTAGGTCTTTGGCAAGACAGTCTGATGGTTAGTGGAAACAACTGTATCAGGTATGCTTAATCACTGATGTGGGAAGGACTAGACTTCTAGCTTCCTCATACATGCTTACATTGCCTGGAGAGCAGACTATTCAAGATGACTAGGTGGGCTCCCTTCAGTCCTGAGGCAGAAATGTCTTAGAAGCAGACCACTGACTCAAGGTCCTTCAGGGCAGGAATGTAGGAATAAATGAAATTAAGAAAGCAGTTAACTGTGTTCATTTTTTTAAAGTGTTTTGTTAACAATGCTTTTAAAAATATTTTCTTGTGAGCAACTAAAGAATCCCTTTCTATACTTTGTAATTCTAAATTTGGTAGCTCATGATATTGCAAACCAAATTGAACTTTTTATTAAATGATAATTTATTCTTATAGCTAAGAATTCTGGAAAAATAGTTTACCAGAGTTTCTTGCTCTTCATAGCAAGATGGATATTACATAAAAGAATATGTCCTTTTTTTATAGAGCTGTAATTAGACAAATTGCTTTTTAAACTTAGGCCATATCTGGGTGTCTCCACTGAGTTAAATTCCTTTTCCTCCCATGTGACAAGCTAACAAGGGACAAAGGTTGAGCTTTGTATGTGGAGTTAATGTCCACAAAATCATGTTGGGAAATTGATATGTGTCCATTCTACAGCTTCCATACTTACAGCCAGTAAGCAGACCTACTTCCTGGAGGTCTCCAAACTTTAGTGATTTGGAAGGATATCAAGGAGGCAAGAATTCCCAGACATTAATTACAATCACTATTAGAGTATTTTCCTTCCTGTCAATACTTGTCAGGCAACATGCGCAGGATTTCACATACCTTCTGATCATTAATCTCCATCATAACTCTATCAGAAGGGTAAGATTATGCCATCTTGTACTGAGGAAATTCTTTTGAGAGCTTAGTGATCTTCTTGGGGTTTAATTCTTAGGAATTTGATGGGTTAGGTGGGTGGATGAGGTAAGTAGATAAATAAACATGCTACAAAAATGTATAAAACATAAAATATGTGCTAAGAAAAATGTAGAGTGCAGTTCTGATCATAGGGCTATGAAAAGAAACTGTCAGGAACAATTCTGTTTGTTTATGTGTTTCTTTTGTGACAGCTTTTAAAATACGCATTCTTACACATTGGGGACTGTTGAAAAGTGACATGATCTTTTGGACGTTTTTGGCAATATCCATCAAATTTTTACATGTATTGTCCTTTAACTTGAGAACTGCATTTTTACAAATTTAGCTACAAATAGTTGTTCGTATTATTAACTTGACCTCTGACCAGAAAGTAACAAGAGAATCATGTGGCTCCACTATCTGAGGACTATCTATCAAGTACAAAGATTTCACAGCACTGTCAGCTTCTAAAAATCCCAAGGAAATCCATCCTGCAGAGTGCTTTTAAAATCCCTAAGTCCAATATTTTACTGATAGGACAAATCTACCTTAACTCCTAGCCACTTCCTTTTTACCTGTACTTGACATAACTTAATTTATTAGCTCCAAGGCAATATGAAAACCAGCTGTCTTATTAGTTCTTTAAAAGTGAAGAAGTTAGTATAACACATTGAACTATATTTTTGAAAGTATTTTGTCTATACTCAGTAAGAAGAAAAAACTGCTAAAATTTATTGAAAGATGAAAGTTGAGGTTTCATCACTCCCAGCAGTTACATTACTGCGCAGCCTCCTGGAACACTAGACTAGGTTCCGGAGGTCCTACAGGCCTGACTGGGCCACATTCAGCGACCTTCAATCAGTCCCAGGAGCTGAGGGCACAGGAGGTGATTTCCAACACGCAATCTTATTAAAACAGGCAATCTTATTAGAAGGAAAGAAAAAACTCAAATTCATGCAATAAGGAATGAAAAAGGTGAAATTACCACAGACTCTGTAGAAATACAGAAGATCATCAACAACTATTTTGAAAACCGCTACTCTCATAGGTTCGCTAACACAGAAGAAATGGACAGATTTCTAGAAACATATGAACTACCAAAGCTGGGTCAGGAAGATGTAAAACTGCTGAATAACCAATTTCTATTAATGAATTTGAAAATATAAGTAAGTCCTTACTAACAAGAAGAGCCCAGGCTCCAACGGATTCACTGTGGAATTCTACAAGAAATACAAAGAACATTTAATTCCAACACTCCTCAAACTCTTCAATGACACCTAAAGGGAAGCAATTCCTCCTAAGTCATTTCTGGAAGCAAGTATTACTCTAGTATCAAAACCTGAGAAAAACCCAACTAAAAAAGTGAACTATAGGCCAATCTCCCTGATGAACATAGATGCAAAAATTCTCAATAAAATACTGGCAAACAGGATGCAGCAAATCATCAAGAAGATTATACACCACGACCAAGTGGGATTCATCCCAGGAATGCAGGGATGGTTCAACATATGTAAATCAATAAATGTAATCTACCATATCATCAGAGCCAAAAGTAAGAACCACATAATCATCTCTATAGATGCAAAAAAGCTTTTGATAAGGTCCAACACTCATTCATGATAAGAACCTTACAGAGAATTGGAACAGATGGTCTTTACCTCAATATGATAAAGGCAACCTATGACAAACCAACAGCCAGCATCATATTAAATGGCCTAAACTGAAACCTTTTACCTTAAAATCAGGCACAAGACAAGGATGTCCCTTATTGCCACTCCTGTTCAACACAGTACTGGAAATACTAGCCACAGCAATTAGACAAAAGAGAGAAATAAAAGAAGTAAAGATAGGAAAATAGGAAGTTAAATTATCATTATTTGCACACAACATGATACATAGAAGACCCCCAAACTCCATTGAAAGATTCCTAGATATAATAAATAAATTCAGCAATATAACTGGATACAAAGTCAATACTCAAAAATCAATAGCATTCCTATACAATAACAACAAAAGCACTGAGAGAGAAATAAGAGAAGCCACACCCTTCACACTAGCATCCAAAAAAAATGAAACACTTAGGAATTAATCTGATGAAAGAAGCACAAGAGCTATACAGGGAAAATTATAATACCCTGAAAAAAGAAATCAAAGAGGACCTCAGAAAATGGAAAGACATCCCTTGTTCATGGATAGGAAGAATAAATATTGTGAAAATAGCCATTCTCCAAAAATTTTTATACCGATTCAATGCAATCCCAATGAAAATACCTCTAATACACCTCATAGATATAGAGAAATCACTCCTAAAATTCATCTGGAACCAAAAGAGACCTAGAATAGCAAAGGCAATTCTAAGCAACAAAGGCAAGGCAGGAGGCATCACAATCCCTGACTTGAAATTATACTACAAAGCTACAGTAATAAAATCAACATGGTACTGGAATAAAAACACATCTGAGGATCAATGGAATAGATTGGAAGATACAACCACAACCACAAACACACACAACCACCCTATCTTTGATAAAGGGGCCAAACACATTCGCTGGAAGAAGCATAGTCTCTTTAATAAATGGTGCTGGAAAAATTGGCTATCCATATGCTGAAGACTAAAACTAGACTCATGCCTATCATCATGTACTAAACTAAAATCTAAATGGATCAAAGATCTAAATATTAAAACAGAAACACTAAAACTGCTGGAAGACAAAGTAGGTAAAAACCTCAAAGATATAGGGGTAGGAAGAGAATTCATGAACAAGAACCAAAGTACATGGGAACTACTTCCCAGAATCAATAACTGGGACCACATCTTATTAAAGAGTTTCTACATGTCAAAAGAGGTTTCCAGCAGAGTGAAAAGAAAACCCACAAATTGGGAAAAAATCTTCATGGACAA
>PVJX010000796.1:23809-207624 GCA_004027295.1 Dolichotis patagonum
ATGAAGAAATACAAATGGCAAATAAATACATGAAAAAATGTTCATCATCATTAGTCATGAGAGAAATGCAAATTAAAACCACACTGAGATTCCATCTCACTCCAGAAAGAATGGCCAAGATAGAAAACACTACCAACAACAAGTGTTGGAGAGGCTGTGGGGAAAAAGGAATTCTTCTGCACTTTTGGTGGGAGTGTAGACTGGTGCAACCACTGTGGATGTCAGTCTGGAGATTCCTCAAAAAGTTGAGTTTGGAAGTCCCATTTGACCCAGCTATTCCACATCTAGGCATATTCCCAGAAGAACTGAAAACATCATACCACAGTGATATATGTGCATCCATGTTTATAGCAGCACAATTTGTAGTAGCCAGATCTTGGAAACAACCTAAGTGCTAATCAACTGAGGAATGGATAAAAAAGACTATACAAGTAGGAGTCAAAACAAGGGGAATTACAAAGGCTATTCACAGAAATTATTAAGGAAAAATTCCCAAGCATAACAAAAGGAAATGATATGCAGATATATGAGGCATACAGAACTCCAGTCACCTACAACCAAAACACAGCTACACTCAGACACATAATAATCAAGATCCCAGAAATTCAATATAAGAACAGAATTTTAAAAGCTGTCAGAGAAAAACAGATCACCTATAAAGGAAAACCCATCAAAATCATGGCAGATTTCTTGACACAGACCATCAATTCAAGAAGATCTTGGACAGAAGTAATCCAAGCTCTGAAAGAAAATAACTTCCAGCCCAGATTGATGTGCCCTGCAAAACTGTCTCTAGAAAGTAATGGAGAAACAAGATGCTTCCATGACAAAGAGGAACTGGGGGAATTTGTGACCATCAATCCAACCCTACAAAAAATACTGAAGGACATTTTAGAGAGAGGGAAAAAGAATATGAGGATTTCAGGAACTGTGACAGAGATGCCTCAATGAATGGGGCAGACAGTGGAATGAAAGAGAAAAATAGACAACCAATGGCAGAAAAATAGCATAGCAGAAATGAGGCAGAGAATCTCATGGCTCTAATCTCTAACATAGATGGCCTTGATATACTAACAAAAAGAAACACAGGCAGACTAGATCAGGAGATAGGGTCCATCGAGATGCTCTGTATTGGAAACATAATTAACCTGAAAGAGGGTTTATGGACAGAAAGTCAAATATGAGAAAACAATGCTCTATATGACAGGGAACCAGAGAGAAATAGGGGCAACTTGACCAGCACCTGCAGATAGGTTGAAAAGACATGATACTTTTGTGCAGTAGAGAACTACTCAGCTATAGCGAAGGAAAACCTTAAGACTCTTATAGGTAAAGCACCACAACTTGCGATCAAGCCCAGGAGTCAGAAGGTTCAAAACCAGTTAAGATAAATAGCAGGTGGCTCCCCCCAATCTAAACACTGAGGGAGTTAGTGGGACCCAAAATGGGCAGTGCACCCTCTGGGAGTGAAAGGGGGGAAATTGTTTTAAAAAGGAAGGCAGAGGATATTGTTAATAGGGTAACAAGATTTAAAATCTACATTGTTCTCACAATCTGTTTAGATGGATTATATTCTGTTCCAGTTTATCTACTTACACTAGATTTGAGGGCATGGACAGCTATCCCAAAAATAGCAGGATATATTATGGTAACCATCCTTAATTTCCTATTAACTTAATCTGAAGCCCTGTATAACTTACACTGTCTTATTATGACTGATCCTATTTGAATCTGGTTTGTTAGATTGCTGTTTTGTATTGACTGATTTTATTCGAATCTGTTATGGTTGATACTATCAAGTCTAAGAGTATAGGCAACTATACTGAAGATGACAAGATTCACTAGGATACCTACTCTGTTTGGTTATTACCTGATTTTGAAGTCTTATAATGTCTCCAATGTTTTGTTTTTATTAATATTGTTATATACTGCTGAGACATCATAGTAACCATTGTAGATCACCTTGTATTGCAGTTTTATGACTTTTTTGTTTCAGGTTTTTCTAGGAATTTGTTTTGTTTTGTCTTGCTTTGTTTTGTTTTTCCCTCTAATACAGAAAGGATAGATATACATGTAGAGACTCATGCATGTGTAGAACTTATAAACAGTTTATGAGAACCAATTATATAAAGCCTGATGAAATAAACAACTACTTTGAAGGAAAAGAGACACTATAGTATCTAGTGTTGATTCCAAAGCGTCATGATATGAAATCCAGCAATATTATCATTCTTTGTTCAGAGTGATTTTAG
This sequence comes from Dolichotis patagonum, assembly GCA_004027295.1. Classification (NCBI taxonomy): domain Eukaryota; kingdom Metazoa; phylum Chordata; class Mammalia; order Rodentia; family Caviidae; genus Dolichotis; species Dolichotis patagonum. Next base: position 26,062 of record PVJX010000796.1, read on the forward strand.
CCTGTTTTGTTTTGTTTAAGTTCAACATACATGAAGGTATGGACAGCTTTTTGAAGAGAATGAGAGACACCATGACAGCTATTGTTGGTTTCTCTATTGTCTGGTCTTGAAGACCTAAAACGCCTTCCTCATTCCGTTCAGATCAGCTCAATACTATGATGTTTCATGTGAATTCTCTATATGTGAATATATGGACAACTATTTGGAAGAAAACAAGAGAGAATATGATAGATAGTGAAGATCTCTGTCTTGCTTTGAAATTTATGTCTCTTACATTGCTTTCTTGTGTTCTGTTTTGTTATGTTGTGTTTAATTTTACCTTCTTTAAAATAAAAAAAGAAAGGGCTTAGGATTTAGCTCAGTGGTACAACTGCCTATCTGATAAAATAAAAAAAAGATTATACAATGGAGTACTACTCAGCTATAAAGAATGATCACACTGAGGTATTTATAAATAAATGGATGCAACTTGAGACCATACTCATAAATGAAATACACCAAACTCACATGTATAAATACTGTATAGTCTTCCTAGTATAAAAAATGGTAAGAGTACATAAGATTTTAGGAATCATGATTCCCCATTACGTTGTTTTGAAGCCTTATAATGTTTTCATTTACTGCTTGGAATGGTTTTATTCTGTTTTGTTTGATTTTATTATGTGTGATGATATAAACATCTATTTTTTTTATTTTATTTAGAAAAAAAAAACAACCAAACAAAACAGAAAAAAGGGTAGCAACAATACAGAATTCCAAAGGAAAAAAGAACAAAAAAAACCCCACTAAGAAATCACTACTTGATAAGTTACATACTGTCATCTTGAAATAGTTTTTCAAGTTACAAAATTAAAGTATACAAAGTAGACATTCAAACAGTGAGACTATTAACAGTTCTGCTCAACAATCTAACAAAAACAGTAGTATGTTCATCTATCTTCCACACTTAAACATACATGCAGTTATATCCTTTAGAGCACTTTCTTTTGCTCTCTTTTTTACAGTAGCAATTATGCATTTTGGGTTTTATTACTCCTATAGTTCTTATTACTTTTTTTATTTTAAAGACAATAAAACAAAAGAGAGCAGAACAAAGCAGATCAGAACAGAACAACACAAGCAACACAACACTTTACAACAAGACAACCAGACATTAACAGTAGCTGTCAAAATATCTCTTTCCCTGCTATAGTTGAGCATAGTTTCAGATACAATAATATCAAACATAACACAATAGTATAAAACCGTACAAGAGAATGAAAGAAATACATGACATTCCGAACCGAATAACTATGATCAATGGCTACTATAATATCTTATTTTGAATAAAAAGATTTGTCTATACTATCACATATATTAAAATCCCAATAAGATACAATATGATAGAACCAATGGTAATAGCAGAGTAGAAGCATGGTAGGACTTCTAAAGGAAGATGATATTAAATCAGCAATGGCTGCCATAATGTTTTGTTTTCTTCAAAACCGTTATGAACAGCTATTTTGAAGAAAAAAAGGTATTATGGCAGCCATTGCTGATTTAATATCATCTTGCTTCGAAGTCCTACCATGCTTTTGTTCTTCTATTACCATCTGTTCTATCATGTTTTGTCTTACTGGATTTTAATATAGGTGATAGTATAAACAAATTTTTATGGAAAATGAGGTATTATAGTAGCCATTGTTCATTTTCTGTTATTTGGTTTAGAATGCCCTGTAATTCTTTCATTCTCTTGCATGGTTTTATACTATTTTGTTATGTTTGATATTATCGTATGTGAAGCCATGCTCAACTATTACAAAGAAAGAGACACTACGGTAGCTACTTTTAATATCCGATTGTCTTGTTGTAAAGTACTGTGTTGCTAACATTGTTCTGTTCTGATCTGCTTTGTTCTGTGTTCTTTTGTTTTATTCTCTTTAAAATAAAAGAAAAAAGAAAAAAAGATGAAAGTTAAGGAGGAACACATGCACACGATAATGTCTCAGAAGGAGAGATTCAAAGCACTCTTTTTATCTATTTTCAGCATCTAAGTGTTGCTTGTTGTTTGTATGGTGACCTTGGCCATCTGCATTCACAACCTCAAGTCTAACATCTTTATTACACACGAGTCAAATATTGCACCAGGAAATATGTTGGTTATAAAACATTGAAGCAGACATGCTGGAAGCTATTCAGAAACTTCTACAGTTAAAAAAATTTCTCATTCAATTGGAAAATGGAGTTAAGAAGAATTTATTGATAAGAATAAAAGAGGTTTCTGGCAACAATATAGCAAGATTTTTTTAATAGGTATTTTATAACTTCCTGGCACTACTATTTTTTAAAAAATATCACCAATTCCAAAAAGTGGTTTTATTTTCCTTAAGTATTTTTTCTGCATTCAGAAATAAATGCTCCACATTTCTTCCAAGTTCACCCATAAATAGTTCAAGGAGATTCAGTTCTCTGCAATCATCAATAACAGATATTGAATAGGATGCTTGATGATTATAGGAAAACCAGTCAATAATCTAATCTGTGTTTATATCAGGAAGGGGTTGATAGTTCAAAGAAAAAGAACTATCTGAATTTTCTCAGAAAGGTGCTCAGATGAGCAACAATACTAACACTGCTTTGAAAGTAACATTATCACTTATCTGCAGTAGGAGTGTATATTCCCTGTTGTGTGTGCATATTTCATGTGCAATCATTCATTCTGGTTCTGGAACTGAGATGGGCAAAGTACAGCAAAGAGCAATAGGAATCCTCACACACAACTTATAGGAATACAAATTGGTATAATCATTTTGTTACACTAGCTCAATCAATTAAAGCCACTGCTTAGGGATATGTTTGTCTATCTCCAAAAATTATGCAGAGATTCCCTAAAAGACATATCTAGAACACTGATTACAAATTATCCATCCAGCCCAAATGGAGACAATCCAATGCCTGTCAACAGTGTAACAGAAAAATAAATTGTGGAATAGTCACACAATGAAATTTTATGAAGAGTGCTAAAACTATGCCTGATATTATAAGTGAATCACAGAACTTCCATGTGAGAGAAAAACGGAAATGAACGCATTTTGAATTATTCCATTCGTACAAAGAACAAAAAAAAACAAAGCTAATCGATTCTGTTAGAAGTCGGGTAATGCTTTGCTGTGGGGAAAGGGACCTTTAGAGGAAAGAGGCATGGGAGGGCTTCCATGGGGCAGATCATCATGTCCTGTTTCTTGATCTGGGTGTGTTTTGTTTGTGAAAGTCCACTAACTGGAATTTTATATGGAAGCTTTTTAATGTTCCATGAATGAAAAATTTTTTAAAAATGAACAAATCTGTGTCTAGTCAATCAGCTGGACCAGATAACTATATGAAGAGACAGAGGAGAATCCTTGTCTTTTTTTTTTTCCTAAACGCAACAGAAAATGGACCCAAGGTGTTTTGGCAAGGGAAACTTTTTCCCCTAAATCTGCATCACCATATATGAAATTCAAAGGGTTAGTATTTAGAAAGTGTCAAGCCTGGCCTTGACCACAAAAATATTACTGAGATAACAAAGTTAAAAGTTACCCTAAACAATTCCTTCTAATGCCAGAGTAAATATTTTAATCTTGCAACATGAGTTGGATGTATCTCAGCTTTCTGGGTCTATTTCACAGTCTCTCCCTTCACCACCTGCCTTTTCCTTTGTTTTCAAATGGAAGATTTTCCTGAGAGTGAATCTAAGCATCTCAGCTTGCTATAGTACATAATTTAGACCTGTCTTCTTTTAAAGGTCTTTTAAAGACCTGTCTTCTAAGCCTCCAAAAGGTAAATGCCAAATGCCATAGTGTCTAGTCATCATGATCTGACCCCGAGATTCCTTTATATAAACAAGCAACAGGATCAGTATGTGAAGGTTTTTCATTGTGATGGCAGTGTGACAATATTTCTCTCCCATCCTTGTTTCAATAAAATTGTCCTTTATAGTGAAATAAAAGCACTCCTCTGGTTGCAATATTTCTCATTGTAAGAGCATGCTTCTATAATGTTACTAACTTCAACCACATTTCCATCAAACCTTGATAGCACATTTTTATACTTAAAACCAAATAAGTGCTATTATATCTAAAAGAGCAACGTGGTCCACCAGTAATTATTTGTGAACAGAATAAAGCCAAAGCATGACACAGATCTTTCCAGTGTACCAACAGTAAAATCATTATTCCTGCTGACTCTGTTACATTAGTTGTTTATTTAATAAGAATCATGATGATGATGACAATGACATTACTTCTACTGTTTTAAGTGTTTTATATATTAACTCATGTCAATGTTCAGGATCCCCCTATGCCCACTTCACAGATGAAGAGGGTAAGGTAGAGGGATTAGATAATATGTCTAGTCATGGAACTGGAGCTGGGATGTTAACCATGATAGCACTAGTGAGGAAGATCATCTTTGCAAAGCTTGCAATTATAGTTACAACTCAGCTTTAGAGTACCCTACAAATAAGAGTTTCTTAAAGTAAGCTTCAGGAAGTAGCAACATCAATATCACTTGTGAACCTGTTAGAAATACACATTCTTGGGCTCTACTCAAGACCTAGGGAATGGAAAACTAAAGTGGTGGGAGAGAGGGATGACACATCTAGGTTTGCATCTTAATAGTCTCTCCATTGGACTCTGATGCACACTCAAGTCCCACTACTGACTTAAAAAATACACCCCTAACTCTTCTGCTTTTCAGCTGAGGAAACAAAACAGGTCCAGAATGCTTGAGTCTTTTGTTTCAGACCACACTATTCCTTAGTGTCAGCATCAGGCTGAGAACTGAGTTCTCCTGTGTCCTGGTATAAGTTCCCTTCCACACCATGACCTTCAGATTGCAGAGAAGGGCCCTTTATTACCAAACAGATACTTTTAATGTTTTCTGATGCTGTCTCAAATACCTTGCACATGGCCTGGCTGCATAATATGCTGCAAGGTCAATCAGGGAGATAACTTTGGCTACAGTAGCTTTAGTTCCTGATGTGTAATAGATGCTCCACACTATAGTGTCTCGGATGACTGCTTCTCTACAGTCCTCCCACTTAGGTCCATGGAGGGGCTCTCCCTTACCCATAGCCAAACAAAAGTCTGACACAGAATACATGTGAGCTTGACTATTTTGCCAACAAGCAATTTCCCTATGTACTTAGAGCATCAGTCCATGCACTGTTCCCCTTATGTTGCAGAGTAAGTCCTCATAAAGCCTTTCTCTGATGCTACATCTTTTTTGCCTATTTATGATTTCTATCTTAAGTAGAAAACGCTGACCTGTCACATAAGAGTTGATAATATCAAAGGTCCATAGTGCTAAAAGCAGTCAGAATCCAGAGCTGGTAATGTTGGAAGGTGTCTAGCAACAGAGAATAGCAGAAAGTACCAGGGCTGCTGGGAGCTGCCATCCCCAAGTTTCTGAAGCCTGCCAGTAACTGCTGGTTCTACACTGTGAGCTCTATGAAGAAAAACCTTTGACATTCAAAGATCAGTACTGTGGGCACTAAAAGAGCTACACTTGGCCAATTTATGATTTATATGTCCATTGAGCAAAGGAGACAGAAGCCTATTGATAGCCTGCTCAGGAACACATTTCTTTACAACATTTTGAAAAAGAGGACGGACAGCAGAAGGACCCACTTGCCTGAATTCCTTTATACATGGGGGTATAGACCCACAGTAGATAGTGATACTCTGAGCAATGGATGATTTGAGTGCACAGTGGTTACTAGAAAAGATCCATGAATAATGGCCCTGAAGACAGCAATCTAAATGGAGGGGAGGTATGTGAGGGACTAATCTTGGAGCTCCCTTCAATACTAATGTGAGTCTGCTAATTGCACTCACACTATAGGGCTATTGGAGGAGGCCGAGGTCACATGACTACAGAGGTGGGCTCTTATAGAAATTCAGTGGCTGACCTTCAGGTCTCTGGCTAGTTGACTCATCACTAAAAACCATCTAGTTCTTTTTAGCACCATAATAAAAATCATCCCTTATACTTATTTGATGCACTAATGTATATAAGATTCCTTTGTTCTCTGAAGCCACACGAACGTGTTCTTTTGGGAGGCCAGAAATCTGCCTGTCAAGATGAGACAGTCCCCTGCATTGGCTCTCTGCCACTTACTGTTTGTCTCCTTCCAGCTCCAGAAGGTGGTCCTAGTCTAATTAAATCTAGAACCAAGTCATTTCACCACCTCCAAGAAGCCCTCAAGCAACCATCATATTGTCTCCCTCTTGTAAGAAACTGAAAGAGCAAATAAGATCCAAAATGTACAATAGATATTGTGAAAGGGAAAGAAACTGCTCAAAAGGAAAGAACAATTGGGATGGGGAAAAATAGAGAAGGAAGGGGAAAAATACATATATATATATATATATATATATAGATATATACACTTAAGGTAATTGTACTACTAATTCTATATATATATATATACATACACTTAAGGTAATTGTACTACTAATTCTATTAGTTCATGGACAGAAACTGAGTGCTTATATTATTTGATCTCTTTTTCATGCCTGTATCTTGTAATCTGAGCAACTATTTTGAAGATAACAATACACAATTATAGTGACCATTGTTAATTTCTTATCATCTTGTTTTGAAATCCTATATTGTTTTGTTTTCTACTAATCTCCCTAAATTAAAAAAAAAAAAGACCCTCATGAAAATTCCTCTCTTCTGAACTTCCCCTGGAGAGGAGGCAGTTTCCATCGTGCCACTCACTGCCTGCTGTGAACAGGGCCAGGAAGCAGGGCAGGTCTGGATGTGCTGAAATACAGAATACTGCTGGTCCTTTATGTTTGGACCAAGGTCAGATAGACGATTAGAGGTCTGGCCTGAGGTAACACACAGGAACATCCTCCTGCATTTAGAAGTGAATTTCCAGTCCTCCAGGAGACGATCAGTCTGGCTTTGGCCTCCTTTCTTCCTCCTCTCTTTGGAAACATCTCTGGAGGCAGATATTAGACTGCTGTTTGTTCTCTCTTCCCTTTTCTTCTCCCTCTCTTTACCTCTTTCCCTTTCTCTCTCCCTCCTTCCTTCCTTTCCCTTTCTCAGAAGTTCTGCTTTGGAGAGAGCAAACCCAAAATAAATCACGCATTCACTTTACAGATTACCCCCACATCTTCCCTTCTTGGGCATGTCTGTTCTCCAGGCTTTCCAGGGCTTCAATTATCCATAGTTGTGACAGAGACTCAAGTTCACTCAAGAGGGCTTTTGAATCTACAGTCTCATTCCCTTTACTACCTGACTGCCCTCTTTAATTTTTCCACAAACCAATCTGTGCTTGAGGTCTGCATGCATTCTATTCTGTAGAATACAGTTTTCCCTGGATTTTGATTGGATTGCTTTGGCCCATTTTTCTATTCTTAGTCTAAAAAATTCCTATAGGCCACACTGTTACCTCCTTTGTCTTCCATTGCATCATCCTGCAAATTCTGGTGTCTATGGGTCTGCATGGTTCTGTGTTTGTGTTTTCATAATTATTTATTTGCTTCTCCACCACAGTTTCAGTGAGACAGGATGGTGCCTTAATATTCACACTCTACCCTCTGTCTCTGAATTCAGGCACTCAATAATTAATACTGTATCTGAAGATTGAGCCAGGTCACCAGCAATGCAATTCCTCACACTGTGTAAGGAAAAGAACAAATATGTTGAAAAACAATTAGCTCAAAGCCCTGGCATGTTCCTGAAATGTGCAGGTGGCAATTAAATGAGTTTTGGACATCCGTCTCCCTCCTGAGTAGCCCCAGAAGGAGCAGCCCCAGAAGTGTCTTTGTGCACTGCTGGATTCCCTGAGGCACAGGAAGTTATTCCACTGAGGGATGTTTACTGAGATAACAGGGTTCAGCTGGAAATGCACAGGCTCAAAGAGCAGACATGGCAGGGGTGGAGCAGAGTGGAGCACTGAATATGAACAGAGCTCTTGAGAAAACCTGGAGAGGAGCCCTTTCCTGAGTACGGTGCTTGATGTAAGATAAGGCATAAAATGAGAACCCATGTGGTGGATGTGACACCCTTCCCATCATGGTCAGACTCTTATTTCTGCCTTGTCCCCCCTCCACAGAATTATGACCTTTAGACTGGCAAAGCTTCTCTCTTATAGCCCTCACTGTCCTCTCAATATGAGTTTTAGCCATAAGCTTTTGGTGGGATCAGACTTTCCAGGGCCCTTTGTGCTGTGGACCTTTTGTCCTTTAAGCCTCTCTTATCCTCACAGACAGGGAAACAAGGCCTCTACTGGCTGAAGTTCAGGCCTCATGCTGTCACCAGGATTCTCCACTAAACCTGTCATTGGAGGCTGAGAAAGGTCAGCTCCCCTGTAGAGATCTCTGTCAAAGTGCAGCAGAGAGGCATGGGCATGGAGAAGAAGGAGTCCAGAATCAAATAACTGGCCAGGAGTTACGTGGGCTTGAAGAAGTCATTTACCCTTTCAGTAGCAATCTCATGTATAAGGTGTCTCCTTACAAAGTAGCATGTATCTAATAGGTTGAGCTTAAATTGTTTTTCCCTAACAGCATTTATAAGGAAAAAAACCACCTGATATTAGGTATGAATTTTATCCCCTGAGGAGATTATTGATTTTACAGAACATAAAAACTTCTCTATGGAGTGTAAAGATGATGGGTGGGGTGATGTCCGGAGAGGAATGTCTTGGAATAGAGCCATTTTTGAATGAGGGACGCAAGAAAGGAAGGGTCACATAAAGCAAGCCATGGCACCAAGACAGAAAAGGATTCATAAGAAACTTCCCAGCCATAAAGACCCTACTAAGTGCAAGTGTTTCTTACAATATAGTTCGTGCATTTCACCAAATATGGGAAATTCAACTAGGGGAAAACGAAGAGAATTGAGAAATTATTTCAGTGCATTTACATTAATGCTTAATTTATTATTTCCCATAAAAAATAACTTTTGAGAAATACTAACACACTCATCCTCATATCGATCTTTATATATATAAGGGTAACTGTAGAGATAGTGGCTAGAATTCTTGTAAGAAAAACATTCTTGATAAAATTTGAAAGGATAATTTCAGAAGGTAAATGGAGTTAGACTACTAAAATAAAAATACTCACTGTCCCTTAAAGCTTTGTTAAAAAACAAAGTGGTCCAAGTTAAATTTCACTTATATTTCCAATTTATATAAAGTTAAAGGTTATTTTTAATACCTAACTGGTTTTGTCTGCTCAGGGATATTGCAGGCCTTATTGCCATATAAATTTGCTTTAATAAAACATTATCTTCCATAATTAGTCTTAGTCAGTTTTGTTCAGCTAATCAGTAGATCCAAGATTAGATAATTTATAAACAAGAGAAATTAAGTTTTCACAGTTTAGAAGGTGACAAGTCCAGAAGCCAGGTGCTGGTGTTTGATGGGAGTCTTCCTCCTCCATCACACTATGACAAAGGGCAAAAGAGCAAGAGAAGATGACAGCAAGGGACCAGAGTTGAAGTCTAAGCCCTTTCATAATTGACGTTCATTCACACAGGAAGGTGGAGCCTTTATGACCTAAACACTTGCCATTAAACCCCATATCCCAACACTTGTTTTGAAGATTAAGTTTTCAATCCATGCTTTTTGACCAGCACATTTAAACTACTTGCTGTTAGACAGAGACACTGCAGTGGCTAAGATCAATAATTCCTTACAGTGAGAGAGATGGGAATTAATTTGTGTGTGTGGATTATGAATCACTGGTACAAAGTGTGAAGCTTTTCCAATATTACTTACTAAATACCCAACTTTTTCTAAATCTAGTAATAATTTTGTCTATGTGCAAAAGTTCCATTCTGGAGCTTCAAGTAAATTAATGGAATAACAATCTCTTTTATTCCATTCAGATGTTCTTGAAAAACTCTATCACTACTCACCTAGAGGTGGGAGGGACACTTCTTGCAGTAAATATGGGTAAATCAGAATCTTTCTGCACAACATGGGATACTTATGGTTTATGCCAAAAGTTGCAAAAACAAAACTCCATATTACATTTTGTGTCAGTGAATTTTACAATGCCACAGGATAGTATCATGCTCTCAGAGACCCTGAGGAGTGTATGGGGGGGGGGGGCTGACCTGTTTGTAAGGGAATGAATGGAGGGTGGCCAGAAGGAACAAGACAGAATCTATTTGTTCCTCTGTCTCCTTCTCTGGGTCCTTTTTTCCTGTTGAATTTGCTCCTTTTTGTGACAGGTTAAATGCCTAGTTTTATTCTTCCTATAGATTTTTGATTCATTACTTGAGTGTTTAAGAGGATGCCTAAAAATCTATGGTTTTACTTTGTTAAATATAATAACAGAAATTTACACTAAAATCGTTGGTCTTCCAAAGTCTGGTTTCCTCCTTTTAGCACTGGAAACAAGGATCAAAGATAAGTCCCTCTATCACCTAGCTACAAAATAAAGCCTTGGAAGCCCCCACTTTTCCTTCTTTTACACTAGGATGATGTCATTAACTCCATCAATATATAACAAATTCGTGATTGTGGCAATGAAAGGCAACTTTTTGCATGGTCCTTTAACTTTGCTTTTTTGGTTGGAATAACCTAAAGCTTCTGGATGCTCTTCAGCAGTGGAGAAGTCCTACCTTAGTAGAGACAGTAAAAGGGTAAGGATTAATGGTTAACTGTTCAGGAACTGCAAATCCTAGTTCCACCATTACCATTTGGAAGGTTTCTGACTTGCCTGCCATCTATAAATAGTGATATTAAAAATAATCTCAGGATGTGATTTTGGTTATTAAATAAATGATACTTATAGAGTTATATCTTAGTTTCATTTGTACACTATATGGCAATGTATTTTTATTCACATTTATTACTATGAACTAATAAATGCCAGTGTCCCCCATGTTTGATATCTTCCTTTTCCTCCACAGTAGAGTGAGTATTAGAGATGACAGCCATGCGTATACCACAGGGGCCTCTCCTATTGCCTCACCACAGCACTCTCCATTTTCACTCAGTTGTGCTTAGATGTGATTCTTACTGTGTTGCCTTGGAAAGGCATGACTCATAATTAGGCATGGCAGGCAGGAGAAAGTGCAGTATGGAGATCAGGACCAAAAGAAGAGAGCAGGAGCATCTACTACATTGAGGGGTCAAGTTCTAGAAGACTAGGCAGGGAACAAAAGAGCCAAAGCATTCTCAGGAGCTATGCCAACAAGGCCCAGAGTGGAGGCCAGTTGGAACATGACAGAATAACACGCTCTGAGCAAAGCAGAAGCTGTCCACTACAAAGACACCAGAAGTCTGCAGATGGCTCGTGACCCTGACTTAGAAATGTTAAGACTATGTCTTATTACATAGTGTGTGTTCCTATGAACAAAAAGTATAAATTATTCCATAAATATACAAGATAGATAGGATGCTTAAGATTTTAAAAGCAATCATCTTCATTGTCAGTATCAGAGAATTGTCCTTCTGTGGAGAAGGCAAAGAGATATAATCTCATGTCGCATCTCTGATCAGTTGACAACGGGTACAAATAATGCTTCACTGAAAAATATTCTAGGGCTCCATCCACATTGAAGAGTAGGGTGTTGTGATGTATTAGTGATGTTCATTCAGACACTGGAGCCAAAAAGAGCAATATATGTGCCAGATATTTAGTCCTCCTATTAGCAGTTAGGTACCAAATCACCTTTATTCCCTCAAGGGAATTGGCCGTCACTCTGTCACCTCTGTGTTATGGAACAGAAGCTGCCTGTCTGAGCAGGAAAGTGGACACGGCTCTGCAAAACTTGCCTCAAGAACAACCACTGCAGAAGAAAGAAGCCCAGAGCCCTGGTAGAGATAGCAGAAGCATTGGTCACAAACCAGATTGAGCAAAGAACTTTCAGCTTCTCTGGATTTTAACTGGCTTGAGACTTAGTTACCAGGAGTTACAATTTACAAATTAAAAAACATTATCCAAATTACAACAATTAGGACATTACAACATTATAATAATTGACATGAATTGCACTTTCCATTTATTGTATTAAAACTTACTCAGTTCTTTTAAATTTCTTAAAACAACCCCATTCCCTGGGAGTAAGTTTTATGGCATGAGGCATGCATGTTTATGCTCAGGGTCACTCAGCAAGGAAGGGGGAAGCTAATCCAAATGATGAAAACCCGAGTGGTATGAGAGGAAGGGAATGCTGCTAAGACTGAGGGAGTAGGCTGAGTGTGTGTGGCCTTGGGAGAAAGGCCAGCTGGCTGTCTAGTCAAGGCCTGAGAATATCTCACAGTCTGAAGTAGGACCCAATAGGCTACCCTGATGGATGTCACTCTCTGGCACTCATTTCTGATTTCCACTCAGGTTTCCAACCTTGCTTTGAGATACCTGGTGTTTCCTGCTACAATCTCAGGTCTCGTGTTGGTTCTCTTGATTTTTAGCTGATTTGAGACTTGATAAATGTTTGATTTTTAAAATTTTAAAATTAGTATCTAGTGATTTTATGTATTCATGGGATGTAACATGACATTTTGAGTTGTCTTAGTTATGTTTCCTCATTGCTGATACAAAATACCTGAAACTCAAAGTTAGAGGAGGAAAAGTTTATTTGGCTCACAGTTTGTAGGAATTTCAGCTCAGAGCTGGGTAGATCCAAGGTGGCGTGGCATGGCAGAGAAGAAACAGTTCATGGCAGGAAGAAGGCAACAAGAAACAAGTAGCAAGTAACAAGCAATGATCACAGAAGCCCTTTTTTTGTCTTTTATATTTTATCCAGGCTGCCCATCCTAAGGTTGGGCAGTACTCACCCTCTGAATCCTAGTACTACGTTGTGAATCAATCCCAGCATCACACCCTGGATCCCAGCCAGCATCACACACCCTAGATCCAGCCACCTTGGAAAAGCTCCAACTACGACTGCAGAAGGCTGTGGTGGGGCATTGAGACGCAAGCCATAGCAACATACATGTAAACAATGTGCAGTGATTAAACCAGGGAAATTAATATATTCATCACTGATACATTGAACTGTATTTTTATTCCAGTTACTCTGTTCTCTACTGCCTTTCCTAAACTGCTTTGAATAGTAATAAATTTGAAATAACAACAATCAACATGCATTGAACACTTCTTTGGATTATTATTTTTTTTTAGTTCTTTTAACTGTTATAATGACACTACTGATGAAGAAACCAAGACATAGAGAGATTAATTTGTTCCAGGTTCTCTTTGGTTAAACACTAAATGAAAGAACTAATGAATGACTGAACCAACAAACAGACCAGAAGAGTGGTTCTCAAAACCTTAACATGCCTCATAATTGTCCAGAGAGCCAGATAAAGCACAGATGCAGGACACTTAAGTCCGGGCAAGAATATTGAGAATTTGCATTTTTTTTTTACAAGTTCTTAAGTGATGCCGATGCTGCTGGTCCAGAGATCACACTTCAGGGATCCTGTTTTTGTTAGTAGCAATTATTTTTGCTATTTTGTAGGTTTTGCAGACTGAGTGGTTAAACTAGGGATATTATATACTTATAAAACCAGTTAAAATGTAACCATGTAAAATATAAAATTTCTCACCACCTTGGGAAGCTAAGACAGGAAGAGGGAAAGTCTCAGCTTTCCAGGGTGGTGAGAAAATATTTAGGAAATGTAGCTCAGGGTGAAGCTCTGGTTTTGATACCCAGTACAATAAAAAGGAGAGAGAGAGAGAGAGAGAGAGAGAGAGAGAGAGAGAGAGAGAGAGAGAGAGAGAGAGAGAAGGGCAGGAGAAGAGAGAGAGAGAAAGGGAAAGGGAGAGCAGGAGGGGAGGCAGGATGAAGGAAAAAAGAAAGGAAGAAAGGAAGTTAATTCACTCTTAATTCTCAGGCTATGCAAAACAGGTGGCAAGTGGAACTTGCCTTGTGACCTATAGTCAGCTAATTCTTGATCTACACTGTGGAAACATTCCTGATCTTGGTTGGTCCTAACTAATCCTACCCTATACTTGTTTTCTTATTCTAAGGCAGAGACCAAATAGTCTATAGAGCTGTATTTTGTCCACTATGGGCCATGAAATGTAGTGAGGGTGGCTGAAATGCTAGTAAAGGAAATCTCTTCTGTAGCTGGCCCCAAACCTCAAGAACTGAGGCATATCCTCCTGATCACTGTTAATTTGAAATATTCCATTTTTGCTGAGGATGTTATTTAAAACCCACTGTTTGTTTCATTTTCTCCAGAGCTAGATAACATTAAAACTAAACTTTTTTGTTTAGTGTTTTCTTTGAAAGTTAAGGGTTCTACTAACTTTTAAAAAATAGTAATGATTAAGACTTCCAAAGTAATGCATTTTGTTCTTAAAGCATGTAATTGTTTGCAAATTTCAGATAACCCAAAATTGGAAGTTCTGGTAATGAGTTAGTTTATATTTATCAGCAGTTGTCCATCAGAGGGTTTCTTATTATACAAAATGTTTGTGTTCACAGACCCTCTCTGCCTTTAATTATCTGCTTTGCTCTGTGCTGCTTATTCACAGGGAAGGACAGCACAAGCTTCCTGCAGGACAGTAACCTCAACATTTCCCCTGGGATATTTACGCAATGCATGGTGCATTCGTATTCCCATAATGATGCTCCACCACTGTCAAGTTTTCCAATAACAAGTCTGAGTTGGCTTCCTGCTCATACGCTGTTAGGGATATATAGGGAATTCCCTGTCTTATTTCAGTTAAAGAGAATGTGTCAGAACTGGTCTGTGGGCAGGAAGCTGGTGGGAAGCAGCAGGGTAAGTGTCACTGCTTCTCACCACGCTGCTGGAGTTATCCAGCTTCCCATGGCCTCCAGCACATTCTAAATGGGTTGCCAGCATCTTTCCCATCAGTCCAGTCTGCAGGAAGTGTTTAATGTTGTTTCACTGCAAAGACTTCTATGTCATGCTTCATGGGATGAGAGAAAAGAGACTGACATACCTAGCTGCCAGTATGTGTTCATAGACTTACTGAGGAAAAAAAATGAGACAAAGGAAATTAGAAAAAAAGTACAGCATAGGGAACATGGTGTGCTAATATCTACATTCTCTTTGCTAGTGTCATATCCAGTGACCCTTAGTTTTGGTACTTTTCAATCTGTTATAAGAGGACCCAGTGTTGGGAAATTGTGCTGCAGCAGACAGATACCTGTAAGATCTGGCAAACTATTCTGCCAGGATTATCTTGCACTGTGCTGACTCTGTCCAGTGTTAGCCACTCTTCCTTAATTAAGACCCAAAGTCTCTCATCTAAAACCCTTGGGATCATGTGTGGTTTTAAATTCAGCCTTTTTTGAAATTATAATAGTAATTTAAAAAATCAAACAGTGGCTTTGCATGGGCTAGAGGGAAGATAAGGGTAGGCAATTGTTGTTTACTGGGTATAGAATTTATAGTTTATAAGAAGAAAAGAGCCCTGGAAATTGTTTCCATGGCAATGTAAATGTGCTTGAAAACTGTACACATACAAATAGTCAAGATGGTACTTTTTTTCTTGTGGCACTGGATATGGACTCCAAGGCTTCATTCATAAAAGCAAGTGTTCAACCAGAGTTACATCCCTCACCCTCAAGATGGTAATTTGTACTACACATATTTTATTATTCCTTGAAACTCATTTGGTGCATATATTCCATATTACTGAGCATCCCTAGCAGGGACTAGGGTAATCAATTTTGCCCCTAAATAGTGTCATTCTCTGAGCCAGGATGGCGTGTAGGAAAAATCACTGCTCTGTCTCCAGGAGAGCTTTGGTTACTCAGGTTTAAGTAGAACATCTCAAATCAGGTGAACTTTGGCTTCATTCTCTGCAAATTGGCCAGCAACCTTTGATTGGAACTGTTCCAAGTGATGATGTACAAATTAAAAAGGTCTTTGATACCTCCTATACATGCCCAGGGGACTTAAGAGCAAAAGAAAACTGAAGCCTCATGGAGATAATAAGAGAACAGCTTCTGGTTCACATTCGTCAGTCATCTGCCCTGGCCTTTGAATTGATAGTGTATTAATATCTTAACTCGATATTCAGACTAAGCCTCCATTAGTGACTGTCTTGTCTTTTGCACATTAATATTAGGGATGGAGCTGGTCCTTGGGACTTCAGTGCTGCTCATCCTATTAGAAGGAAGCACTCAGGGAAAGGCTGGGGATCCAGTGGAGACAATGACAAGGGCTTGTCCCCACCTAAATGTCTTTTGAGGGATAGAGTGGGGCTTCAGAGGCTTCTGGTCCTTTCTTTCAATAACTCAGCAGCAGTGAATCCTAAGAAGTGCCCACCAGGGTCCTGGTCCCCTGCCAGGGGTTTGACCTTGGTGCTATTTTTAGCACAACTTTTCCAGCAAGAGAAAACTTCTTTCTGAGGGGTTTGGACTGTTTTTTCTCAGTTAAATGAAGAACTTCTCTCTTCAGAAACAAAACACATGGCATATTTAAAAGAAATAGAAAAAGCTTCCATAAAATTCTGAATCATCGTGGCTGAGCCAGCCTTCTTTGCCTCCTGGGGCCAACAGCATGTTGGGTCAAGCATGTGATGTGATGAGTGTTTAAATACAAATATGCACTACACACATTGATACACATATGTATCAGCACACACCAGGCATATAAACACTCGCATATTCACAAAAATATACACATCACACACAGACACACAAACATACCATATACATACATACATAGCTCACAAACATAGTCATAAACGTGCCTTAGGCAAACACATACCACACACATAAACATACACATTTTGTATATAACCATACATTCCACATGCAAAAATACACTCACATAAAGCCAATAGTTACATTCACATATACACAAACACATCACTTGGGGTGAATTTAGCTAAAATAATAAGTGCTTCACAGAAAATAACAGCCCTATTGTAACTGATACTTCTAAAACGTATATGGAATCTAACTAGCAGCAAATTTTAAGAGCAATTGAGTGTGTGTGTGTGTGTGTGTGTGTGTGTGTGTGTGTTTAGGGGCAGGGTTTACACATCTGACCCCAACATAAAATGCAGTGCCCTGGATAGGTCGGCCCTCTGATAGACTTCAGCAGTAGCCTGACTTTTCTGTCCTGTAGACATTGAGTCCAGACCCAGTTTCCGGAACTTCTAGCTCATTCCTTTGATGCTGTAACCCATGATATGAGCAGAGTACCCCTAAGTTTTGGGGGGTTTGTTTGCTTGTTTGTTTGTTTGTTTTGTGCTTTTTAAGTTTTATGTGCAACAGTTTGAGACAGACAAGGTTTTAAGGAGCCAGAGGACCAGGAGATAAAAATACCTGGGAGCCAGATGTAGGGTTCCTGGAAATATGGGTCAAGACTTTCACCTTTTAGATGCAGATGCCCAAAAGCAGTAGTGTACAGGAAGCCAGTTAACAAGTTTTAATATATAGTGATATGAACAAAGAATGTCCAAACTGTTTCTAGATATTGTGGAACAAAACTAGAAAAGACTTATAATGTAAGAGATGTTAGAGAATCCCTAAAGATCTTCCAACCCCATTGCTATGGCTTATATATAGATCAGGAAATAAACACTGGGAGTTTATGTAATTGCCCAAATCAGCGAATGACAGAAGTGACACCAGACACGGTTTTCCTGATTCATAGTGCATTTTCTCTCAACTCTACAAAAAGCAAAATTTAAAACTCATGTGCCTATATATATATATACATATATATATGCTAAACTATATATATATATATATATATATATATATATATATATGCTAAACTAAAAATAATGGCTATATGATAAGAGTGGCTTTCCATCTATGGCTAATTATACAGCAATCTCAGGCCTATCATTAATATATTTCAAAGTTACTTAACTTTTTGCAAGTAAAGCAATTCTAATCTAAGACCCATTCCATAACTTGCATAACATGATGCAAAATAAAAATGCAATGCTGACAAGGGGCAGAGAAGTCAATCTTGCCTTCCTATACATCTGGCCCACCACTCCAACCAACTGCAAATGGACCACCCCAAGGGGACTGCAAAAGTTGCACTAGGATGCATTTGCTACCTAGACAAGGTGTGTGTGAGAAATTCCCCATGTCACCTGCCAAATGCCAGGTTAGGATTGGCAAAATGGCTACAATACCCCACTCAAAAGACAATGTGGGACATGTACTCAATTTTGACCCTCCTGTGTTTACTGCTCGTCTTCCTCTAAGGACAGAAAGTGATGATCAAACATAACAACCGCCCGTTCCACTTATGACCTGGTCACTGGCACAGACCATGGGAATTAGAGTAGAAAGGAAGAGGCCAGGACAGACCAGATAGCCAAGCAGCTAGGGGAAAACTGATGGACAACTAAGCCTGAGAATACAAAGAGGTTGCAAGAGATAGATTCCGTGTAAACTGAGGCTCCAGGCCCTAGGTATATGCCCATTATCCAATGAGGCTTCTTTTACAAATACAAATTCAAAGATAAAACCATTAAGAACTTCAAGATGTCTCTCACCGGGCAGTATATTCCAAGTACGGAATTCACTCTTCCAAGGATGGGACCTTAAGGTATACTACTAGTCACTTGCCACAGAGCAATCCCTGACTAAACCTTACTGATGTTCAGAGTCTTCTGTGTATATACAGCATAACTAACTGTTCACTGTCTGGAAGAATTAGATGACCACCACTCAGGTAGTCTAGCTAGTGAATGCTGTGTTTATCTGCTAGGGCTGCATTACTTGGTGGACACCATAGGTCAGGTAGCTTAAAATCAGAAATCTATTTTCTCAAATTTCTGGAAGCTGAAAATTCAAGATCAAAGAGTTCACAGGTTTGGTCACTTCTGGGGTTTCTGTCTTTGCTCTATAGATATCTGCTTTCCTTTTGTGTCCTGACATGATGTTATGGGTTAGGCCAAGAATGACACCCTCCCCTGCAAAAAAAACTTCCTGTGCTCAGAGGTTGGGCTTTAGAAAGGTGACTGAATCATGGAGAGCTATAGCTGACTTGCTCTTAGAAGGTAGGGCTCTTGGAGATTAGTCAGTGGAGGTATGACCTGGAATGATATATATCTCCCTTTGTAGCTCACCCCTTATCTCTCTGCTTTCTGGCCACCATGACACAAGGTAGCTTTCCTCCTCACAGGTCATTCCTCCATGAAATTTCTGTGTTTAAGCCTTTGGAATACAGACTGAAACTTCTGAAACATGAGCAAAAAATAAGCCTTTCCTCCCTTAAATTATGAGTGTCAGGTATTGTGTCCCATCCATAAGAAAATGGACAAGACAGAGTACCTACAAAGTTGGAAGAAATATTTGTAGCTAAAAGATTACTGTTAAAAAGAAGCCAAGGACTTTATATCAGGACAATAGGAAAGATGTTTTGAGGGCACCTAAAAAAATAATCAAGATCCTAGGGTTCCCAGATTTAAGGATGTGTTAAAGGATAAAGGTAAGCTCCTTTTTTTTTTTTTTTTAGTGGGGATTGAACTCATGACCTCAGACTTGCAAGGCAGGCACTTATGCCACTGAGCTAAATCCCCAGCAAGGTAAGCTCTTTTGAAAGACTTCACTTTGAGAAGAAAACCCTAGGCCATCCTTCTTGAGAAGGGGTGCTTAGGGAACTGGTTCTCCAGACATGGTTCACAGTACTCAGCTATTCAGGCACTTGGAGGTCTCTGCAGCCATGACACAAGGGAGTCCAGCTACTCCTCAAGCTGGTGGCAGAGTCTTGCATCAACCATGTGGTGCCAGCTTTACAATCATGTATAATGCAAGAGTTGTGAAGTCTGTTATTCTTCACTGATGAAACACCCAGGGAGAAAGTCTTATAGTGAACCTATTTCAAGGAAGATAAAGGAGATAGAGAAGTGTGAGATGGCGTGTGGAAGGAGATGAGGTAGTAATGAGAGGTTGCAATAAAATACAGAATGAGCTGAAGAAAGGAATTCACCAGTCTTCCTAGGCAGCAAAGGTGTACTCACAGGGATGCAGCATTTGGAACCACACTGCAGAGATGTCAGATGTATGTTTACTGTACTTCCCACTTAGTGTACCCACCACATAGTGTGCCGCCCAAGTAATCTGTCCTCCCACTGCCCATGGGAAGCTGGAAACTATGTGTGTTCTAGGTTCAGAGACCAGCAACTGCGCTTTCTAGTGTTTCTGTGGCTAACTGACCTGGCCCTCAGGCCCTACATTCATGTTCACCCCTCAAAACTTCTGCCTTGTGTAGGTTTACCTGGAAAATTTTCAGCTCCTCAGTGACTAAAAAGTCTCAGGCCCCATCTCCACATTTGTGCATGGCTTAGTACTTTATCCCTTTCTGTATCTTGAATATCTTGTCCCCAGCATAGGACCCTGTTGAGTAAAGGAAGTCACTCATTTCCTTTTTCTATCTATTTCTAACCATCAACTATCCCTCCATTCATTTTTCCATACATTCTCTATTTTTTCCCCTTAATAAGATTCTTAAGTAGGCTTTTCTTGAGCTACTACATCAGGTCAGGAATCCCAGCCCTTGGCATATCTTTGTCTTTGTTCCATATCCCTCTTCAACAGAGAATTAGGCAGATATTATTGCAGGTCAGTAGGCCATTCAGAGCACACTAAGTTTCTTCAGGAAAGTGTGAGCTTTCTAAGGGGTTTAAACTATTTTCATATAGATAAAATTAAAATATTCAACAAACTAAATACATTATAGTGGATTGGTAAGCTTAAAACAAATCAATTGAACATTTTTAAGTTCCTATCCTTTCTAGGAGCTCTGCTAGATTTTGGGGACACACCTGGAAATAAAAAGACATGATTCTTGTCCTTGCTAAGCTTACTGTGTACAGAAAGGTACAGACAAATACTCATCACATGACAAAACCTATAGCAGAGGACCAGCTCACTGATGTCAAGTCACCTAATATGGATTGAGTAGGAGCCAAGGTTTTCCAATGGCAGCCACGCATTCGTCTTAAAGCGTTAACAGAAGTATCCCAGGAAAGCACTCAGAGAGAACAAATTTGAGGAAGAAAGAACCTAAGTGCACAGACCAGAAGTAAGGAAAAGCAACATTTCTTTGAGGAAGGAAAATGACCTCAGGATAGCATAGTAGGCTATATTTGGAGTTAGAAGAGATAAAACTGGAAAAACATAGGTCAAGGCAGCACCAAGAAGGAACTGTTAAACCTTATTTAAGAATCAGATAATACTGGGAGTACAGACAGGCTTCAGGCATGAGAAAGATAAGATCTGTGGTTTAGAAATATTCTCCAGCTTCCAGTGGGAGCAGCAACATGGAGACTCACAGGGAGGCTGTTGCCAGGAACCCAGATAGAGCCGGCAGATATTAGCACATAGGGATAGTGCCAGGAAAAGGCAGACAATTCAGAATACTATTTAGAAATCAAGAATGACCAGTTTTGATAATCATCTGGCCTATCTAGTGCCATTACTGCTTGTGGCAATTATCTGCCATAAATTTTATTTTATTTGTTTTTTTAAATACCAGGGTTCAAACTTGCCAGGCAGGCACTTATGCTGCTGAGCTAAATCCCTGGCTTTGTCATAAATCTTTTAATATGCTGCCCTTCTGGTTTGCTTCTGTGGTTGAACCCTGACTGACACATGACACAAACACCTAGTATGGGGCATCAGCTATTCCCTACATATTTTGATCTGGGAAAGAGGGTGAAGTTCAGGACCCACATTTCTGAAAAGTCAGATTAGAGACTAAGTGAAAAGCAAACCAGAAAACAAAAAAGTGAGAAAACCTAAACTTTGGTTGTTTGGGCCCCAACCTTATGTATGAAAGAAAAATCATTCCTTGAGACTCTCCAGTTTGGGGCCCAAATTTTCAACTACTCATGTGTACTTTAACATGAAAAATAATGAGATTCCACCTCATATTGCAGTTACAAAATTTGAAACTGAGAAAACTGTGTTACACAAAATATGTGATAATGGGAACCCATGCACTATTTTTGAATATAAACTTTGAAAAAAAACTTTGTATTAACTGACAAAGTCATAAATGTAGATGTTCCCTGTGGTTTTGTTTTATTTTGTTAGGTGTTAGGGGTAGAACCCAGGGTCCTTGCACTGAGCTACAACCCTAGCCTTCTTTGATTTTTTTTATGTGGAGATGGGATATCACTAGTTTGCTAAATTTCCAGGGCTGGACTTGAACTTGTGATATCCCTTGCTCAGTCTACCAGAGTGCTGGGATTACAGGCCTGAACCATCATACCCACCTTATTTATATTATCAGTTTTATCCCACTTAGTAGTGGAAAGGAGTACCTAGTAGTAGAATGAAAGCTTCTGAATCTGGGTAGTAGGAAAAATGGTGAAAAACAATCTTTGCTACATACTGTAGAACAGCCCAAACCTGGAGTGGGGGTCAGAAACAAAGGAGATTGAATTAAGAGTGGAAAAGTCTATAACAGAATTCTATAGCAAGAAAGATGAATGAATTGCAACTCCATAGAAATAGACTGCAATTTCAACACAATGTAGAGTTACCAAACCTCAATACATCAATATATGTGTTAAGATTCCATTAAGATTCCACATCTCTTTGCAATGGGCATAGGCGGAGAGCAACAGATATAGAACTGAATACCTGCTTACTTCAGATGAAGAACTATATTCACGGTTGAACCTACAGAGCCTAGGGGCACACAATGAATATTTACTGATTGAATGCATTTTGACTGGAAACATGCATAGGAGGAACCAGACACTGCACTTTTAGCCTAAAGTCCTGCTGTATGAAATCCCAGACTCTGACCTTTCCTATTGTAGATTACCATGTAGCTGTTGTCATCTTGATCTGTCTAACTAGTGTTAATTCCTAGTTTTCTGGAACCAAAGTTTCCCCCATACATTTCCATCTAACAGCCACTCAGGTGCTAACGTGATTACATTCTCATCAAAAATCCTATGGAAAAAGAATTTGTCACCTTGGATGAGTAAGTTTAAAAATTGCTCTAGGTTTAACTGAGGTAAACTGTACTTTCAGACTATTTAGCATAGAGCCCAGAAAACTGATCTGAGAGGAAACAAAAACTTCATCATAGCTCAGCAAATATAAAGCACAAAAAAGAAAATTAAATTAAAATATTAAGAAAATTATTCAAATTAAAAGCAAAATTACATCACATTACAGTCTTGCAAAAGTCAACTGAACCTTACTGATGCAGGACATCTGTGAAATTCCTCATAGCTTTCTATGTAGGAAATAAAAATAAGTGAAGGAACAGATTTTAGGGGAAAGTAATTGATACATTTACTGTCTGTGTACATTACAAAGGCAGAATGCTTACACATAGTAAAGGTGATCCTTTTTATATAATCACAGTAATTTCAGTCTTGCAGCATCAACTGGCCTGAACATAGAGTACCTTAATGCTGGCCAGTGACACAATTACCATGAATCATTCCCATCAACTCTGCAAGGTAGCAAGGTATAAAAATACTGCAATTACCTGGTTCAGCAAAACCAACTATATGTCACTTCACTTTAGAGTTATAAGATTTTATAACTCTAAACATCACACATAGTTAAGAATATTTATGAATATACTAGATATTTATAATCTCTTGCTATGATTTAAACATTATTGTGTTAGGAAGAGATAGTTACAAACAACTGATACTTCCTTGAGACATATAGAAGACACCATATATTTACTAGCGTTAATTTCCTATCTTTTTTAAAATTCTGTATCGTTTTTATTGTTTTTGTGTTTTTAAAACAAAAAAAATTAAAATAAGAAAGGACATATTTCTTTTATCTTTCTATCATTGTAACAGAGTACACGCCAATATACCCTGCCTTTGCCTTTTTGGCTATGAAACACTCTGTCCATTTCATTTTACTGATTTACTCAGTTTCTACATTGCAGCTAATATTACAGTGTGTTACACACTGTTGGAGGAGGGAGTCCCTATTCTATGATAATGGCTGATGAAACAAGATTTACATTCCAGTAAGAATATAACTATGGTATAATAGAATTGTGACTTGCTATATTGTTACTGATTAGCTTGATGCACTTCAGAATTATTCTCAGATCCACAACTCTTTCTTTGGTAGAAGGAATCTGCACTAGCCAACTTCACAGGGTCTTCTGACACAGTGAATCAAGGTTGACATTCTGAGGTTCTAAGTGATGCGTTTCTGCTCGTATAAAATTCATCAGGTCATCATGGCAGAGGCCCAGCCTGGCAAAGGAGCCAGAGATAACAGCTTACTCATTTCTTCTTTCTTCTCCCCTCACCCAAAACAAACTTCCTCTTCCCTTTGCCACACTTGCACACCAGTGCTCACCTTGCCCGCCTCCTCAAATGCCACCCCAATCCAATCTAATAAAAGCTCAATTATTTTGTCTGGGTACGAGGGAAGTTGCACTTTTCTGCAACCCTCCCATCCCTTCAACGAAGGTCTTTTTCAGCTCCCTCTGTTAGTCTCTTAATTGCACTGAAAAACGTAACACTAAGGAAGTAGAAGATGGTGTTTTTCAGAAAATGTATAGAGAAATTCACAAGGCAAATGTAATTCTAAGATAAGATTAGACAATGTTTTGTTGATGTGCAAAGTCTCAAAGTTGGCCTAGAAACACAATATGAGATGATATTGCAGATATTATAATTATATTGTGGGTGACCTAATAGGAACTGTGATATTTGCAAATTGAGCTTTTTTTTTCCTATTCATTCATTCTTTCCTCATGACTGAATATCTGAAATTAATTAATTTTTAATCAACTTATTTCAACAGGGGAGACAGATGTTTAATATGGATAGATGAGGCATCATCTTAACTTGCTTTATAGCACAATTACATCTACAGAAACAATTGTTTAGCCAAAAGTATTCAATGTTCTACTAACTCTCAGCCAAACTGGCAATTCAGACCTTAGACTCAATCTAAAACATATCAAATCACACACACACACACAACATGTTCTCTCTCACCCAAAATTTAACAAGAATTGGGGAATTACTAGGAGACTCAATTAAAGACAAGTAGAGATTGTCATTAGACTAAAGATTTACATTAGACTAAGTTATCTGAAGTGGTATCTTCAGCAAGCAAATGAACTAGATAATCTGTCTCTTTTTCAATACTTGTTAGAAGATTTAGATAGTAAATCATCTAATTTAGTACCAAGTTGCAATTATGCACTAAAGGTAAACAATTAAAGCAGCTGTCTGAGTTTGTCCACAGGAAACACAGATTGAAAGGTTTCTCATTGCTATACACATTGCTAAGATTATAGAAGAAACTTGCAGAAAAGCTGCCATCAAGCAGAGACTGAGTGAAGTCTGCAAAGTAGTTCATTATCCATTTTCCTTCCATTCTATTTGCAAAGCTCTACTTCTGAGTCTTCCCAACTTTTACCAGGACCTTGCTTCCCTAACTCCATCATCATCTGCCTATTTTCCTTTGAGGCGCATGTTCCAAATCCTTAAGATAGCAAATGATGTTTATTTATTTCTTTTGTTAGCTGTCAATCTGGCTTTGAGAGAAAACATATTTATTTAAGGGAATGTCTCAATTTTCATAGGCTTTTTAATACATAGTTTATCATTTCCCAGACATTGAAAATAATCTGGATCATCAGTTTATCTGTGAAAACTACCTTAACTCATACAAAGGAAAGAAGAGCCACTCAGGTCATGGCCAAGGCATGAGGACAAGGAACACAGCTCATGAATGCCCACCCACCACTGTGGTCAAAACTAGCTTGGCTGAATTAATCATCTCATCATGTTTTGATGGGTTTCTCAGTTATTCTTCACATGACCTTATCAGCATCATTAAACATTTTTGTCTGCCTTCCGTATACAGATGTGACAAGGTTTCTGGTAATATTCCAAATATGTATTAAAATACTGCTAATATTGAAAATATGTCTTATTTAAATGATTTTTCTTGAGTACAGACAGAAAAGTTGTATTTTTTAAAACCAGTGTACTGCCAGGATTACAAAACCAGCACCCTCATCTAATGTGAAAGGATGTAGGAGAGGCTTTTCTTCCTTCTCATACAAAGAAATTTGAGTGTTGAAAAGTGAAACAATTTATACTAGGCTCATACTTTCCAGCAACAGGATACAATGGAAATTACAGACTTGAATAAGAAGACATGTTTTAATAAAACCATCAAAAGAGGAAACTCCTTCACTTGTAAGATCTTTAAGTCACAGTACCCTTTAATCCACAGGTTGGCTCCTTCGTCTCTATAACTCTCTGCTTCTGATTCTTGTAAATGATGTGTGGGTGGGATCCTCCCTTATCCAGTGGATGCTTTTTAATAGGCTCGATGAAAAAGTCTCCATGTGGTAGATGGAAAAATCCAGTCTGTAAATAAATGCAAGAAAGTTTATTTGAATAAATTCTATATAAAAGATGTTAGAGAAGTGAAATATCATGTGGATCTTTATAATCTCTGCCCATCCTAAAACCATTGCTTTCAGAGTCTGTCATCTTTACTCATAGAAAAGATACACAAATAATTTGATGAAGTGTGTATAATAATGACTGTTAAATATTTGGATCCCTTTGAGGTTTTAATGAAAAATGTACACATGTATACATGGACCTAAATTATAATTTCACATAATTATTTTTACATAATTTTACATAGTTTTTCAGGTTCATGAATCCTCCTTAACTTCATTGCTGGATAGCTATAGATTTCAGATTAAGAATTAGAGGTGCTACTCGCCCGATTATGGAGGTGATAAATAGACTCACATTTCCTTAATAATTGTTAGAACATTATTTTATGTGACCAATTACCTGACTGGAAGAGTGGAACGCTACTCTTTACTCAAGGAAAACAAAAAAACCCCATAATGTTAAGTGTGATCTGAGACTGAGCTTCAGGCACCTACAGTCCAAAGTCCTCTGTCAATTCCCATTTCACAGATCTGGGAATCAGTGGTATGCTGAGAACACCGGTCAGTACATGGCTCAAATCCAGAAGTACACAATTCTCTTGTCTCTTAAAGAAAATTTCTTAAAGTCCATTAAAAGTGCTTAGAAAAGTCCTACACCAACCACTTCTTAAGGGGGTCTTAGCACACAGGACCATAATTCCATGTCCATGGAACAAAGGGCTCGTTCTAGATGACCTCCTTGGGGTGTTACATTGAAGCAATCAGAAGCTCAGACTATGGAATGAAACTAAATGGGTTAGTTACTCATTGGTTAGTTACCAAATTAAATGGGTTCACTCACTTACTCACTCTATGAACTTAAACAAATGACTTGCTCAATTTCAGATTTCTCAGCTAAAAAAATGGGGAAAATTGAAAGTTTCTGTGAAGAGTAAATGAGTTAATGTATGTAACACACTTAGCAAAGGGCCTGAATCATAGTTGTACTTCATCGTTACACACTTTCCAAACCCCTGAATACATCATTTCATGTCTTAGGGTCTTTTGACTCAAGATAGCAGTTCAGTGAATGTCTACCTCACAGACATAAACCTGGAAAACAGTGGAAACTTTTACCTCACAGAAATAAACCTGGAAAACAGTGGAAAGTGTAAAAATCACCACATTCAAGCTCCCCTCTCCACTCTTTATGACCCAGGACTACTCAACTCTGCAGGTGAATCTGAAAAGTCGCTCAGCTGTCCCAACAGGCAGGCATCAAGAGGAGATTTCTCAAACAGGAAGCTCCTCTTATTGAGCAGCCCTTGCCTTGGATGTCTTTCTAAAACATTCACCTCAGTGTAACTTGTACTATAACAAGACATTCACATAAATCTCACATTTGGCTTTTTATTTTGATTACTGACCTCAATACCTTTAATAACAGGGATAATGGAATTAGAAAGCACTTTACTGAGAATCATAGGAATAGCTGTGTAACCTTGAATGGGTTACAGAAACTTCACAAATCACAGAGTTTTCATTTTTATAAGGGCTGGTAGAATGAAATAAGGTGAAGCTTGAGAATGTACCATGTTTTACAGATGCACAGGGTGACACCTCAGCAATGCCAAGAGTTGTTCATCTAACTTTAAATTTGTTCGTATGCTGATATTTTTTAGGAGACCTGAGTTGTTCTCAGCGTCTTTCTCTGAGGAGAACCTTTGAGACAGGAAGAACTGTCAAGGCTCAGCGAGTGATATGAAATAATTTCAGATATAGCAACTAAAAGCCGACTCCATGCAGTGCTGAGATTTGGTTCCATCTCTACTCTGAATCAGAGCCCAGGCATCAGGAGAATGTGGGCCTGTCACTAATGAGGCTCATTTGTTCTATGGAAACAAAGAAGAAATCCAGGACTCATTAGAAACAGCTGGACTTGGGGGCCCTTTGTGTACTCTCAACCCAACACTGATGTTCTTGAAGGAGAGAAACAAAAAAAACACCAAAAGGAAAGATTTATTGAGACCTTCAGACTCAAATTTTGGGCCCAACTGGTACAAAATAAATAAGCAGGACTCCACAAGTGAACATTATTTGATGGAAATTATTTGATGGACAACATGAATGACAGTCCCTGAGAGCCAAAACTTTTCCTAAAAGATCTCCATCCATTTGTACTCCTCCACATGGTAAGCCTTGCCAGAGGAACATGGGAACAACCTCTTTAGCCTCAGGATCTCTCAGAAGCTGGGTAGAGACATAGGCAACCTGAGGATTTGCCAGCAGAGGGGAAGCAGGAGAGTACACACACACACACACACACACACACACACACACACACGTGGGACTGCTGACCCCAGGATCCTGAGTGTGTCATGGACAAGAGAAAGGGCAGAAGAGTGAGAGAAAAAACATCTCTGGTTGTGGGGAGTGTGAGGTCGGAGATTTCTCAGTTAAGCTCTTCACCACATCTCTTTTCAAAATCAAAAGCTCAGCTTTGTGCATCTGTTGTTATGGTTTGAGTCTAGACGCCCCCCCCCCAAAGCCTCGTGCAATCATAGGGCTTTTTTTCAGAGGCATTTAGAGTGTGTGACTGATCTGTGGCACAATGCTGGTATCAAGGGTGCTGGAATTAAGGGTAGGTGATTGCTGAATCAGTCCACTGATTGGATAGGCACCACCCTAATCCCAGAAGACTAGATACGACAGAAGGGACAGAAGAGGCTTATCTTTTCTTCTCTTACTTGCTTGCTTTTGCTGTCTTCTACCACCATGAACGGTTGCCTTCTGCTATGTGCCACTCTGCCCTGGAGCCAGTCAATTGTGGACTGAAATCTCTACAAAATGTGAGCTAAATAAAATTTTCTTCCCTTAACTTTGGGTGTCAGGTATTTTGTCTCAACAATGAGAAAAGTAACTAAGACATCTGGTATCCAGGAAACTCAATTATCGGGGTCTTATCAGCTAACAGGAATCAGGTCACTGGAAGGAATTACATAGTTTGATTTTTTGCTGGCTCCACAATTCCTGAAATCAGCTGCCTCACAAAATCACCTTTTTCGTCACCAGCTCTGGCTTGAACCAAAAGGGTTCCTCTCTGTCCAAGTCTTCCCTGAAACCTGCTCACTTTTCTCTTATACTTTTACATGAAAATGGGAATGGGATTTAGGAAAAGCATCGATTCACTGAGGGTTTATTCTCTTTATTCAAAAGAACTTTGGTAAAATGAGCTGGAGTTCAATGACTTAGTTACTTTTCTCTTTTCTCAAAACACCTTCAAGTTAAGACAGAAAATGTTTATCTCAGTTTGTAGATGTTTTAGTCCATTTTCAGCTGTCTCCAAGGCAGGGTAACACGGCAGAAGGGTATTGCAGTGGAGAAACAGTTCATGGTGTGTCAGGCAGAAGGTAGCAAAGCAGCAAGCCTGCCTTCTTTTTGTCCCTTTAAATTTCAGCCAGGGCACCGGCCTATTGATAGGGGCCACTCATACCCAAGGTGGAGTTTCCATTATTTAGACTTCTAATTCCATTATCAGACTCTTAATCCACATTCACGTACCCTAATCAAGCCACCTTCAAAACTGCCCCACCTATGACTGCATGAGGCTTCATGGGGGACATCTAGATATAAGCTGTAACACTTCTCCTGGTTCAAGTGCATAGGACTGGCTAACAGAAAAGATTTTATTAAGATAAAAAGACTTCCCAAGGCTTATTAAATCAGACTTATCAAATTTCCTGAGTCAGAAAATGGGAAGCTCAGGTGGTGGGAATGAGACAAAGGGTCCAAGTGTCTTAGTTTGAATTTATTGACACTGAATCTCTCTCTGAAGAGAGACAACCACAGACCCCTTAAGACAATCTCAGACTGAGAATAGTTGCCCACAATCGTTCCTTCCTCCCCTCAGTGTTCTTAAAATATTAGTCACCTTGATGAATATGACATTACCCTTCAGAAAGCAACAGCACTTTGGGGTCCAGGGGGAACTTGGTTGTTCCATCATACAATGAAGTATTGAATAAGATGTTTTAGAGTCAGAGAGACTAGAAACCGTTTAGAGTCCCCCCAAACTCAGGCTGTCAACAGTACCATAGTAAAGCCTAGCAGCCTAATAGGTAAGAATCAATGATGTTGTAAAAGAAATTTGAATGGCACTTCCTGAAGTCGTGCAATTTAAGAGCACTGTCAAAACTCATCACTCTTCCTTAGAAATTTCACTTGAAAAATCTCAGAAGTTACCAAATGAACTTTTTATTCTCATAATGATAGAAACAATATGATAACATATTCTGAAAGGAAGAACAAAAGAAAATGGTTTGGGGTGAAAATAAATTGTCCAAGATACTCATTGTAATACATAAAGCACTGAAAAAGTTACCTCCTCCTATTACATAGATAGGAAAGAGGATAAATGAGTACCTCCAAGTCTTCCTCTTTTTCTGGAGTATCAGTCTGCATTTTTGTATGACCAACTTGTGCTAAGAACTCTGAGAAGAACAATGATCCCTATTTTCAAAGTTAGGAACCCAGCTAGGAAGACAAGCCTGATGTTCTTTAAACTGAAGGAGAAAGGTTAGCAAGCCCTAGTATTTCTATGTTGAAAAGGGCTTGATGCTGTCTTAGCACAAGAGACCAGTCCAGAGCCTCTGAGAGCACTGGACTTAGAGTCCAGACCTAAAGTCTGGGGTTACAGATCTCACCTCCACTGCACAGAGCATCCACAGTAGTAGCACTTCTGCTGGTGCTATGGATTACGGTACTGCGTTTTCATGTAGAGGTCAAGGAAAATGGCTGCCCTTAGAGACCAAAGGAAATACTGAGTTTCTACTGTCTGCAAAGCACTTGGTTCAGTCCCAAAGCCACCAGAGGCTCCCAGAATGATTAACTTTCTTGTTGGTTGTTTGCTCGATACAATCAAATTTTTCTAATTTAATTGGTAGCCAGAGCCATAAATCAGTAAGAAAACCAAGTAGTCAAGGGATTATAGAAGCCGTGTCATAAAGAAGTAAGGATGACATCCCTAAGAAGACTCCCCTAGCACACTAATCCTCTGCCATAATGCCAAAAAGAGCACCCTGACTACCCTCCACGGAGACAAAAAAGACAGTGACTGGTAAAATCACTGACTCCTGAAGATACTTCCCATAGTCTTGACAACCCTAGTGATTCGTGTAATTTAAAGAGATACAGACTTGAGTCAAAAGGCATTTTTCAGTGCCTCTATCTGGTAGCTACCATCTGCCAGGCAAGTGTCAAGGAATACTGAAGACCTGGTCCTTCCGTCCCAAACCAGTGTTGTTTATCACTGTAGTGAAGATGTTCTCTGTACAATCCAATTCAGTGGCTTTCAGCCCTATGTGACTCATCCTTGAGAAAGGTGATGAGTTGTTGTGCAAGAGATGTGACTAATATGACAGAAGAACTGACTTAAATTTTCATTTAACTTTAGTATCTTACATTTAAATAGCCATGATATTTAGTGGTTACCATATTGGACTGCTTATTTCTAGAAACCAAGTAGGTATAAGCATCCTCATTATCCAGAAAATAATGTTGCACTTAAAAGCAAATCATGACTTTTTCTTTTAGTATAATAATTTTGCTTTTATGAACAAGCAAATCAGAAGTCAGATTGGGAACATCAATGTACTACTCACAGACTTCAGAGAAGTGAAGAAATATTAAATATCCAACATTTTCCAAGTTAAAATAAATCACTGGGAATAAATTTACACAAAGGCTATGTGAGGAGGCTGCCACTTTTCCAAAGCCAGAGGAAAGGCACATAGAAATCCAAGCAGGAGCTGAAATTGGGGTTGTGATTACAAAGAACTGGAAGTTGGATTCCACTTCTAAAGGGCGCTTCCCCCAATAGCCCTGGAAAACCAACCTTATATCCTCACACCTCTGGATGTTCTTTAGAAGTGCATGACATAACCCTAATGCGTGGAAGGAGACCACCCCCACTCACTGGCTGGCAGAATCTTAATGAGTTCAAAGTCTCAGTAGTAGGAAAAAAATGTGTATTATTTAAAGAAAAATGGACAAAATAGGTCCCCAAAAGGCACA
This sequence comes from Dolichotis patagonum, assembly GCA_004027295.1. Classification (NCBI taxonomy): domain Eukaryota; kingdom Metazoa; phylum Chordata; class Mammalia; order Rodentia; family Caviidae; genus Dolichotis; species Dolichotis patagonum. Next base: position 58,442 of record PVJX010000796.1, read on the forward strand.
AGATTAAAAAGTTATGACAAGGTTTAACAGACACAGTGTGAGTTATGTGATCTTGGTCAAATTACATAATACACAGTACCCTAGTTTTCTCATCTGTAAAATGAGTCCAAATCTATGTTGACCTGCATGATTGTAACTCTCAGACATATTTCACGTAAAATGTTTTGCAGACACTACAGCATAGAACAGGTATTCAATAAATACTCAGTAGCTCGTATGAGTAGAGCATCACCCACAGCTTTTAGAAAATGGTGCTTATAAACAAGTACTCCAGAGTCAACTGCTCATTTTGTTTTTGTTGCAAGTAAGTTAATTTCTCCAGATCTCAGTCCTCTCAACTGTTAAACATAAGTAGTGACAGTAACTTATTAGAGAACTCATTAAAAGTTGTCATGTTATTAAATGTTTGGACAAGTGTCAGCATATAGAAGGTGCCTTATAACTGTTAGCTATTAGCCATTATGATAATTGAAGGGCTGTTCCTCAAGATGCCTGGTGTAGAAGTTGAGGCTATCTGTGAAAATTCAGATATGTATTTTTAGAAGTTACTATCTGCCACATTGGTGAAAGTTGTTCATTACTGCCACAGGCAGAGAGGTGCTACCCAAAGGCTAGAAGGGAAGGATGCCAGAATGTGGTGGTGGTGATAATGAGTGATCTTTTGTCCAGAAGGTGGAGCCCAGATTCTGACATCTGGTCTGTCAGCCTAATGAATGAAGCACTGATCCTTCAGCAGAAGTAGGAAGGGAAGTTGATAGTGGGCAGGTTGAGAAGGGAGTTGTTCTTAAAGCTAGAATACAGGGTTGGAAGATACCACAGTACACGGTGGAAAATCAGAAGAGACTGAGCATACAGTGAGAGAATTCATAGATGCTTTTTCTTCATTTTTGATACTCTTGGAGCTGGAAGCGAGGGCCAATGCTTCTAATTAAACCTATACCACCATAAGTATTTTTCAACCCGGAAGACTGGTCTTAGGACACTTGTCAGAAAGAAGCACAGTTCAAAACCTTGGATTTCTTTAAATGAGTATTTGAAGCTGAAATCTTCAGTCAACTTAATTTGCAAGTTTCAAGGTCAATTGTGGATGGCCTTGTTTTCCTACTGGAAGCAGAATCTGTAGTAGATTTTGTCTCTGTAGAGTGGAAAAAGCCAAACTTTGGAGAAAAGCCTGCATTCAACACTCAATTCTGGCACTAAAAGGCAATGTATTTTTGCATAAGCAATTTGGTCTCTCTGAACTTCAGTTTCCTCATCTGTAAAATGGTGATGATAATGTACTTTTTGCTGAGGAGTTACATTAAAAACTGAATGAGACACCATACAAAAGTACCTCCAAATAATTCCTGGCCCCTCATAAATGCTTCTTGATGAGTTTTTCACACTAATGCCTTCTTAACTGTAATTAAATAAATTACTTCCTATTCTTGAAGTATGGTTAGCACAATTGCTTATTTCTTAATATGCTCAGTTTTAGGTTCTAGACAAAAGTCTTTGGCTTAGTAAGGATAAAGACGTTGTTTCTGAATTAATTCTCTTTGTCTCTCACTTGACAATGCATACTTAGAACTGAGTGCATTATTTTATTATACTTCCCAAGAAGAATGCCCAGAAATTCATTATTGTTCTTTCAGAAGAAAGAGTAAGTCATGGATAGAAGGGCAGTAATTAAAGTCACTAAACTTCATTTTATTTTTTATTTTTATTTTTGAGACAGGGTCTTCATGTGTAGTTTAGGCAGGATTTGAACTCACTGTGTAGCTCAGGGTGACCTTAAACTCCTGGTGTTGCTCCTTCCTTAGTCTCCCAAGTGCTGAGATTATAGGCATGAGCCACTACACACAGGAAACCTGGTTTTTAGACATTAAAAATCTAACTACCAAAGGCAATGAGACATCGGATCATTCAATAATCCAGAGATTCTCTAATTTTAGTGCATAAAAGCATCTCAGAGAGACCTTATTAAAACTGCGTAAGCTCAAGAGCTTTGCCCAAAGAATCAGTAATTTTGGTGTGATGTCCTAGAATGGGCAACTACCCAGCACACTGGAGTAGTGATACAGTTAATTCTTAGGTCACACTTTTAATAATTGTGCTTTTGCATCATGTGGTACTTGATTTTTTTTCTCCCTACCTCCAAACAGGCATAACACTAAGGATCTGGAGAAGTGCTAGGAATAGATTCTATCAAAAGAAGTTCAACATGATAATTGCTTAGAATATTTCTCTGAATTTGAGGTTCACAGGGAATAGTTCTAATGTCTTGGGCAATGCAGCTCAAGGCAATGAAGAGTTCTCCCTAATAAAGTTAGAAACTATTACAGTAAGTAGATACCCTAACTAAGTAAATGTCTCAAATTTTAAATATGAAACATTTCTGTTTCAAGAAGAAAATAGTACAAAAGAAGCTAAACAGACATAAATGCTGAATAACCTTACTGAAGCTATTCTCAAAAATTAGAACAGTGATATTCATGACATCTCAAACTGTACTCCTACATAGACAGCAAAATCAAGGAACATAAACTAAGAGGCACTGTAACAACCCCAAGACTCAGCAGAACTTTTCTTGAACTCTGTCCTATGGGATAGGGTGGGAGGATCACAGATGACATGATCTTAGAAAATAGTCTTCCTAGCCTCAAGCAAAAAAGAGGAATGTCAGAACCATTTCTGATTGCATCCCTTTCTCTCAGTTATTAAATGAGCTTTCTCCTCCTCAGAATTTGTTTTTGCTTTTTTAAAATATCCCTCAGAGTAGCTATTCATGTACCCATGTTTGTCATACTTCACTAGAAAATGAGGTATTCAACAAAAAATGAGCAGAAGAGATTGCTAGCACTTTCAAAGCCCAGAATACATGTTACTAGGGGGAACAATGGGAGACAGCTGGCCTCCAGAAGTGAAAGCACTCTCCCCACGGGAGCAGAAAGCCCTTATGATGGATTTAGCCAAATGACACAGCTCTGTTTTTCATGATCCCCTGGCAGGTCATCATTTTCATCATCCTCCACTGGAAGGACACTTGACCTCAGCCTTTCTCCCTCCCTGATGGGCAAGGATCCCTGCTGGGGGAGTGCTCCCACCCTGGAGGAAGAGCACAGCAGCCATTCAAAGCTGTGCTGCAGTCACAAAGGCGATTGATTCTCTTCCTCGCTGTGGACTGTGAAATGCAGTATTCCAGGACATTTAACAATGACTCAAGCAAAGGAAAACACCATCTCTGAAGGTTTACTGAAGAGAGCAGGCTAGCCATGAAGGGACTAGCCATGCTCACTTCAAGAAAGAAATTACTGATTTAATAAGGAGTAATGATTGTTTTTTTTTTTTGTACCAGGAATTGAACTCAAGACCTTGTATTTGTCAGGCAAGCACCATGCCACTGAGCTATATCCCTGGTCCCTAGGGGTAATCACTTTCTTATTGAAGGCTGAATAAAAATATTTTTTTCTCCATTGTATGACATGGCATCCAGGAAATGATCTTCAGAATTGGGGAAAATATATAGCAACCACATGGAAGATGGAAGGTCTCTGAGTTCCTCAAAGTTTAATAATTTTTCTTAAACATTCCATGCTCAAAGTTGCTTAAATTGTCCCCAGAACATCTTATTTAGCTACTTATTATTTTTTTCTATATTACTTTCTAATCCAGAATCTAATCAACTTTAACATAGCCTTTTGTATTTATAAAATAAATTACTGTGAAAAATAATTTCATATGTACTTTGTTAAAGTTTGAATCTAAAATGGCTCCCAAAAGTTTCAGAGGTAGGGCTTTGGAAAATGATTAGATCATGGGCTGCCATACTCATCAGTGAATTAGCCCAATGATGATAGCTGAATGAACTATTATGAGTTGGGACCCTTTTGAAGGAAATGGGTCACTGGGTATGTGACTTAGAAGTATGTATCCTTGTTCCTAGCTCCTTCCTTCTCTTCTCTCTCTGGGTCTTCCTCTCCACCTCCTCCTTTCTGGCTGTTATGAGATAAACATCTTCTTCTACCAGGTCCTTCCACCATGACATCTCTGCCCTAGAGTTAGCCAACCATGGACTGAACCCTCTGAAACTATGAGTTTTTAAATCATATATGTCAGGTATTTGGTTACAGTGATAGCAAAGTTGACCAATATATATTTCAAACACAAGGCTTAAACCATGATATTACAAAAAGCCAGTTATGAAAAACAATAATCATTTATTTTACCTCTTCCAGTGCACACAGGTTGTGACTTATGACTGCTTTACTCTACTCTTCTGGAAGTTACCTCTTCTTTTCTAAATAACATGCTGCCATTGCTTCATTAACTTTAGACACTATCTGAAGTGTTATACCAAGCATTATTAACTAGGATTTAGCTCCCTTCCACAAACACTATTTTCCTGTGTGATTTCTTTAGTTGCATCAACATAAAAGACTGCATTTAGATCATTAAAACAATGAAATGCAGTAACAAAACAGTCAATATGTACTGATGCATCTTATGAATCTGTGTCTGCTCTAATAGGTTGATCTTTACAGCATTACAGGTGTCCTTTTTTGTACAGCTTTTTGTTTTTCTTAGACTTTCCACTTGCTTTTCGTTTCTTACTACATTGTCATCCTTGTTACAATCTGTTCCCTTTAAATCTCCTACATATCAGGTAGCATGCTGAGGGGTTCCTCCTGTCTTCTGGAGAGATTCTCTCTGGAGCTCTCCATCACCGTCTTCTAAACTGGACTAGCAGCTCAAAACCAGCATTTGATGATCATCCAGACACTTTTCATGATTCCTCTAGATGAGACCCACTAATTTCTAGCTTTCATATCTTTATGTTTGTTTGTCCAGTATCAACATTAAAATTGAGAAGTCTGACATTTTTCTGACATAGTCATTTCTAAATAGTCTCATCTAGATTTCAAAAGAAGGCCTATAAGGTCAGACAAGGAGCCTTTGAGAGGCCAATGCATGATACTGAGGGAATGACGCCAAAGGTGCAGTAGAGAACCCAAGAAGTTGCAGAATGCCAGAAATGTAGAATGTCTGCTGAGCGAAGCTGCAGGTCATGAATGGAGTCACCCAAGAGAAGGGTCATATGGACTGTAGCTGTCAAGGCGATAGGGGTGGGGCCACTCAGGCTCCTTCAAATTCACATCTTAACCAAATCATGTGAACCCAGATGCCAGACATGGAACTACAGGATTTATTTAACATATGCCTTGCTAGGTTTTGGTATTACTTTGGTCAGATTTTTTTCTATTTCACCCTATAGCAATTGGAATGTCTTTCCTACACCATTATACTTAAATATTATGTAACTTGTCTTTTATTTTTACAGAGTTTACAGCTAAGATTTTGCCTGGAGTCTCAGAAGCTACTTAGATTTTGACTTTGGAAAAATGTTAGAACTGTTGAGATTTAGGAAAGGGATTATTGTGTTCCCAGTTGTTTAGAAGATAGCTGTATTATGACAGGTGGAATTATGAACTTTATATTGCCTTAATGTGTACATAAATTACAGCTGAGGAGATGTGTTTGGGTGTATGTTTGGTGAAGGGTGGATTGTGAACATTAATTCCAATAAATAAACTTCATTGGGTTAAGAAACACCTGGAAGATTAGTAAAACATGCTTCTGTGTGGCTCTCTGGATCACACAGGTGTGATCTTGGGTCCTATCTATATGGTCCCTGGATGGTTCCTCTTCTTTCCTTGCTCTGCTTCCTAACCAGGGTGAACTAAGTAGGTTTGCTCCATCTTGCCATTTCACCATGATATCTCTGCGTTACAGTCAGCCAATCATGGATTGAAATCATGAGCACACAGATGGAGTATACACAAGAAGAAAATTGATTTGACCCAAGAACTCCAGCAGGCTTGAGACTTACAGATGCTGGATATGATGGATTCCAGGGAAGATAGAAGGATAGCATAGATAATAGAGTTCCTGTCTCCTTTCCCACGTCAGGCAGAATTATATTGCAAAGTGTTTATTTCCTAAGCAGCAAACTAGAGATTTCTTCTCTGCCTGGCTTAAATAGCTCAAGAAAGGAAGAGCTTTATATTCTGGCATTTGGGAATCCTCCATCCATAATGATGAGATTATCTACTGCATCTCTACTTGAACAATCACAAGCCTCACATACATACACAAAGCACTTAACTAGCTTCTCAATACCACCTCATAACTATGGATGGCTAAACAGAGATATTAGGTCAATGCAAGAAAACCTCCATGAAAAAGAAGATAAATAAAGAAGAAAAAAATAACTGGAGAAATCAGGTAAAACAGGAAGTAAAAAGAAATGTAACAAGCAAGCAAGAATACAGCAAAGCCTTGAATTCATGTCCTGCAAATATTTTAAATATGTTGAATCCATAAAGCAAGAAGATGATTTGAAAAAGGAAAATTAGATACCAAGGAAGAGCTCATTGGGGAGAAAAAGAAAAGATTGATGAAATTTTAAAAGGAACTAACAGAAACATTGCTTGCTGCTCAGACACAACACCCAAACCCACAACTGGACTACATAATGCAATTACTCTGTCAATGTGACCAAGCCATAATATCATGACTAGACATTCTGGAGAAATGAAGACTGTATCTGCCTTTGGTATAATGCACATTGAAAGCCTCAGGAATGCATACTATGGATCCCAAAACTCCACTTTTAATACATTTTGCTCATTCAAAACAAAGGAAACAGCTTAGGCTCAAAGATATTCACAGGGCAGTATTTATAACAATGAGCCCAAATAGCAAACAATTTAAATGACCAACAAAAATGGATTAGGGCAGGAAGAGCATGGCTTTGGGGCAGAATCTGCTTACCACCATGGGCAGCCACAGTGAAGGTCGAAAATCCTCCCCTGCCAAAAACCGGAGCAAAGGCCTCGCCGAAACCTGAGTCCGCGCTGCTCCGGAAGACGCCTCACGCGACCTGGACCTGCCACAGTTCCAGAGCCCCGGAAGACCCTCGGGTGCCCCGGGGCAGCCTGGCACGGGTGGGGGTGGCTCGAAGGCGGCTGCTCCGGCCCCTGTGCCGCTCCTGCAGCCTAAGATCGCGGGCCAGGACGCCTGCCGGCTGCCCTTGGACCGCAGCCTCGCGCTCAAGGTTTGGGCCGCAGGGGACCCTGTGGTGGCTACCACCAAGTCCGGCCCAGGCAGGGCCACAACTTTCTCAGAGCGCCTGGCCACAGACACCATCTTCGTGGGAACTGTGGCAAGGCTGAAAAATGGCCCCCGCACCGCCCAACTCCCCCAACCCCCCACCCAAAGCCCCCGCCCAACACCCCCCTATTCCTCCAACTCCCCCAACATCTCCCCCCGGGACCCCCTTCCCCGCGGCCCTTCTAAAAAGGAGGTGCCAGAAAAGCGCTGTAGCCCCGCGGGGTGGGCGCCTCAGGCCGCCGCTGGCGGGCAGCGAAGAAAGGGGCCGCTAAGGAATGCACCGCACCTGGTGGAGGAAGAAAGGGAAATGGTGGAGGCACCTCCTGGGTCGCGGCCCCTAGCGACCAAAGGCAACATGGACTCCCTAGAGAACTCCGCTGAAGCTGCAGGCCCTGAGCGCGTTTGCAGGCATACGGGATCTACCTCAGACTCTCCTGCGAGTTCGGGCAGCAGCGACTCCCTACGTGGAGCAGCGCCGCAATGACCTCATCCAGAAGATCCGGGTCTTCTGGCAAAAGGGTCTTCCGGGTCTTCTTTCCAAAAGCACCCCCAGCTCTGCCTTTCTGAAGGGCCAAGATAAAGAGGTGCTAAGCTATTTGAATAGCTTGGAAGTGGAGGAGCTTGGCCTCCCTAGATTGGGCTACAAGATCAAGTTCTACTTTGGCTCTAACCCCTATTTCCAAAATAAGGTTCTCATCAAGGAATACGGATGTGGGCTTTCCAATCAGGTGATTTTTCGTTCCACGCCTATCCAGTGGCTCCCAAGGCACGATCTGCACTCCATGACTCAGGGAAACCCAGAAAAGAATGGTAGCTTCTTTGAGTGGTTTGTAAACCACACTTGTACTGAGTCTGACGAGATTATTGAGATAATCAACGAGGAACTATGGCCCAGTCCTCTGCAATACTTTCTTCTGAGTGGAGGAGCCCTGGAGAGAAAGCAAAGGAGGGCAGGCCAGGCCCAGCAAAGCACCCAGGAGAGATTTCTGCACCTACGGTAAAACCATCCAACTGATTCTGTGCAGGTCTCCCTACTACCTCCTGCAGGATCTGTTCCTGGCTTTCTACATGAGCGCTTTGGCTGTCTATGTTCTCTTCATCTTGGCTATGTGCTGTAGTCCATTTGGATTTTAACCAGAATACGGCACTTAGGATCATGTTCTTTTGCCTTGCTGTGGCCTTCCTGTTTTGTTTTGGTTTTTTAACAATAGTGTCACATGTTATGTGATCTCACCCTGATATTTGTATGTTAAGCACTTACACTTGAGATGTGTCCTGACCTTCTGTACATAGCCTGGACCCTGTTTTTTACTCTGGCCTTCTCTGCTTGTCTTCAACATAAACATTCTCAAGTTATTCTTCAGGAGGACCAGAGCATTTTCAAGCTCTGCTACTTCGTGGCCAGTGACTTGCTGGGCTTCGAGTTCATGCTGACTGTGCACTTTATCAATGGGAAGCTTTACTGTTAACCACTGCAAAATTAAGCCAATGCATATGATGAGTCAGAATTTATTGTCATGTGGGTGTGGGAGCACCAACTACAATGCCACTTACCTTATCTCCAGCTTTGGACAGCAAAATGGCACGTGACTGCTGGGCTTCGATGGACAGTATGCCATGTATTCTCTACCATTGTGTGGCCTCCCTCTGTGTATATCTGTTGGTGAACCTTTGATATCTGGCTATGCCTGGTAACTGTCAGACCTTTCAATGTTGTCTAGGTTGCTATTGGTCCTCATTGGCTTCCTGATCAACAAAGACCTCAGGAACTGCCTATGGACTTAAGAACCCTGCAGTGCATGATCACACACATCTGCCCTTCCCAGACTTCAGGACCCTACTGATTGGGACTGGTGGGAGGACTGGTATATATGGACATGTGCTCACTGTCTTCATGCTGTGACTCTAGGGGAGGGTGGGTCTGGGCCCCACCTTTGTCAACTAAATACCTTTGTCAGCCTCCCTTAATGTCCTCTAAGATGACCAGAGTACCCTAAGGGAGGCACTGTGGCGGAGGTGTTTCTCATCTGCGGACTGCTGTCTACTTGACTTTATCTCATTTCTCCATGGTATTTCCTTGACTTCCCAACAGTTCTCTCTTCCTTCCATTTTCTGCCTTTATTCCTCTTCCTACCACTTTCCTTTCCCCTCTACCTTTCCTTTCTTCCTTTATTTTTCTGTGTGCCTAAACAGTATAAATAGCTGTTATCTTGCATACATGTTGAAAAAATAAAACCTTATATCGCTGTTCAAAAATGGATTAGGAAATAAACTGCATAACAAATACATAAGATGTTATGCAACAAAGAATGTCTTGGGTTTTTAATGACATGGAAAATGTTCATTGTATGATATTAGTGAAAGAATAAATAATTACATGTTCAACACAATTCAATTTTCTTGAAACACAGAAAATATGTAGACTATATAGAATCATTCATATATACTTATGTATATACAGAAATGTTAATTTTTGTCATTCCTGAATAGTTAGATAAGTTACTTTCTCTTTTACACTTTTGTTAAAAGTTCTGAATTCACCATATTGGGTATACAGTTCTTTAATGATAAAAATTAAGTCGTTTTCAAAAATTTGCTATTCCTTTTGTATGACTGTATTACAAACAATTTTTCTCTTGGTGCCCCCTGTACTTTCCCAATATCTACATTATTGTGTGCTATTACATAATAATGTATTCATATAGACTATTAAAATGCTTGACTGTACTTCCATAAAGTTGTGGTTTGAATGATAACATTTGTTTTAGTCTCAAATTTTAAGTATATTGAGTAATATACATGGTTTAAATTTTTTTTTTTTTTTTTGTTACGGAGAATCTATCTCAGGACCTCATGCTTGCTAGGCAAGTGCTGTTCCACTGAGCTAAATCCCCCGCCCAAATATACTTGTTTATTTAGAAATCATGATTTTTAGTAGAAGAGCTTTAAAAATACAACCTGTCCCTAGCATCCTGATATGACTTTATCCAATTATATTGTCAATCCACAGTCCCCAGGGAAAGCAGCTGACAGCAAGGAAGGGGAAGAAGTAGCTGTTAGATAACATGAGGAAGAATCACTGAAAAACAAGAGAAGGGAAAAAGATATTAACAAAAAAAGTGAGAAAAGGAAGAGGAAAGGTGGAACAGATGTTTGATCAGTAGATAAACCAACAGAAATAGCATAAGTATCTATTTTGTTATACATTTTAACCTTTCACACCTGTGCTGGTTGATAAACAAGAGCATACCAGACCACCAAGAGTAAAGAGAGAGTCAGACTGTTTTCAAAATGTTGAAGTGTATTGTGCAGAATCTCCACCCAGATTTCCACATCCTTGCACAACTCTTCACTCCCATCAGCAGTGAAAAAGTGTTCCTTTCTCCCGCACACACTTGCCAGTATCTGTTATTGGTTGATTTCTAGATGATGGTCGTTCTTTCTGGAGTGAGATGGAATTTCAGTGTTTTAATTTGCATCTCTTAAAGGATCAGTGATGTTGAACATTTTTTCATATATTTGTTTTCTGTTTCGACTTCCTCTTCTGAGAACGGTCTATTCATCTAAGATGCCCATTTCTGGGTTGGGTTGTTAAATTTGGGAGGGAGGTCTGATTTTTTTTTCAATTCTTTATATGTTTTACATAATCATCATTTGTCTGAAGAACAACTGGCTAAGGTTTTTTTTTTCCCACTCTGTAGGTTGTCTTTCCACTCTGTTGATGATTTCTTTTGCTGTGCAAAGGCTTTTTAATAAGATGAGCACTCAGTTGTTGATTCTTTGTATTATTTTCCATGACATCAGGGTTTAGTCATGAAGTTTTTGCCTACACATATGTCTTAAAGAGTTCTACCTATTCTATCATCCAGCAGGTGTGGTGTTTCTATTTTAATATATAGATCTTTGATCTATATTGATTTTAGTTTAGATCCTGATGATACACAAGAGTCTACTTTTACTCTTCAACATGTGGAAAGCCAATTTTTCCAGCACTGTGTACAAAAGAGGCTATCTTTCTTCCAGTGAATGTGTTTGTGACTTTTATCAAAGATAAGCTGACTGAGTATGCCTGAAATTGTTTATGCATTTTCTCTTCTGTTCCACTGTTCCTCAGGCCTGCCTTTTTGCTAGCACTATGCTGTTTTTACCACAGTAGCTATGTAGTATAATTTCAGATCAGGGATTGTGATGCCTCCTGCCTTGCCTTTGTTGCCTACAATTGCCTTTGCTATGCTAGGTCTCTTCTGGTTCCAAATTAATTTTAGGAATGTTTTCTCTAGTTCTGTGAGGTAGGCTACTGTTATTTTGATTGGAATTAAATTAAATCTGTATAAAAATGTTGGGGGTGTGGCCATTTTATTTATTTATTTATTTATTTATTTGGTTCTTCCTACCCAACAGCAAAGGATATCTTTCATTTTCTGATATTCCCTTTGAATTTCTTTTTCAGAGTAGTATAGTTTTCAATGTAGAGATTTTTTATTTCCTTTGCTAGATTGATTCCTAAGTATTTTTTAATTGGTGCTATTATGAAAGGTATAGATTCCCTAATTTATCTCTCATTGAGTTTATTATTTGTGTACAGGAATGCTATTGATTTTTGCACATTCACACTGTATCCAGCTATATGACTGAATCTGATTATCAAATCTAGAAGTTTTTTGATGGGGTTTTGGGGGTCTTTTATGTATTGTGTCATCTGCAAATAATGATAATTTTAAAAACTAGAACTAGAAGTTCCATTTGGCCCAGCTATTCACCTTCTGGATATCTTCTCAGAAGAATTAAAAACATCATATCACAGGAATACATGTGCACCTATGTTTATAACAGCACAGTTCATAATACTTAAATTTTGGAAACTACCCAAATGCCCAGCAACTGAGGAGTGGATAAAGATATAGGGGTTACTGCAGCTCTCACATCCAGCCTGTGCCACCCTGCACCCCTGCACATCACCACCACCACTGCTGGAGCCCCGGAGGCAGACTGCAGCACCAGAGTGTCTAACTGTTCATACTACTGAAGATGAACTATGGGTCAAACCTGCTCCAGAAAGGTTCAAAATCATGGACTGTAGCCTTTTGCTGGGAATTTACATCTTGGACAATTCCCTTAAAAATAAAGAGGTGCCCTCATAAAAATGTATCTGACATGAAGCAGCTTGGGATGCAAAGTGCTCTAGTCAGTAGTAGTGGAATCTATCCAGGCTCTAGAAAAATCTGGAGATAAGGTCATAGCAGAGAATACAGACATATAAATGCAGCCACATACCTGTCCTGATTATAACACCGGGAGTCACTGCCAACTAAAACAAAAGTCTGGTCTTCCAGTACATGCTCTGCCTTGAAAGCAAACACCTAGAAGTAAGCTAGAGATTTTTATATCAGCTACTCTACATGAAGGACCAGTAAGCAGCGTCACCACCAGCAAGATCTCCTGGACTGTCATTTGGATTGGGATGGACAAGATGGACTGAACATCTGGAGAACAGGGTAAGGGGTTGCCCATTCCAGACATCTCTTCATGTAGCAGGAGTTGAAAAGTGTTGAAAAGAACCCTGGAGGAAATAGTCACAACTATTAGCCAAGTTAGGGAAAAACGAGAAAAAGAAAGAGAGGCTAGCCTCAAATTTGGTATCCTCCAGCCTTGGCCTCTGAGTGCTGAGACTACAGGCATGTGCCATGGTACCCAGCTGCTCTGATCTATCCTTAGGTCCACACTAGTGCAGCAGTATCTGCAGGGGACCCAGCAGATGCAGTGAGCAGCCACAGGGAATGAAGACGGAAGTAGCCACAGAAGAAACTCGGATTTTAGAGAAGCACTGTGTAGAAATCTACCCTGTCGGATCGTAGGACCAAAATTTAAAAAACGAGTTAAAAAGACTTACAAAATGTTAGAGATTTTACCTGATAAACTGAGAAAATGAGAAAAATAGTATAACAGTGAGTTAGGTGGGACACTGGGGTAAAATACAAGTTAAATTTATTGAGTCTGTATAAAAAAATCGTTAGAGCTGAGAAAGTATTAGAAATATGGTTGTAAATGAAGGGCAAGTTTGTAGGGTAATGAGTGGAAAGTAGAAAAATGCATGTTAAAATCATAATTTTTTTTGAAACAAAGTCTCACTGTGTAGTTCAGTCTGGCCTTGAACTCACTATGTAGTTGAGGCAAGCCTCGAATTCATGGTGATTCTCCTGCCTTAGCCTCCTGAATGCTGGGATTATAGGCATGCACTACCACACCCAGCCCATTGATACCATAATCTTAAGTGAAATAAATTGGACACACGTGTAAATATCATATTGTTTCTCCTATGTGAGAAATTTAAAGCATAAATAAGAACCAAATTATATAATAGATATTATGAAATAGGAAGAAGTTATTTAAAAGGAAAGGAATGGAGGGTAGAGGAATGCAGGGAAAAGAAAAAATGAGAAAAATGGATAAAATGGAAACAAAGTTTTGTAAATAAGAAGGGAAAAGAAGAGCTGGGGGAGGGGAGGAAATGGAAGGAAAAAAAGAGGAACTAAGACATAGCATGTACAAGTTTCCTATGATGAATGTGATCATTATATATATCTAAATTGTACCAATAATCTTAATAGATTAAAAAAAGTGGATTTGTTGGTCATTAACATTGCTCCAGGCCGTTCCAACCCCACTTGCTCTACACAACCATTTACTTGTTTGCTTCATAGCAAAAGATGGAAACCATATGTGACGATAATTTTTAAAAAACATGTCTCTAAAGCTAGAGGAGTGATTTTTAGCACAATTGCCGCCTACAGGGAAATAGGACTATTAAGATTTTGGAGGCTTTCTGAGTTATAAAAAAAAATCACTATTTCAAAATCTTTCTGGATCACAAGGAAAAGAAAACACTTCACTATTTGATTGACGTCTCATTTGCCAAGATAATAGTTTTGAACTGCATTTCAGTAATACAGAAGAATTATATTTTGCATGTTTTATAATTTTGGGTACTTGAAAATACAGTATGTAATTATTGTACAAAACATAGTCATATTCATTATATAAGGCTTATGGCTTAATTTTATTATTCCAAATCATTTAAAAGGTTTTTAATGTCCATGCCTTTCCTTTTATAGTACATTTTGGCCTTTAGCTATAAATTTAGTTCCAAGTTCCTTATGCAAAAATAAGAATATATTTATTATTATGTTCAGGAACACAATGCCAGGAAAAAAATCTCCACAAATTGTTGTATGGTAGAATTCACATTTTTAAAAGGAGATAACAAGAACACATGGCAATGTAAGTGTGGTAGGCAGAGTAACGATCTCTTCCTCCAAAGATGTCCTTGCCAAGGTTTATTATAAGTGAAGAGTCATGCAGGATAGAAAGAAGCAAATAAACAGCAGCATAAGAAGGGCATCAGGTGCTGGTTTGAAATAAGGAAGAACGGGGTTGTGAGTGTAAGTGAGCTCTAGAAGCCAGAAAAGACCAGGAAATGGATTGTCCCCTTAAAACCTCCAGGAAGAACACTGATTTTGATTCACTGAGACCCATCTCAAACAACCAAAATTGTAAAATAGTTTGTTTTAAATCACATGGGTTATGGTGAATTGTGAAAGTAGTAATAGAAACCTAATACAGCATAATTGCACACATTAAGTGTAAAGGATGGCACAAGCCAGAATTAAGATGCCAGCTCTTAATACAAAGATCATCTAAACCTAGACAAATACTAGTATCCAGTCATGGTAAAAAGGCCTAATTTGCCCCCTAGGTCTAGCCTAAAATACCTGAAAGAACTTAAAAATGAAAGCATTTTATTCATTTTAAACCAGTTACAGAGTGATACCTTGAGTTCATCTCAACCTCAAGAGTTTTGCCAAAATGAGCACAATTACTACTCAATAGAAAATGCCGAGTTTGTGAAAGCTGAAACACAATTCTTTTTAGATGTAGACACCCTGAGAGATTTATTTGACTTGGGTCAATTGATGAAACATAAGAGATGGAAAAGAAAGGCCAGAAGGAAACTGGGTGAGCAAGAGCAATCAAGAGATGCTCCTCATGTGGGACCCTCAGCAAGTCACTAGATCCCTCAGGCCTCATGTTTCACACCTGAGCAAAGTGCATTGCAGCCCCTGCTCTTTTCTCCTCTCGTAGATACAGTGAAAATTAATAAAACTTTATACATAAATCTACAAGTAATAGGCACAGTATGTATATCCCTCTATAATTTTTAGTTTAATAGTCATGGTAACTGATTTTGCTACAAATCACAGTTACACTCTACTAATAGTTTCCTTTGAAATAATTTCATGCTTAGAGATGGTAGGTAGTTGCTTATTTCATAATGTGACAGTCGATCTCATAAGTTCTCATCTATGGTCAGCATGAGTTCATGGTTTTAAATACGTCTTCATTCCACAGGTTCCAGAGGGACTGTCCCAGAACATTTTGTTTGACCTCGAGGGCATTAAAAAGGAAATGGCCTTATGCCTTAGGTCCTGGTTACTTACCATTTTGAAGTGAGTATAGGAAAATTTGAAATCTGTGGGGAGCAAGAGATCCTATTTGGAACAACTTGCAACTTTTCTGGAGCCTACTGGGAAATTGTGGGGACATACACAACCTTTTTTCATTAAGTCATTAATTTGTAACTTTCATCAGTTAAGGGGGCAGGGAGGAATTTTTTTTTAAATATTGAAAGATGTTTATTTCAGTGTTTGCACCAGGTTACTGTGAACTACAATAGTCTCTTTTACAGGAAGTTTTTATTTTTTGCAATTTGTTTTTGTTAATGGTCCTGTTAAGATATTATAAAATACTCGCATGTATTTCACATTATGGTCACTCTAGGAAATAACACACAAACCTAGTTAAAAGTTTCTGTTTAAGTTGTTATATAATACAGTAAAACAAGAAAATAGTAAGAATCAAATTCACATAATTATTGGGTAAGTTTTATATATTTTTTACTTTTACTCTTGGGAGAAAATATTGAGCAGCACATTTTTGGAAAGGCTTCAGTTTCTCCCAGGACCTATCAGGTACTCCAAATAAGTCCAAAGCTAACCAATTATATGCTCACAGTTTACTAGGAGTAGGCATAGCAATATATTTTTTTAAATGTTTCTAAAGCCTGTCTGAAATATAAACTGAGAAAATTTAGGGGTCTACGATGAGTCAGTTTTACATTAGGTCAGAAAACAATGATTGAAATTGTCTTATTTTATGGCCCTTGCCCTCAATAGCTGCCCTCATCTCCTACCACTGGACATGTGTTCTCTTCTAATGTCACCTTCTATAATGTCTTACCCTGGTCAAGCAACTAAAAATGTAAATAGCTCCCACCTGGGCACTCCCTCCCCTCCTTGCCACCTTTATTCTTTTTCAGAGTACTTATTACATTCTATGTATAGTCATATGTTTACCAGTTTAATCTTGGCTAATGTCACCCTCTCTACTAGAATTTCAGCTAAAAACTAGAGCTTTTTTTAAAATTTATTTTGTTCTATGCTCTATCTACATCACTTAGAACCTCGCCCAATATGGGCTCAACAAATACACATTCAGTTATGCAGTTGAGTAAGTCACACTTTAAATTCCTAATTAGATCTTTATCTTAAAAAATAACTGCATCATCCTAGTAGGTTTTTCAATCTGTGAGAATGAGTAAACCTGAGTCCTTGGTACCGCATGGAAGAGGTGCTCACCAAGAAATTAATGTTCCCATTCTAGCTAATGTTTTTCTTTATTAATTTCTTTACAAATTCTTTATTAATTTTCAGAATCAGAGGTTTGTAAGTACAGAGTTCCCATTTTTAGCATGAAAATGATTCTGTGGTTGGACAGCAGTCATAGTAGCACACTGTAGCAATCATTAAAAACTGGAAAACAGTAGAGAAATTAAACAAATATTCATTGTCCACAATGGATAACTCTATCCAGAAAAATTATATCACATGCTAGATAAACTTTAGTGTTACTTTCAAAAAGCAAATTCTGTGATTTTTAATTACAAACCCTCGGGAGCAATTTCCTTACACAGAAGCCACCATAAGTAAATCATTCAGATCAGATGGCAAAAGTCTAAACCATCTGCTGCCACCTGCCACATCTACATGGCCCTAACCTGTGTGCACTAGGGTCATGGCAACGCATTCTTAACACTCTTAACCCACATCTTCCACCTGCCTTACAATCTCTCTCGATAAATGGTTGTGGATCCTTCACCACTTAATCAAACTTGCTAGTGTAGGATGAAAGTAATTTACCACTGTGAACTAGACATAGCTCCTCTTAAAGTGTTATAGTACTCATCTCTGATCTGAGAAATCAGAAGATCCAGCAATGAATGATAATAAAAAGTGTTATGGAATTAAACTTGATGCTCATTAACAGATGAACAGTGTTATGGTTTGTGTCTAGATATTCCCCCAAAGCCTCACGAAGTTTGGAGGTGGGTGCTCTTTTTTTTTTTTTTTTTTTAGGTGGTTGAATCTACAGTGTGTGGCTGATTTGTAGATCAATGCTGGGAGTAGGGGTGGATGATTGATTACTGTGTCAGTCCTCTGACAGGACTGGTACCACCCTAAATCTAGTAGATGGGATAAAATGGGACAGAACGAGGCTTGTCTTGTTCTTTCTTCATTTGTTGCTTTTGCTATCTTCCACTGCCATGAATGTTTGCCCCTCTGCCATGTGCCACCCTAGCTTGAAGCCAGCCAATTACGGACTGAAACCTCTACACACTGTGAACTAAATAAACCTTTCCTCCCTTAACTTTGGGTGTTGGGTATTTTGTCTCAGTAACAAAAGAAAAATGATTAGGACAACTGGATAAAGAAACTGTGGTATTTTTTAGCCATAACAAGAAAGAAATCATACCACTTGCAGTGAATTTTAACTGAAGGATATTATATTAAATAAAAATGAGTCAGATGCAGAAAAACAAATACTGAATGTTTTCTGTCGTGTGTAGATATTTTTAAAAATGTTGGTCAGAATGTGAAACAGGGATTACTAGGGTTAGAAAGTGTTGGGAAAGAAGGGAGAAAGAAAGAGGTCATATAAGTTGTACCCACACCTAGACAGACAGAAGTAATAAATTCTAGTGTTTTACAAACTATATTTCACAATAATTAATTATACATCTTATAAATAACAAGAGAAAAGCTAGAGATGTGAAAACATAAAGTAATAATAAGGAGATGGAAATGTTAATTATCCTGATTTGATCAATACATATTTTCACATGTATTAATATACATGTGAAAATTGATATATACTGTGTCCCCAATTATGTGTGAATCAAGAAAAAAAAGCTTAAGGAAATGACAATTTTAAATACTCTGATTTCATCATTAAACATATAAATATACTTAATTATTTGTAGGATGAAATAATATTTTAAATGTTGAGAAAAGGGAGATGGCGACAGTTTTTGTATGTGACTTTATATATATGCAATAAAGCACATGCCTAATGAACAATGAGATTCTTCTTTCGGTTTTGGTTTGGTTTGGTTTGGTTTGGTTTGGGGTTTTTGTACCATACCGGGGACTTACAACCTCACACTTTCCAGGCAAGTGCTTGTACCACTGAGCTATATCCCCAGCTTGGGGTGTCTTTTGAAGAGCAGCCACTAGACTGTTTCATGAAATTTTAGGATAATGTGTGTTAAAGACAGTCCTGCACTACTTCTAAGAACTGAGCTTGTCCTGGTTAAATTTTCCTTGCATTCAATTCATTTTACATGCTTACTACTTGAAGTGCTTTAAATAGGAGCCGCATATGTGAATAAGGCTCGGGTTCTGTCTTCCCCGGCACAGGTGTAAGTACCTCTAATACAAAATGGGCAGTGAAAAAACACAGATCCCAGGCTAGAGATTAATTAAGGAGAAAGAAATCAATTCCATCTGGAAAAGATTTTACAGAGGAAGTGTTTGAGATCTGAGCCTTGAGGAATGGAAAGTACTTTAAAGTTTGGGGATAGAATCTTACGGTCTGCGCTGAAAAGATTTTACAAAATTCCTAAACATAAAAGGTGAAGGCATAGCTAGGATCTCCTAATACATGAGCTATTCTTGATTAAATCTTCAGTGTTTTTCCTTCCTTGTTCTTGTAAGAACAGCATCTGTATTTATCATTATGTTCAATGCCACATTGAGATGTAGGACTTATTTCTTTCTGAATTAAGGCTCAAAACAATATAGTAACTCTGGATATTTCTTAATAATTGGTCTACTTAGCACTAAGAAAGGCCATGTTCTTGGTATTTGAGTTGGAGCTTGGTGGACAACAAGCAGAAAAGTTTTCACAGCTTTAAGAACCATGTTCCTGCCAACATGGTGGCACACACCTATAATCACCACTAATCAATTCATATATATATATATATATATAAATCTCCAATATACACACATATACTCGTGTGTGTATATATATATGCATATAAGCATCTATGTATGTATATGTACTAAAATATCTTCATTGGCTCTTAAAATTATTGGACTGAGAGGAATATCAGGAGGTCATTTAACTTTGTAATTCTCACACTTCAAAAACATAAGAATCACAGGAAGTCTTGCTTAATCTCCATTCTGATTCAGAATATATGAGAGCCTGGGAGTCTGCATTCTAACAAGCTCCCAGAGGAAGGCCATGTGATTAGAGCAAGGGTAACACTCAAGCACATGACTCACACTGATGACTCTAGTCTGGAGGAAGCTTCAAAGCAGGGGAAAGGGATTAACTGCTGATCTGTCAGTGAGAACAAGATAACAGCTGCAATAGCCACATGTTAGAGAATGGACTCGCAGAGACACTGGGAGTTTGGGAGTGGATATGTAACTGAAATGTCATCCTAGAATGTTACTCTGATTCCCTTTATAGTCTTCTTTATCAGCTTGTAAACTCCCTATTCATCAGTTAAAGCAGCCTAGCTATGTTTTCCTGTCTCTATAGCTCAGCCTCATTTCAGATTGTCTCTGCTCGAATCCGCAGTAAGAAATGAAAATCTGAAATGAGAAATCTAACAATATAACTTTCTATTGTATTATTGCTATTTATTTTTAAAATGTTTTAAAAAATAATAATTTTAACACTAGTATACTAGTGACTTTGAAACATACATCGATATAATATGTAAGAAATAATTGTACAGAAATGGAGGACGAAATAGAATTACATTGAGGCAAAGTCATATCTATTACAGAACAATTACATAGAAAATACAAAATGACCATATATAGAATAATTAAGATGTGGTTTAAAATCAACACAGCAAATTAAGTAGTATACTAAAAATCATTTATCATACAGAAAGACAATAATAGAGCAACAGATGAAAAAAGACAGAAGACATGAAGACAATAATAGATATACATCCAACCATACCAATTATTACATTCAATGGTAACAGAATCAAAACCACAATAATTCAGCACTTTATTCCAATTAGAATGCTATCAGAAAAACAAAAGATAAGAAGTGTCAGTGAGTATGTGGGAAAAAAGTAACTCTTATATATTGTTGGTGGGAATATAAGTTAGTATAGCCATTGTAAAGAAGAGTTTCAACATTCCTGCAAAAGTTAAAATTAGAATTACCATATGATCTAGCAATTCCATTACTGGATATTTATCCAAAAGAAATGAAATCAATATAAGAAAAAAATATATATATATATTTGCTCCTTCCTAGAGTTTAATACCAGAAATTTTTAAAATCATTTATTATGAAATCATAAACAGTTTCCAAATGCCCCCTAGATGGTTTGATATGCATTTCCCTGCACACATTACTCCTGAGAATCTCTTCACGTAGTCAGATTGGATGCCAGGATTCCATGTTTTAAATAAGCAAAATTTAAAAAGTCCTTCCCTTATTAAGTATCTATTGTATATTTTGGATCTTATTACTCTTTCAGATTTTTATTTTTCATTATTTTTATACTAGGGAGACAATATGATATTTATAAATATGAGTTTGATTTATTTCACTTATGAGTATGGTCTCAAGTTGCCTCTATTTACCTATAAAAGCTTCAAAATTATCCTTTTTATAGCTGAGTAATATTCCATTGTATAAAAACACTACATCTTTTTTATTCATTCTGCAGTTGATGGGTATTAATGAAAGGGAAAGAAAGTGCTCAAAAGGATATAACTACTGGGATAGGGGAAAGGAAAAAATGAAGAAAGGAAAAGATTGTATGTTGGTAAACATAAATTTATGTATGTATATGTATGCTAGATAACTAAACTACTTATCTCTTAGTTCATCAAAAAGAACAGTTTGTGCTGTCATTGTTTGATTGATCACTTTTTTATCCAGATTTTGTAACCTTAACAACTAGTTCTGAGATAAAAATGTGCAATATATTAACTAGTGTTAATTCCCTGCTTTTTTCTTTTTTCAAATTTTGTACCATTTCTATCCTTTTTTTTGGATTTGCTTTTTTAAAAAATCCCTCCCATATTCTACAACACTGGGATAACTTAACTCCAGAGAGGCCAATTTTCTGATCCTCTTTTAGTCACATCTCTCTGGTTCATCTACACTATGGATAGCAAGTACCATCCCAGCTTAATAAATTCAATTAAGATAGCCAATTCCTCAATCTCTAGTAAGAATTTTGATCTACCAAAAGGAATATTTTGAGATCAATACCAAAAGGTTCAATGATTTTATTATGACTATAACTTAATTCAACTAATTATACATATTAGTCATGAAGTAATCTGCTAAATTTGTGGCCTAGGAGTGGTTCTTCTATGACAAAAAAAAGTGTGATATACTTTTGCAATTCAGTGTTTCTGGGACCATATTCCTTTTCCTTTAATCATTCACTGCTCAGTGGGAGTTTTTCCATTCTTGGAAGAATATAGGAAACATTAAAAACAGCATTTATAGTCACCTTCTGGTGCTTTATATTAGTGGTTGTCAAGTTTAACCTCTGTCTCCCCCAGTCCCCACCAAAAAAAAAAAAAAAAAAAAAACCAATCAAGTTGCTGACATAAAAGGTATGGCTTCTTACTGTTACCAGATGAAAGACAGCTTTGTAGAGGAGAGAACACAAGGACTTTAACAAAATTAAGGTGACTCTCCATTACTGGGTACTGCTCACTCTCAAAGTAGTTCCTAAGCCTGCCTAGCAAATTGCATGAAATTCCTACTGTTATTCTGCGTTTGTGAGCAAAACTTTTAGCAATCCTATGAAGGCTAGTTCCTAATGAGAACAAGTTTACTGAGAGAAGAAAGAAATTGCGACCACTTTAGTTACCACATGTGTGAGGCTGGTTTGACAGTGAGATAGTAGCTGTAACCCTGGCTCCTGCTGAGAGCCACATTCAGGGACAAGCATTGCAGCAATTGACTGACATCTTGTCCACAGGTTCCTGGCCCCTTGTAGTCTGTTTTTAGGAAGGCCTCGTCCTGGTTTCTACACTTGCTGCCCACATTCCTCCTGTGCACCTTAGGACCCTCAGGTATTATTGATTATAATAAAAGCCTCTCATATAGACTTTTTCATAGATATTTTTCATAGACAAAGGAACACAGGACAGGGATAGAGCTATTTTCTCCCAATTCCTCCGCTTCAACCTTTTCTGAGCACCTGCCATGTGTGATGGGTTATTCTGGATGCCAGACAATTGAAGACAACTTATTATACACATTGCCACCAAGAAGCTCACAACCTCATTAAAACAGAAAAGGCAGTTCTTAGTTACCTTTAGTAGAGATGATCTCATAAGGCTACTTAATGTTCCAGAACAAGTGAGTACTTTCAATCCTGCCTGGACCATCAGATAACAGCATGGACTACAGCTCTGAAGTTCTGGAACTCAGGTACCAGGCCACAGATGGTTCCTGACAAACACCAGCCATTGTTCCTGCCACTTCACAGAGCCTTGAATAATATAACACTAACTGAAACAAGCAACTTTGGAAAAGTTCTGCACTTTTCTCCTCTATCCAATAAATAAGCATATACCCAAGGTGAATACTTTATTTAAATTTGATTATAACTCACTGCAATGGTATGAACATGTGCCAAGAGAAGAGAGAACATAGGAGGGAAGGAGAAGAAAGAGGAAGTGAGGAAAAGCAGAATTATTTAGATATCCTAGGTAGAGGTGTACAAGAGAAGTGACTATCTTACTCCTCTTGGTAGTTAATGGAATCTCATTTTCTAAAGATTCAAGGTGAGCTGGTGATTAGAAGAAAAATCATCAAGGTGAGTTGGTACACCAGGAAGCTGTTTTGAAAGTCTGCAGTTGTGACAGGATCTTTGGCTTGACAGCCTTAAAGACAGAGGGAGATATTTCAAAGGAGAAAGTGGCTCGCACATAAGTAAAACTATTACATGAAAATTTACCACACTTTGGGTAAGCTTGCAGTCTTGTGGTGGATTAACTAATGGTTAATTTGTAACATCCAGCTGAATTGAGTCAGCACGGCGCTGGGTGTGGAAAAACCACCTGAGGATTGTTACTAACTGCATAAAAGGAGAACTGCAGGGGAAGATGGTGTGCTGTTGGTCTTCTGGAGCAGCTTGTCACTGCTGGGTTTCCTGTTATGAATTCAGCTATTCTCACCACTGTAGGAGCTCGGGTCCTCACTGTCACTGAAGATGAATGTGGTTCTCTTCAGGGAGCTCTGGTCCTTATCTTAAGATTACTTCTTGGCTCCAGTGCAGCACCCTCAGCCTGCTGGCACAGATCCTTCAGCCCACTGGCACAGACTTTGTAGTTCTACCACTAGCCTTTGGGCCTTCCCAGTGCGGATCCTTGATACAGACTTGCATAAGACATTGTCATGGGCTCTAAACCTACAGCTAGACTCATGGAGGACATTGCCATGGCTCTAGGTCTTCAACTGGACTCATATAGGACATTGCTGTGGGATCCAGGGCCTCATGTGGTTTCTCCAAGTCACTAGAATGTGGATAGATTTCTTGCACTTTTCTACATTTGACTTCTTGGGTGAATATTATAAAATATTCCCCCAAATTATGTGTCCTGTATTAAATCTATTCCCTTGCAAACCCTGACTGCAACAAATCTCTAACACAGAGACACACACATCCAACAGCTATGCAAGAGACAAAGCAGGGATTCCATTTGCATATGTTCAGATGCAGAAACAGAGTTTCCTGCACATATTTTGTCTGCTTCCTTTGCACCTCCTGACCCCAACACTTAGCAAGGTTTTCTTTTCCCCTGCAGGGAGTCTTAAGAAATTCCTCACCTCAAAGAGTGAAGTCCCAGCTGGCCAATACTGTGAGTCATGGCACATAAATCTGATGCATATACCACACTCAGGATCACAGCAGTCCTGTGCATCAAGGCATGGTTTTCTTTAGTGAGTAATGATAAGATCATGACGCACAGGAGGTGTAATAGGCTATGGATATTGTGTTAATTCCTTGTGGGATGGAAAGGTCATTCATAGTGAGCCAAGGGACAGCCTGACAACTGCCATCCCAGTACCTCAGACCACCAGAGAAGCCTCCTGCTGTTGCAGTGTGGGTGCCCATGAAGTAGGAGCAGAGAAACATCTGTCAAATTCCAGCAGCTCTGCCCGCACCTTTGCTTCCTCCATGGCTGAGAGGAAGCAACAATAAAAGAGAGGTTAGAATGTAAAAATTTCCATTGTACACGCCTCATTGATTAATAAGAAGCATGCTCTTGGAATCGTTATTCCATCAGGGAAAAACTAAGGAAAGAGTCCATGGCTTTCCATACTGGTCTGACAAGACAGGAAAGTGGAAAGTAGTGATGTTGTCTCCCAAGGACCGAAGTTGCTAGTGCCTGAGGAGAGTGTAGCTGCCCCATTCCCAGTAGGTTGGAAAAATGATGGCTGGGTTAGCAACAGCGATGTTTTGAGAGTAACAAAGACAATGCTCTGGACAAGTGTTCTTGCCACATTAGAACTATGTGTGGCTCGCTTTCCTGCTTTTGATATTACTTGGTGTTCCTGACAAATTGACCAACACAAGAGAAAGTACATTTCCCTGCGAGCGCACTCCAGTCTCGGCGCTCGGAATGGAAGGGCAGCTTGGTCTGCAGCCTCTCCCTTCTAATTGGCATCAGTCCTGCCCCCTGTGTCTTCCCTTTGGCTAAGAATATGTCAGTTGCCAAAGCATTTTTAAACAAATCCCAGACATCATGTCATTTCCCTCCAATACTACACTGTGAATCCTTAAAATTATGAACATTTCAAATATAGCAGTGTTATTGTCATACCTAAATAGGGTGTAAAATAGTTTCCGAATGTTATATCATAAAAAATTCTCAATTATCTTTTTTAAAAAAAGGTCTTCTTACAATGTATTTGTTCAAAGCATGTGAAGACAATATCTGCACATGATGCTTGGATGTTTTTTCTCTATGTCTGTTTTCTCCTAGAAGAGCTTCACCTTCTTTCTTTCCCTGCCACTGGCTAGTTACAATAAGCAATCGATTGTTCTTTAGAATGTCCATATTCACAATTTGTCCATTTATTCCCTTTCTGATTTCCTTTAATCCTGCTCTTCTGTAAACTGGTGAATTAAAATAGGGTTTGATTACAGAAGGGGTGTGTGTGTGTATGTGTGTGTGTTTGTGTGTCTGTGTTCTGTAGTACAAACAGACAGACAAGAAAGAGAATTCAGATAAATACACACACAAACACCTTCTAACTTAGTATACTTACACACCAAAACACACACATGGCTAAATAGATGACATCAGGTATATGGACAATATTTCACAGCTAGTGCCTTGATCTTCCTGTAGCATTTCCCAAAGGGCATGCACAACATTTACTGATACTAATATTGATCAGAGTGATTACCACCCACTCCACTATACAATTCAAGGTCAAGCTCTCACAATGAAAGCAATCAAGCCAGATCTCACAGCTTCCCATAAATGAAGGCCAAGACTTCTGGCTCCAGCTCTGTTCTGATTTCTTACTTCCTCTCAGTCACAGTTTCTTACATGTACAAGTGGTCCCTAACCTCTGATTCTCAACAAAAATTAATTTTCTAGCTATTGAGTTGAAATAACCCCCATCAAGAAGGTTTAAAATATAAAACTGTTCAAAGAAAACAGCCTTGATAACATGGGGTACTAGAAAGTTTGAGATTCTAAATTCTTTTCTGATGTTATCACGCTCTGCAACCATGGACAAGTTATTAAACTTTTCTGAATCACAACTATAAAATAAGGAAGATTTTCTTAACCTCTTCCATCTCTGAATTCCTATGAAATAATATATTTTTATTAATCCTTTACTCATACATCTTTGTTATGTCTAGACTTCTTAAAAATAAACTAACAGAAAGAAACAAGAATTAACAAGAAAAAGAACCAGGAAGAATGTTGATTGTTGCTGCAAGCCAACTTGATCTTTATCTTCTGAGAATTTGAAATTTGCACTTTTGTACAGTGCATGCACTGTGGGATGCTGAGTCACTTCAGCAGAAATTCTCTAGCAAAAAGTCCCACCAGCTCTGTCACCTGAGTCCCTCAAATGCCTCCATCTTAATCGTTCAGTCTGTCTGGGATTCTGAGATTCTCAGGTAGCCTTCCAAATCTCCCACTAAATTTCTTTTCATTTAGGTTTAGGTTGATTTCTGTTACATGTGATAGAAAGAAACCTCACTCACATGCCCTCTGGCCTCTGAGGTGTGGTTCTGATCCAAAGGCTACCTGAAGATTTGCCAGGGAGAAGAGACACTGCACTGGCCACAGCCACGTCTATCTATCTGCAGGTGATGGTGCTGATTATCTATCTGCAGTATACACTTAACTTCCCATGGGCTTCCATTCTTAAATAGTCCCCGGATCCAGAACACAGTGACCCTGTACTATGAAATAAATCCCCTCATACAGGGAATGCATAGGTCAGGTAATTGCCTCCCATCTTGCACTCAATACCCAGTCCCCAATGAGGTAGAGTTAAATTCTCATCATCTGAAAGTGCTGGTTTTCCTGTACCTTGTGATAAATCCTCTCTGCAGCTTGAGTGATTGATGATGCACTCCTATGGTTCCTCTGGTGGGTTTACCCTACTTCTTTTAGTCCTGCACAGAGCCTGGCACATACCATGGCCACAGGCAGTGCTCAGCAGACACATGTTGGATTGGCTCCCCTGATCTTATGTGGAGCCATCAACAACCAGTGGAACAGATTCATACTTGTTTGCCAGGCTGTTTCCAGCAAGGATGAAGCAAAAGCCAGAAGAATCCTCACAAGGAATGAAAAAAGTGCAAACTGGGGGTGTAGCTCAGTGGTAGAATGTTTGAATAGCATTCTTGAGACTCTGGGTTCTGTCCCAAATAAAATTGGTGGGGGGATTACTTTATTTGCAGTTTGACTTTAGAGGGGATAATATGGTGAGAGGATGTGAGCCAGATTGCAAATCCATTCAGCCTTTGTCTGCTGTTCCCGTCCAGTGCACACTCCGACCAGCTGAATATGGTCTAGCAATGGTACTTTTCTATTGATCCAAAAAATCACCCATTGAAGGTAGTTTTTTAAGATTGATTATCATTCATTCCTCTTTCTCACTGTCCTCCATTACCACCACATACATAGCAGGCCTTGGGCACTGGCATCAGGTTTTGTAGCTATAGATCTGCCTTCACTCACATTATGCCAAGGGGATATCAGAAATCTCCAGTGTGCCACCCGGATCAATGACCTTCACTCGTGTTAGGGGTTTTAGCCTCTTGTTGCACCACAGTGATGAATGCCCAGGGTGTGACCAAGTACACACAGGCACAGACAGACCCTACTCGGAAGTGTGACTGCTCCATAAACATCTCAC
Source organism: Dolichotis patagonum (assembly GCA_004027295.1). Classification (NCBI taxonomy): domain Eukaryota; kingdom Metazoa; phylum Chordata; class Mammalia; order Rodentia; family Caviidae; genus Dolichotis; species Dolichotis patagonum. Next base: position 86,393 of record PVJX010000796.1, read on the forward strand.
TTGCTGTCCCATCCAAGGTGAGAAATGTCACAGCACTCTCTTGACATAAAACCAGGTGAACCCCTGGTTTTACTAGGGAGTTGAGAGCACATGGGGAGAACTTTGGGCCTTTGAAAGGAAGATGGAGCTAGCAAATAGGTTTTTTTACCTTCCTCCTCCAGCAGCTGCCCTTTAGAGCAGTCCTGTGTATTGTACTCAGAAAAATCCATCAGTTACATTGAACATCAGCACCCAAGCCACTCTTTTCACTCACTCCTGCTCCCTGAGTTAATACTGCTCAGTAACAGAGGAGCACACAGGCCTTGGCCCTCAGCATCTACTTATTGAGGGACTCAGATTAAGGCCAGGATCTTGTTTCCCCATCAGGTGATAACTGTTGTTCTATCTTCCCCCAAAACTAAAACTTCCTTGAGGACAGAATTAAAGTTTTGGGATTCCTAAATATTTGTCCCAAATCCATTCTTGCACCCTCGGTCTCCCTGCCAACAAGCCTTCCTGTGCCACTGCTATCTTGTGTAAGGCAGGTCACATATGGCAAACAGAAGCTGCAGGAGGCGTGAAAGGCCTTCCCTGAGGAGTTGCCTCTGCAGGGCCAAGGCAGGCTGGGGCTGGGCTTAGCTGTCCTCAGGCACAACCCTGGGAGGAGTCAGCAGAGGAGTATTGAAGGGAAGGGTTCCAGAAGCACACAAAACCTTTGCTTCCTGCAGACACAGCAGGTTAGACTGCTTTCTGTATGCATGGTCCACTCAAAACAAGGTGCAGCATGCCTCAGGTGGCCCAGTGCCCCATCAGCAGCTCTCAGTACCTCAGCAGATACTGCAGCATCTTAATCAGCTCTTAGGTTATAAAGTAGAGAACTTCTCTCAGTATCTATGGCTCCATGTCTCTACTTCTGTCTGTTTTTGTCTCTGTCCCTGTCTCTATCTCTGTCCCTTTCTTTCTCCCTCTCTCTTTTATCTCTTCAAGAATTAGATGGCTACAAAGAGGACTACAAAGAGGACCTCACACATTGTCTATTGAGGGTTCAATCTATAATAGTGCCTCCTTCTCACCACATCCACTTGATCTTATTACTTCCTAACCTCAAATCTCAGACACTATAACTAACCAGCTCAGAGGGCCTACTAGTTCTATCCTTGTATTCTCCTAACTGACCTCCCCCTTACGTCTTGGTTCATTTTTAACTGATTCTCATCACAGTAGGTGCAATAAGTCCAACCATGCCACTAATGTCCTCAATCTGCCCTCACCTGGCTCCTCAGCCCCCAAAGAGCACAGACAAATTTTATGGCAGTGACCACAAGGCCCTAGGTCATCTCCACCAGGCTGGCAGCTATTATCCACTGCTGCTCAGCATCCCACCCACGGAACTCCAGCTTGGCTGGCCTCTCTGCTGTACCTTCAGCACCAGGCAGACTTCTGCCACAGCATTTGCAAACACTGCTAATTCAGTCAAAAGAACTATTTCTCCAGATATCTTCATAGCTTGTACATTCATCTCTGTAGGTCTGTAGGCAAACATAATCCTTTCATTGAGGGTTTCACTAGCCACACCACCTACTGCATCATCCCCTAATTCTTCTCCTCTTTAACTGCTGTGCCCCTTGCCTTGATGCTGATAACTGTCAAACGAAGCTGACATCTGGTTGATTGATCATGTTTCTCTCCTGGCTACCTTCTCCAGTCTAGAAGCTTTGGAAGGGCATGTGTTGGTGGCTACTGTCTTGGAGCACCAGCTTCCACTCAATAGGTGTTCAATAAATTCTGTTGAATGAATCAGTTCCTCTTCCTTCAGTATGGCTCTCCACTATATCTCTAATATATCTCAACTGAAGAGCTAACCTTGTTTCACTCTTTGTTACATTTTTCTTTTTCTCAAATATAAACCAAAAAAAAGATCTGTAACTATTTGAGACCGACAATACAGAGTTCTCGCACATAATCTAGGTGAACATTTTAAGTCATGGCTTAAGGTCAGAATTTGTACAAAATGAGAATCTATTCAAAATTTTAAAACAAAATATCAAATGGTCCTATTTGCTTTAATTAGGAATTCAGGTTATTATATAAAATAAACGATGTTTTTTCATGTTTTAAAAATATACTCCTTAATAGTTTAAAATCCAGAGGAAGTTGATGAACATCCAGAAACAGATGTTTTAGAGAATCTTACAGTCTGGATGAAAAAAAAATCGGAATGGACTATGTGTTGATATAAATGTAAATATATCAAATCACATTTTTAAAAATTGAATTTAACATTTTTCAAAATGATGGACTGAATTGGGTTCTTTAAGCAGAATTCGTTTCACCTTTCACTTAACACATTTCCACAGGAAGCTCTCTGTGACATCCACAAGCTCAGTTCGCTTGGAATAAGTCATTTATTATTTTATTTTCAGTGTGAGACTTCTACATAACATTCTGCTTGTTAAGATCTCTGTTAAGTCAAGCTCTATTGGCAAGATGGTGCTGTCAGTAATTATTTTATTTTAATGCACAATCCTGACCTCTGAAATTATAAAGAAGCATTAGTCATACTCCAGACCTTTAGAGAGAAGACATGGGAAAACCGATCAACCAGTTGTTATCAAACACTACATTATTATGTTTCAATAATGGTAACGGGAGTGAGTCAGTGCCATTCTCAGACTGTGGAGGGAGAGAACCAGGCCTCCCCACCCCCATGAGTCAGCACCATTCACAGACTTTTGAGGGGGGAACCAGGCCTCATAAGGAGGTGACCCCCACCTGGAAACCATATCATTTTCATGTTGTCTTGGGTTGGGTTTTATTCTCTTTTGTTTTGTTTAATTATGTTAAATCTGATGGCATGAGCAGCTACTTAAAACATAGAAAGACATACTATGGTAGCCATTATGGATTTACTATTAGCTTATATTGAAGTCTGCTATTGAGAGAGCAGCATGCTTACACCCTCACGTCAAGCCCTTCCTGGGCTCCGTGTTCCTTGAGACCTGCCACTGTGGGTGGGATATCAGTAGTAGAACCAGCAGCAGCTGCCATAACAGATGCGAGTTTGTGTCAGCAGCCTTGAGGTTGGCAGAAATCTGAGGCGAGCGCCTGAGTATTTTCCTCAGCATCTGCATGGGCTGAAAGTGGGGAAAAAGATCAGACTTCAGAGCTCAGGAAAGAGAACAGAGGCAGCAGAATTTCCAGCACCATGAATCATATCTGGAGCTGTCACCTGTGAAAAATAACTCCACTGGCAGCTTGAAATACTTTTCAAAGGACTATTCCCTGACAATGTTCTCTTGTTCATAGAGACACCATTATCTACTTCTTTTAATAATTAACTATGAAGTTATAAAAGGTTTTTGAAAAGGACACTAGAAAATTTAATTTCAAGCAGCTGGTAGGAAAAATAGACTTACATGTACTGCAAAGCCAGGATTTTACATGGAAACTCTAAATACATAGCAGAGGAAAACTGGAAAGAATTTTTTCCTTAGATTTCAGGCTCTAAAGCATTGTCAGATTCATGGGTTTAACTATTCCAACAAAAAGAATCTGCAAGCATCTGCCCTTGCACTTGGGTTGCTTACAAAATGGCACTTCCCTCCTAGTGAAGAAAAGAAAGTCATTAGGCTGGAAAATTTATTGACTGGAAATGTCTCAATAAGTTACAGTATGCTAACCCAGACAGAAATCTCTGCAGGAACAAAAAAATGAAACTGAAAATACTATCAAATGCTCCATGGTGGAGCACAAAATTAAATAAATAAATAAATAAATAAATAAATAAATAAAATAACATGAAAGACATCTAGGAAAGATAAGTAACAGAAATTTTTAAAAATTATAGAACTTCAGAAATCTTGCACTGAATGAAAAATAACTTGACATGGAAAAAAGAATCCACTCACATAGCAGTAAAACTAGGAAATATTCTCATTTCCTTTCATTTTTGAGCCAAGTTTAAGGGAATCAGAGAGGACCAGGGATGAGTGAGCAGAGCCAGAAGCTCCTTGCTGATGCTCAGGAATGAAGGAATGAAGGAAGTGGGACAGGGGAATCATCTAGAAGAGATGTTCCTTCCTCTTACAGCCCCTCTCCCTCATGATCAATAAGAACCACTCCAGTCTAAGTATGGAAGGCTTTGAAAACTCACCACTATTTCTCCCAGTGATGGAAGCAGAAGCTGAAGACAATGAAGGAAACCACTGTGTTAGGCTAACTGTCTCACAGCAATTCAATACCAGAATAAGCTGAGGAAGAGCAAGGTAAAGAAAAATTCTGCCACTCTAGAGAACCCCACTCTCTCCTCCATTTTGATAATAGAATCCTTCAAAGCACATGAAGAACTTCCAAGAAATTCCAAGGATGTGTTCCTTGTTGTTGGGGTGAGAGGAAAAGCTTTCACAAGTGTGTGCCTTAAGATATATATGTACAACAGGTTTGCAATGTCTACATGTCCCATCATGAAGCACCTCAGTAAGACAATACTTCATGGTACATAAGTGTTATGTAGTCACAGCACAGTGAAGAATGAAATGTCCACCCCAGGCGTGTCTGTGTGCAGCATAGAATCTGGCTTATAATAGGTACTAAGCAAAAGATTCAGTGAGCAAAATGAACATAACACTACACAAATTTTAGAACATGGAAAGGTGTATATTACTGCATGAAAAATATCAAATCATAAAATAGTATGAGCCCATTTTTAGTCTGTGATTTACACATATTTATGTCTTTATACGTTTCTTTTCCTTTAAAAAGTGTGCACAGTAATATATGTATTTGTTATTTACATATGCATGTGGCATCTGTAACAGTCTTGTTTGCTGTCATCCAGAACTTTGCTCTGTTCTGGCGTATGGCAAGGTGAGATTCCTGGCTCCCTTAATGGCTGGATCAAGTCTGAGGTTTAGTTTGGGGCAATGAGTTATGTGTATAAATAATGTGTCTCTTTCAGGCCAGAACTTTCACTATCAACACAGGCCTCAGAATTCTCTCTCCCTGCCAAGTTTATCTTGAAAACATGTAGGTGTTGTGATCAAGCCACTGATAACTTGTGTCCTAGAGAGACTGTGATGAGCAGATCCCCTGATCAATCTACAGGGACATACAGTGGGAGTGAGAAGTTAATTTTTTTAAATCAAGTTACTGTGTTTGAATTGTTACCCCAACAAAACCTACCCTATTTCTGATTACTACAAAATGTGCATGCACACACATGCATGTACACACACACACACACACACTTGTATATTCATAGATTCATATACATATATACATGCTTGCATATCTATCTGTGTATATTTATCTTTACATATATACATATGCATAAATACAATGTTCATATAAAATCTGGAATACTACAACAATCAGATAAGGATTTTTATCTCTGAAGGTTGGATGGGGAGACCTTTATTACCTATTTTATGTAATTCTCTGTTTTGAAAATTAGTTTTGCACTAAATATAGATCATTTTTATAGCCATTTTGATCACTACTTGTGCACATGTGTGTGTTTGTGTGTGTGTCCAGTACGGACTGGGCCCAGGTGACTCACATATAAGGCCAAGTCAAACAAATAGAAATTTTAATTTGTATGTCTTTTCCTTCTCTGTCCTTCATCCCTGGATGTTAGGAACCCTGGGACTCATTTAACTGAGTAGGTTAGGAAGACAAAGTTTTCTCCCCATATTAATCTAGACCAAAATGAGATTAAAAAAAAGATCTGTTTTTGCTTGTACTGCTTTTTTTTTCCTGTACCTTTCTCTTCTCTGGTCATTTCTATTTCCTTTTTCCTGATCATCACTATATACAAGATGTACAAATATTTTAGCCTTCTCTTCCAACTCCATCAAGACTCCTGTCAGCTCCTTCTCTAAGCCATTGATTCCAAGTCTCAGCTGTGCGTTAGATGTGCAGGTGTGTCAACAAGAGTAAGTGATTGCTATTTTCAGTCACTGAGATTAGGGTGGCACATTCCCCAGAACAAAAGGATTGATACATAGTCCATGTCTTTCCTCCTTAGCATAGCAAAATAAAGTCGTCAGTCATCACAAGCATTTTGCTACCTCTCACAGCTATAAAAACAATGTTTGACTGGTGACTATATGTATACTCAAGAAAGCAGGTGGTGTGACATTTATAGTATGCTGTAAAGTATTGTTCTAGTCCCTGGAACATTATTATGTATACAACACCTAGTTCAAGTTTAAATTCTAAGATTGGCCAAGCTAATGATATGTGTGATGTACAGCCCAGGGGTGACCAGCTAGCCACAAAAAAGAGTCACACTGAAGGAATGCAGACAGGCCAAAACTGTGTGAGTTCCCCAAGGCTTAATACTCATGTAGATCCATATCCAGCAACGGTTCAGGTCAGGAGGGTCACGGACAGCATGGCATGCTTTTTGTGATGTGGCTGTATCTTTATCAAAGGAACCATTTCACACAGGGTAGGGTCAGAGTGCCTAGGAGGAGAAAGGGTTTCACAAGCTCAGAGAACAGATCTGTGCACTGTTTTGTGCCCGTGTCGCTAATGAGTGTTTGTCTAATATATGTCTGTGAGTGACAGAAAAACAGAGGTTATGTGTATGCTTTAAAAAGACTTTGTAGGGCTGGAGATTTAGCTCAGCAGCATAAATGCCTACCTGGCAAGCATGAGGTCATGAGTTTGATCCCCAGTATTAAAAAATAAAAAAATAAAAAGACTGTGTAAAGAACATAAATTACTGCAGGCTTACAAGTATAGTTAAGTACAATTATGTTTAATTAGGTATGCTTAATTAAGTGATAAATAAATATAAATGTCTAGAATTAGATATTTTTCATACTATTTCACATAAGACGAGTATATACTGAACAATTCTTGCTTTAGAATCATATAAATCCTAGCTCTTCAATCCACTTGCTATAGATATATTGTAAAGTTCAGCTTACTTATATGCCATAGAAGTCAGATGTACCCTTAAAAATGTTGCATTTAATGAGATGATGTAGAATTTCATGAAAATAGGGGGAAACACTTTATGTTTTCAGCATATGTTAGTTCCCTGTCTCCCCTCACCCTCAGGATGCAGAAGTCATTGATAAGCCAAGAAGAATATTCGGTCCATACAATGACAAAAATCACTGACAGCACTGTCAAAGATGGCAACACCACTTGTGAGGGCACTTAGCTCAGTGGCCTTTTAAAACAAGTGCACAGAATGAATGGTATGGCAGTATAACAGAAAGGGCTTCATAATACCCTTACATGGAGAAGTAGAAACATTAGGAAACTCCCTTTCTCCACGATTCTTGCTGAATATGTTGTATGATTTTTTTGGAAAAGTCTGAAGGAATTTTTATCTCATAACCATTTATTAAAATGTTAGTTTTAAGTTTAGAATCTAGGTTCTAAATCCTCTAAATGTACCGTAGGCATAGAATTTAGGGAAGAAAAAGTTCATGCTTCTTTTAAGAAAACAAATATTCATACTTTAGATGTCCAAAATGCCCTATTGATCTGCACTCTTCTGCTTTAGAAAACAAGCAGGAAAAAAAGCTGGGTGATCCTGAGTAAGTCATATCTCCATGTAAACTCACGGTGATTGACACCTGCTTTGTGACTGACAGCTACATTGTGGAAGGAATGCTGCCTGGAGTCTGATAACCAAACTGACTTCAGTCCCACATCTGAATTTCTATTATGTCACCTAATATGCCATGACCTTAATGAATAGGTCAGTGCCTCTGAGCCCCAAGGCTTGATATCCAATAAAAAAGGTGAACAAAATTACATCTAATATTCCCTCTACCCCAAATATTACAAAAGGATAAACTGTTTAAAAGTTAAATTTTTGTTTTTTCCTATTCAATCTGAATAACTATTGCTCCAAATGGCTACCTTCAAATTCCACACGATTTTCTATTTGCCCTTGCCCTGGCATGCATGCACTGATCTTCTTTTGATATTCAAATTTAGTCCCCATTCTTGAAGTAGTTCCATATTCTTGTGTTATGTCATCATTTTATGACTGTATTACACTTAAATCTAAAGACTGAAGGGATCAGACTAACACAATAATTACGATGATAACAATAATTAAACTAACAGCATAATACCAGGTTTTTATTTAATGCTTATTATGTGCCAGTCTCTGTAATGAGACTTTTTAAATCTGTCATCTCAATCCATCCTCACAGGTGCCCAGGTATTCAGATTCTACCATTACCTCCATTTTATAGATAAGAGAAAAAATGATTACTCAATTAGCTCATTTGACTAAGATTACACAGCTTGAACGTGATGGAACTCAAAGTTGGGAAAGTCTGTCTGATTCTGGAGCTTGCTGCTGTCCTCCTCTGCTGTACCTTGAAACTCCAAATCTTTCCTTAATGAACCAATGGATAAAAGCCCATGAGAAAGTTGCTGAAGAAAACTGAAAGAAATTCAGTTTTCTTACACATAAAGTGACTATTTCATAGAGAGAGACAAAAGGCAGCAAGTACAAAGGCCTATGAGCAGAAGAGAACATGAAATGCTGGAGGAGATAAAAGTTGAATATTGCTAAAGCAGAAAGAAAAAAGAGAAAAATGGGGTCAAAGGAAAGGGGCAGCTGTATGAAGTAGTGCAGGCTTTATTGTGAGGAAGAAAAGCCATTACTAATTTGTAAGAAGAGAAATGACACGTGTAAATGTTCTTTTTCAAAGTGTCATGGTGGTGGTCAAATGAAAAATGGATTTCAAGGGAAGATTACAGGCCTGGGGCAATTTGGCACTGGCAGTCATTGTTCAGCAGGTTGCATAAGGATGACAGTGACAATCCACAGAAATGTGAATGGTGGAAGAATCATTAGGATGTGATGATTCAGTGCGTACAGGAAACAGAGGCGGGAGGCGGGAGGATGTGCAGGGTTGTGCCACCAGATGATGTTGGTGCTATTGTAGATAGCTAAGTTAGTAGTATAGGCAGTCAGACAGGGCTAGGCCCTCCAGGGAGTTGTGCCGAAGATGAAAACATATTACAAGGCTTCAAGATAAAGATGGAATACTAGCCCTACATGCCTCCCCAAAGGATAAGCAATATACTATAATCGGTATCACCTGGTCCAATAAAGTCTAGATAGACATCAATCTCCCACATGGGTGACCAAGATCTCCTAATCCATCTCTTCCTAAAAGGGTCTTTGTTCTTTCCAGGTGCACTTTCTGCATAACCTGCTTTCCCAATGGGTCAACATTACCTAAGCAGCTATGCTTGCAACTTGATTGGTTGATCGTAGTTTTGACCCATGTTGTACTTTCCTCGTGGTTTCATATCCACCTCATGATTTTGCTCTATAAAACTTCCCCTGTAAAATGTGGTTTTCAACAACCTACATTCAGGTCCCCTTTTGTCTCTCAGGAGCACTGTCTCTCAAAATATTCCTACTTTTTTTTTTGTACTGTGTTGCCTATGTTGTCCTGTTCTGATCTGCTCTGTTCTGCCCTCTCTTGTTTTATTCTCTTTAAAATAAAAAAAAATATTCCTACTCTTAACCTCCATTGTTCCTTAGAATTCATTCTTTGATTTTGAGGAACACAAACTTGTTGTATCTGACATGTATCATGCTGGAAGTTACATTCATTTCCCCTATATCACTGCCATTTACTGAGATAGGAACATTGATTAAGAAGGTTGAAAAGAAAAATAAATTTAGTTTTGGACAAGGTAAATTACCACACCTGTGTAACACATGGAGATTATCAGGAAGAGCTTGGAACTTGAGACAAAGATTCAGAATGAAAATTAAAATTTATAAATTATTTCACATATGTGGAAATGGAGAAAGGTAAAGTAGGAAGGTGGCATGAAAATTAAATAAAAAAGGGGTAAATTCTGAGAAAAAGTAAAATCTAATCAGAGAGAAGAGTTGACATGATCTGAGTACTTACAAGAAAATAATGTGGGAAGATATTCTAAATCAACGTGGAAAAAGCTTTGAGGAGAAGGATGTACTTACGGAGCACAGTGCTATCAAGCGTTCAAGCAACCAAACTCTGAAGTGTATCTTTGGACTCAGCAATGCCAAAGCAGTAAGAACTTTCAGGAAAATCATATGGACAACAGGGGCAAGTATGGAAGGCAGAGTACAACTGGATCATGGAGAGAAGGAAGTGGAATAGGGTGGCACAGGTCAGTATCTCTACACAGTTTCACTGTGCAAGAGATAAGAGGTCAGATGGAGAAGGTGTTCTTCTCATTTGGTTAGAGTACACTTAGATGCCCATAAGACAGTGCTAGTAACAGAGGGCAAAAGTAAAGACACAGGGCAGGTAGGTGATAACTAATTCTTCAAAGTTCCAGAGGAAGTAAAAATGACAAGATTCATAGCCAAAGGGAAAGCAAAGACAAAAAAGTCTTCTGATACAACCAGAAAGAATTAGAAAGATGTGTGTCTCTATGTTATAATAGGGCAGTTTTCTGCAATAGCTTCTGGTAACAAACAAAATCAGAGCCTGGAACAAGATAGTTTTTATGCAGAGATACCTCAGGGATTGGACCTCCTGTGAAGTCTCTCAAAGTCCTGGTTTTATTTAAACCCTAAGCCAATTACATTTGTACCTCAGGTAGGGTATAGCCATCAGTAATTTAAAAACAAAAACAAGAAATTCTCATGCATAGTTGAGTTCAAGAACCAGTTATCTATTATATGGTGGTATTGGCCAGATCTCCTATGGCTGGGGTGAAATAACTAATAATTACAATTTAAAGAAAAGGAGGTTTATTGTGTCTCACACTTTCAGAGATTTCAGTCCATGGTTACCTGGCTCCAAAGCAGAAACATCATGGTAGAAGTGTGTGGCACATGAATGATCAACTCATGTTATCCAGGAAATGGAGAGCAGAAGAACCAGAGAGGATGAGTCCAATAACCAGATATAGTTCCCATGGTCACACCCCCATGACCCACAAGGACACACCCAGAAGTGTGCTTTATTAATCTCCTAGGTCTCTATCAAGCCAATCAAGTTGACAACCAAGATTAACCATCACAATAATTTAACATTTATCATTAATAATTGCGTATATTTAGAACCAAGAAGAACTTAAAAGAGCCTTCAATATTGTCTTTTCCAAATCAACAGCACATCTGCAGATTTATACAGGAAGTAGGATGAGAAATATTAAGAGTGCAGTATACATAGAAAATAAAAGCATAACTCTGGTAAGATTAGTGATGTGTATGAGTGAACTGGTTCAAGACATATTGAGCTGATCAAGATGTAAAATGTTTTTCTTGTTATCATTCAAATTCAAGAAAGTTTGAAAAATAATTTAGATAAATTCTTTTTACAGATAAGGAAACTGAGGACCAGATAGATTAAAAGTCTTAAAATCATACACAAACAAATTATAGGAAATTCTAGACTAAAATTTAGTGGTTTTTTTTCTGAAAACTACTTATTTCAGGGCACTGTATTAGTTTCCTGTCACTAGGACAAAATACCTGACACCTGACACTTAATGGAGAAGTTTCTTTTGGTTCATGGTTTGAGAGTTTAGTTCATGATTGGCTATCTCCAAGGCAGAAATGACTCGGTGTAAGGCTATGGCAGAAGAAACCTGCTCACACCATCACAGTCAGAAGAGGAGTGAGAAGGAAGGAGCTGGGGACAAGAATCCACTTTTCTAGCCCATACTCCCCAATAACCTACCCCCTCCAAGTAGGGCCTACCTCCTCACAGCACAGTTAGCTATGAACGCATCAGTGGATGAATTCACCTCCCTTACAAAAGCCCCATCTCTAAACACATGAGACTTTTGGGGGACATTTTGGATCTAAATCATAACTGGCCCCTGATGATTCTCTGTTTCCTGTGTGTGTTGGTTTCTCTTCTCAGCACTATTATAAGCTCCCTGAAGGACGTGATTATGTGTTCATATCTTTAGGCTTACTCATGCTGACCAATTTCTTTGTTTGTCACACCCCATCTGTTGCCTGTGGGTTTTTCTTTTTATTGAAGTAGTTTTTCAGCAAAACTCTTGTTTACTCTGCTTTTGAAAATGATTTGTTTCAACCTCAATTTCAATGATAGTTTAGCTCAGGGATGTGCAAACTATAATGAGCAAATGCAACACCTGGAGAACTTGTTAAACTGAAGAGTGTGATTCAGCAGGTCTAAGATGAACTCTGCAATTCTCACTCACTTCTGGTGCTGCCAAACCTTGGGCCACAGTGAAAGCAACAAGGGTTTAGCAGATGCAGAATTCTACATTAATACCTATTTCCTCCCAGCAACCTGGTGATATTTTACTGTTCTCTGACCTCTACTACTAGGGAGAAATTCTATAGCAGACCAATATTTGTTTTTAGGAAAACTCTTGCTCTCTTTGATTATTTTAAAAAATTTTCTCTTAGTCTCTGATGTATTACAATTTTGTTATGATGCATCTCAATTTATATTTATTTATCCTACTTGTGACCAGTTCAACAGCTCTGGAAATTATCAGTCATGGCTCTCTATAGTGTGGTGTATGGTTCTCACATTCTAGCATAGGGAGACACACAAATAAGCAATACTCACAAATAAGTAACATGATAAGTTAGGAGATGACAGCTGCTATGGGTGAAACAAAAATGTTACAGGGATGAAGGAAGGAGGTATAATTTCAAATATGATGGTTAGGACTCCCTGGGAATGTGATATTCTAGCTATTTTTCTACCACTGAGCTACATACCTTGACACAAGAATGTGACATCTTAGTAAAGACATGGAGGCCACTGGGATACAGAGTTCCAGGCAGAGAGAAGAGCCAAGGCAAACCATCTAGCAGAGACTGGATGGAGAAGAAGAATCACATGGGAGGTCTGGCATAAGGAATGAAAAACATTACAATTCTCAGAAAGTCTGAATTTAATGGGAAAATCAGGTTAGAAGCGCTGAAGACAGTGGTGCACTGGCAAACGCTTAACTATGTTTGCATCTTGGGCAATAGGGAAAGCAGGGATGCAATTGCCCCAATGTAAATGCTTCTCTCTGAAGTCCACACATTCTGCATTTTAATGTCCAGGGAATGCTATTGGGTAAGCAGAATACTCATCTGGAAGGGGAAAAATAATGCTTGAAGGAGGCAAGTCTGTAAAATAAAAGTCCACTAATGAATTTGAATGCCCCTTAAATGAGACTTTGATAGCAGGTTCTTCTTAAATGATGTTCCTCTAAAAATTCTATGTCCTCCTAACAAAATGTGGAGCATGGTTTAATCAGACAGTAACAGCTTCGTTTAATTTTCTCTTCAGCTTCTAGGATGATAAGAAGCAAATGTGTTAACCACAGTGAATTCACTAGCAAAGCTCTTTTGGCTCTTGGCATATCCCTGCTTCCACATATGCTACTCATTTTTTATGCTCATTCCATTGGTCCTATTTGCATCTTTAATTGCAAGCTATCTCAAATCTGTTTAGAAGAGAAGTTGCACAATACAAAAAAATTGATCTCTAGAAACCTAAGCTTGACTTTCATGAGAGTCTCCTGGAATACCTGAGACCCCTGAGAGACCTGCGGGCACCTGTAAAACCAAGGCTATAACATCACAGCAACATTTAGGAAATTCACTTTAAAGTTGAAGGATTTGTGCACTAAAGGCCTTTGTCTTGCTCTACTTCTGGCTCTAGGACATGGAATAAAGACAGAAATATCCTTACTTAACTCCACAATAGCTCCTGGGGAAACAAGCCAGTTGCCCATAGCCATCTCTGTCATTTTGGTGTCCACACATTCCTCAGCCTCCACCCCCACCCCATCTCACTTCATAACTAAATTAAGTCCTGGTCACTCCTTTTGCTCTTTGGTCTATTTCTTTGCTGGATTCTCCCCAGTATCTCATCTGCCTTTACTCACAGCTGTTTTCCAAAGGGAAGATGCAAAGAACCCTTACTCTGGAACCAATTCCTTAAAGTCTAAAGTCCAAGTCTGGACTGTGTCTATGACCTTGTTATCTAAGCCTCAGTTTCCTCACCTATTCAGCAACAACAAAAACAAAAACATGGGTGCCAACCCATGAACTATGAACTCTATGAGTTCATAGAGTAAGTAAATAGAGTACTTACTCTATGAACTCATAGGGTAAAATCACATTGAATAATAAGATGTGAAAGAATTTTGCAACTGTAAAGATTAAACTTACAATTTCCCCAATTTTAAATTGCTTCAACATCTCCCAGGGAGTTTGTATAACAAAGAAAGGCAGACAATAAATGTAATAAATAAGAAGAAGATTCAATTTGTTAAGAAGTAGTAAGTGGAAAGTTGAAATTCAAAGCATAAAAGCTGAGTGTAGGGAAAAGATGCTTTTAATTAGGATGGTCATAGCAAATCTCACTGAGAAGGCAATATCTGAAAGCAATATCTGAATGAACCCAAATGCCCATCAATCAAAGAATGGATAAAAAAGACATGGTATTTTTATATAATGGAGTACTACTGAGTCATAAAAAAATGATAAACTTGAGACTTTTATAGGTAAATGGATTCAAGTTGAGACCATACTGATACATGAAATAAATCAGACACACATGTGTAAACATCATATTGCCTCCCTGATGTGAGAAATTCAAAAAGTAAATAAATTCTAAAATGTATAATAGATGTCATGAAATGGGAAGAAATTGTTCAAAAGGAAAAATGAACTGGGATGGATTAAAGAGGAAAGGACAGTAGGGAAAAGGGAAAAATTCAAGTCAGTTAAACTATTAGCATCTCTTAATTCATTAAAAAGGAAGGTTTCTCAATTAAAGAAATTTTTATGCCCTATCGCGTATCCTGAGCAACCACTTTAAAGATAACAACATGCGATGTATTAACTATTCTTATTCTCTTATTATTTCATTATGAAATTGTTTTACATTTTTTCCATAAAATAAAAAAGAGGTGATTGTCAACCACATATAAGGGAAAACTTCCCAGAAATAAGAGGAAGGATAGAGAGCCTACAGAGAGAATGACTGTGTGCACAAACAAGACCAGATTAGATTGAGGAGAAAGGATGCAAGAAACAGAGAGAAAACAGGACCATTCCCTCTGGGACCCCACTGAGGTACATGAAGGACTTTAGCTTTTACACTGAGAGAGATGGAGACATGGGAGGGAGAAGCCCCAGAGTAACTTTGTGTTTGCCATGGCTATTTGGCTGAAGTGCTGATATTCTCCTGGGCTAGAACCAGAGAAACCATTTAGGGAACTGTGGCGATAATCCAAGTGAGCAAACCCAGGAGGAAAGAGTGGCTGAAGTCTAGACCTGTGCTAAACACCCAGCGAATCAGATTTGCAGATGAATTTTGGAAGTAAGAGGAGAGAAAGTAAGGTCAAAGATGACTCAAAGGATAGGAAAGCCCACCAGCTCAAAGATTTGTGAGTAGTGATTGTGTGAGCTGCATAGATTTTGAAATAAACAGAAGTTTAGCTTTAGACAAACTGTTTTAGACAAGTTTCATTTTACACAAGCTTTCTTATGCTCACTTGATCATGCAGGAAAATGCCCACATCTTAATTAGATATCTTACTGAAATTGTACACAATGAAGACTAGAGTGTTTTCCACCAAGACAAAAAAAGAAGTTTTCTGGTTACAGCTGCCAGTAACCACCACCCCAAATGTAACTAGTATTCTGATGTCCCTCACCATGGATTAGTTTTGCGATTCTGAATTTCTTTAAAATGTGGAATCATGCAGTATAAACTCTTGTGCCTGGCTTTTCTTTTCATTCAAAATTCACTTTGTGAGGAACTGCTACTTTGTTAAATATAGCAATGGTTCATAAATTTTTTCACTATTGTGTATTATTACATTGTCTGAATATACCACAAATTACTTATCCATTCAGTTGTTAATGAATTTTATTTTGGGACTATTACAGATACTGCTGACATAAATACTCTTCTACATCTTTTTGTGGCACATATATATTCATTTCTTTTGAGTACATCTCCCTTTGTACATACATCTGCTGTATCCTTTCATGTGGGACCTAACCACTATGCTGTGAGAAAGGCTAAGAAGTCACATGGAAAAGCCTATGTTGAATAGGATTAAGGTTGTTTGTTAACAGCCTCAGCTGAATTTCTGAATGACAGCCAGAGCCAATGTGTAGGTCATGTGGTTAAAAATCTTGAGACCCGGATTTCCAGTTTAATCAAGTGATCTCACCTGATGCCATGTGCAGTAGAAACATATTGTCCCCACTGTAGAAACATATTGTCCCCACTGAGCCCTGCCCAAACTTCAAAGTTCTGAGAAAGTATTTTAAGCACTAAGCTTTAAGATGTTTTGTTATGTAGTAACAGGTAAGTAAAACAGTTTTCTGTATTTTATTGATTTGTAGAAATTATTATATAGACAGGATATGAATTTTTCATTATATATGGCTTGCCATTTCTTCCTCTTAATGATGTCTTTTGATGAAGTTATTAACTTTAATTAAATACAATTTATCAATAATTCTCTTTAAATTAGTGGCTCTAATGTTCTAAAGGAGACATCACTTATTCCAACATTACAAAGCTACAGTATATTTCTATATAATTTTCTAGATGTTTGATGGTTTTACCTTTCACAATGAAATGTAATATACACCTGGAATTGCTTTTTCTTATTGTGTGAGATGAGTTGAGATTCAGTTTCCTCCATACAAACAGACAATTTACTAGCACAAATTAATAAAATGTCATCATCTTCCTGTACCACAATATCACTTTTGTCCTAAACCAATTAACTGCATATTTGAGAGTCGGTTTCTAGACTTTCTTTTCAACAAGTTTACTTTAAATTTTCTGTTAGATAAATTAAACAGGTGGGTCAATAAAGCAACTAAATATGTGAGTTTGAAAAGAGAGAGGCATCAGATGGAGACACAAATTTAGAGGTCTGATGCATAAAGGTTTTCTTTTAAGTTATGAAACTGGATGAAATCATTGAAGGGCTGTATGTACAGGTCAGAGATGAGACCAAGAACTGAACCCTAGCACATTCCAGTATTAAGAAATTGGGAAAAAGGGAAGAACACAAAAGAAAACGAAGAAGAAAGCATATAAAAGGCAAAATGAGGAATGTTATTTATAAAAGACAAAATGATCAACTATGTCAATGTTTCTGGTAAGTTAAAACAGCATCAGAACTGAGAATACACTGTTGGTTTCATCAGTGTATAGAAGATTACGTCTTCAATGAGAAGAATTCATAAGGTGCTTCTTATGAACATGAATGATGAAAAAAAATGCCTGAACAAAAGAGTTTAGAAAAAAACAGGGAAGGAGTAACTAGATACTGGGTTTTTAGGTAAATGTTGCAACTAAAAGTTTTACTGTAGATGAGGAACAGAGTTGCTAGCTGAAAATATTGGGTTTGTCAAAAGTTTTTTTGTCATTATCATTATTCTAGACAATGGAGGAAATAAAATGATGCAATGGAGGAGAAATCAATGATGCAAGGAAGATAATTTGCCATGATACATAAGCACCAATCACTTTTCAAGGCTAGCATCTCTTCTCCATGGATGGTGTCCTGGAGACACTAGCTCACAGGCAGTAATTAGTCCATGCTTTACAGGCAGAATTAATTTGAACTTCAGCAGAAACTGTCCTTCACTATAATTAGGAGAACTAAGTTTGGTTATTAACTCATCTGATCTTCAGTTTCCTCAATCACGCCCTGAATTATTTTGTGACAAATCCAAGATAATTTTACTGGTAAACAATTCAGTATGCTGCCCCAAAATATTGATTCTCTTTTTAAAAACATAAGTACAACACTACTCTTACAATTTAAGAAATTAGCCATAATTCCTTTATTTTATTATGTATTCAGGGTTCAGATACCTCTAATTGTCTCATCATTACTTTTTAAATGTATAATTTTTTTCTCTACTTTGTTTTTTTTTCCATTTAGTATTATAGTACGGAAACCATTCCATAGTAGTAGAGAAGTATTTAACAGATGTTTGCTATAAATAAAGCATTGAGGCTTCCTTACGTGAAAAGAATGATGTTTTAGCAAGACATGGATTTACTTGTCTTATGGAGAAACCACTCAGAAGATTCTAAGAGACTTACTTTCCATTCTGTTGGGAGTTACTGGAGCTGAAAGTTGACCACTAATTCAAGGCTGGGGCATGGCCTTCCCAAGAACAAAAAACACCCAGGGCAAGCCACGTGAGGAAGCTGCTTCAGCCCAGAGAACACCTACCCCCAAGACAACTGGAAGGGTGTCATGTGACATTACATTGCTAAAATGAATAAATAAATGCCCCTGCAGTGAGGGAGCAGTTCCCTTCCTCTCATTCAGGAGAGTAAGGGCTCCATTTGACCCCAGCTTTGTCTCTTCTTTATTTTCTCATCCTCTCACAGTCCTCCACCCAAGGAACCTGAAGGGCTGCGTGAGTAATGGCACCATTTCAAGGAGGAAAAAGCCATGTCATGATTGACTCATGAGTAAAGACTTCCTTTCCTTGCTGGAAATGGGAAGGGCAAGGGGGCAGAAAAAAGAAGGAATAGGGGACCAGATAAAGAAGCAGCACTCAGTACCCATGGAAAGCTAAAAGTCAAGCAGGAAAGACAAATATTTACCATTCCCTGGATGCCATTTTGTATTTATGATTATCTCTCAGTGATTTCATTACCATTTTGTTAATGCAAAGCCCTTCCAGATGCTGCAGGTCAGAGGTAGCTCAAATTTACTTAAGCAATCCTGGCACTGATTATCATCTTGGAGGAAAAATCACTTTATTTCTCTAGCTCTCAGTAAATAAGGCCCAAAATGTACAAAAGATATTGTGAAATGGGAAAAAATTGTTCAAAAGGAAAAAGTAACTAGGTTGGGAGAAAGGAAAGAAAAGAAAAGGAAAAAAGTTCAACATGATTATACTACTAGTTTCTCTTACTTCATTAAAAAGAAAGGCTTCTTCTAATATTGTTTAGAGAACTTTTTATTCTCATATCTTGTACTCTGAATAACTACTTTAAAGATAACAACACACAATGCATTAACTATTGTTATTGTATTATTTTGTTATGAATTTTTGTTTTACTTTTTTCATAAAATAAAAAAAAAATTGGAATACATAATCTCAAATGTTCTTCAAACTCTAACATTGCTTAGATATCTTGATGTTTTACAGTAAAATAAAATTGAACTGGAAAAATTATTTGTGAGCAGCTTAAGCAAAATATGCAGGGAGAATGGAATCATCTTTGAAGCCAAGAGATTTAAATTACACATAAAACTACTAATGACAACTAAGTGTAATCATGTTAGATGTTTTAGTGTAACATGCATTGTTTTCTTATAAGAATAGTTTATGTATGGATTGCCCTTTACCTCTGAGAGAAAGACCTATAGAGTTTTAAAACTATGCTGAATAGATCACAAGTGGTCTTTGGATAAGATGTTAAAACAACAACAAAATAGTTCATTAATGGAAGAGATGACAAACTAGTCTTCAGCCAGTAACTATCAAATCCAGTTTCAGCTGAGAGAGAAAATTTAAGTTTTACTATTGAAAGTACAGGTTTAGAAAATAGTATCACATGCTATATTGATACATGCATACCTGTTTTAATAGCAGCCCACTTCCTAATAGCTGAGCTCTGGAAATAGCCTAAATGTCCATCAATAGGCAAATAGATAGATAAAGTGTAGTATACACACAGAATGGAATATTATTCAGACATAAATAAGAATGAAATCACATCATTTGTAGAAAAAAATGGATGGAACTTGTAAAAGATGAAAATGTTAAGTGAATTAAATCAGACACAGAAAGTTAAATGTTGCATAGTTTGTTTTACATGAGAAATTTAGACTAGAAGGAAAAATGGAAACAAAGCTTTTGGAAATAATGATGGGAAGAAGAGTTAAAGGGAGAATAGTGGCATGGAAAAAAAAGCAAGATATATCATACACAGGCACAAATTCCTATGATCAATGTTATCACTATGTATATCTAAAATGTACCAATAAAATAAAAAACGTATTACAGTATATATATATATAATACATACACACACACACACACACACACATATATATATGTAAATGATTACTACAGAGGAAAAATACCAGGAGAAAAGAAGGCAGACTTTTGGAGATGAATAGGGAAATAAGAGAAGGGAGATAAGGGAAAAGGGAGTAAAGGAAACAGAAATGATCAAAGGATGTGTTACACATGTGTGTCAATTTCCCAAAATGAACATAATTATTATCTACTGAAAATACACATGAGTTAATAAGAGAAAACTATATCATATGGTCATGACACCAGTGATGACACTTAATGCAAACCTGTAATTATAATAATTTTTAAATTCAAATTATCTGATAATTTTCACTCTTCCTTCCTTTACTATCAAATAATCTTCCAAAGGACTCAGAATGGCTAAATAATTTTATTTTTTATGCAGTTATTCCAATTGAGTGAGAATTTACCTATTGCTGAGTCCTTAGTTTGTTTTCAATTTATGTTTTTACTATGATAACCAATGCTTCTTTAAATAGCCTATACCTGGGCTTTAGAGGAAACTCTAGGAATGAAATTGTTATGTTTTAGGTCAGACAAATATAACTCCTCAAATTATCTACACTGTTGTTTTGAAACTATTTTGAGATAAATGTTAATTTGTCTCATTTATACTATTAGTTTCTTTTGTCCATTGAAAAGAAAGTTTTGTATTTTCGTTACTCTGTTTTTTCTTTATGAGACATTCGTTTTGTTTACGACATATTCTGAGTATTTTGGCCATTCGTATATGATCATATACAGTGTGTTAATCATTGTTATTCTCTTATTAGTTTGTTATAACATTTGAATTATTATTGTTATTATTTTTTTTAAATTGGTACCAGGGATAGAACTCACGACTGCCTGCTTGCAAGGCAGGTACTTATGCCGCTGAGCTAAATCCCCAGCTCCATTTGTATTATTTTTAATAGAAGTACAAAATATTTTTATATTTCCTTTAAATATCTATTTTTTACTACATTAAACAAAACTTTAGAATTTTTTAAATAAAAAGGATTTTCCTACACTTAGCTACTCCAAATCACATTTTTATCAAGCATGTGAAAGTGCTTTCCCTTCTTTCCGTAATTCTGAACTTGCTCTAAAGATCCTAATTGCCCAGCATTACTTCTTCAATTTCCTCATTGAAGAGTCTTAGGGATCATATCTCTGCCAACAAAGCCTCTGATTACTAAATTCTAGCTTTTTATTTAGAACTGCTGAATTGTACAATTTCTGAAGCTGTCTTCTGTGTGCCTATACTAAAATCTTGAAACTATTTCAAATGTGACTGGTCTAGATTTAAGAGTTCTTGAGTCATGTTCAGTTCCAGTTTTATAAATGTCCTCTATTCTACTGCTTATGAAAAATACACTTAATGTCTTTGGAACAGTCCATCTTACACAATCACAGAGCTCCTCTTTTTACTTCCATGGCATGCTGGACAAATGCTTTACACATGGATTTCTTTAATTCTAATATATTGAAAATGCAAAAGCACTTAAGGCTCCATATGGTTTCTAACTCTGAGGAAAAACAAAACTCACTTCTGAAAGCTTAGTAGGACAAACTTCAGTCTGGGGTCATACAACTGTGAGGAGTTGCAGCATGTAAGTTTAAGTTTTGCCCGGGGAATAGATCTGAGTCATAGCAATAGTCTTGTGATCTTACTCAATCGTTACTAGGCTTCATCTGAAAAAACAAGGGAATTGAGTTATGTTCTCTATCAGGCCTCTTTATCTCTTCTCCAAAATTTCCTTATTTCTTAATGAAAAGAAAATTTCTAGACATCACATGTTCTTCAACTTATCACTTATAAGTCACTGAAGCATTGTAGAAGAACAAAAGAATCCTAAGATCCTCATGTACATATAATTTTTTAAAATCTACAAATCAAAAATACTTAATTGTTACTGTTATCATGCACCAGGTCTGCAATAGAAGTATACCTCTTACTAAAAATGTTAGATAAATAAAAGGAAATCATGGCTCTAAAACCAAAATTAAGAAATGTCATTTTGCATCTATTTTAAAGGATAAGAAAGAAAGAAAGAAAGAAAGAAAGAAAGAAAGAAAGAAAACTAAAGTCCTCCTTCCAAAAGAAGGGAAAAGGAAAAAGATATGAATTTGTGTGCGTGTGTGTGTGTGTGCGTGTGATAGCTAAAATGACTATAATACTAATTCTATTAGTTCTAGGAAAGAAACAGTTAATACTCATATGATTAGATCAATTTTGTATGTCGATATCTGGTAATCTAAGCAATTTCTTTGAAGATAACAATATGTAACATAAAAACCATTGTTAAATTCCTATCATCTTGTTTTGAAAGCCTATATTGTTATTGCTTTGGGTTTGGTGGTGGTGGTGGTTGGTTGTCTCTTTTGCTTTCTTTCTTTTTCTGTGTCTTTTTTCTCTTAAATAAATTTTTAAAAAGCCCTCCTTCAGACTACCAAAAATACTGACTGTGCTATCTTTTCTGGTATTTGATTGTAATCAATTAAGAGCTTTTCTCCCCAGGGGCAGTGGCAAGTTCAATAGTCTACAGAGCCAAACTGGTAACATAAATGAATAAAACATGCTGGCTTTTATTCTCTCAAAATTAACACATACTTTACACATAGACACAGGGATCCTCTTCATTTTCACAAAGAAGTATGCTTTCTTCTGTTTCATGGAACATTTAACACCATAGGTTTAGCTTTTCTTTTTTTATTTGGTTGTTATGAGAGAAAAATATTCCTCAACAAAAACAAAGGTATAAATTTAATAATAAGTAGTAACTTCCTCATGCTGTTCTTGGTGTCAGAGCAAAAAACCCATTGAGTGACAGGGCTACAATAGACTGAACAGGACTTGCTCCCTCAGAGAGGGAGGTAGTCAACCCATGTTGACTCTGACCTCATTGGAACACAAGATTACTGCTATAAAATTTGTTTGGATTTTTGTAAACCAGAAGTAAATATTTTTAGGTGGAAACTTTTTCCCTCTGGAAAGGGGTTGCTTTATTTTCAGTATCATGCAAGCCAAACAAAATGTGTTATATGCCATTATGAGTCTGTTTTGGAAGAAGAATCTTGAGGTTTCTTCAATGAGAAGAACAAAATGAATCATTTTGAGATAGGGGTCATAGTATCAAAAAAGTGAGAATGAGTGGAGTCGAGGAGAAAAAGTAAAAGAAAATGAACCAATGAATTGTTGTGGCACCCTTCACAAATGAATAATAACCTTGTACACCTTGGACACATGCAATTTACTTATCTATTATACCCAGTAAAGATGGAGAAAATAGTTTGAAAGTATCGAAGATTCTCATGCACATCATGGTCACATTCCAACTCTTCCATTAACAGCCGCTTTCTTCTCAATAATAATAGGTGATAAGCCACCGAGATGTACTAAAACTTACATTCCAGATATTGGCTTAGGGCTTTATATGGTTCATTTCACTTACCCTTCAGTCACGCAGCATGAGCTTGACCCAAGATTCAAACCTAAGGCCTCTAAGCTACATCCACATGAAGCCCTTTGCCAGAAGACAGTAGCAAAGTTGGGTGACTTGTGGTTTAGAAGGAGCCCCATTGGATAACCATGGGCATCAACCGTCTTTGAAGATATCCTCCTTTCTAAATTAAAAGACCACTTGATCAATTCATTTGAGAAGAGAAAACTTTCCAAAAAGTTACATTACTCCAAACTGTAACAGGACAATTTAGCCAGCACAATAAAAAATGAGAAAACTAACATAACCATACCTAAAAAATAGATTCTTCCACTCTGAGCCACTCCATCTAGAGCAAGGGCAAGCCAGAGATAATGTAGAGAGAATCCTAGTGCTTTCCCGTGGAGAAGGACTGCTCAGCTACTCTGGAGAATGTCTGGCTGAGTGCAGTACATCCATGCAGGAGTACAACTGAGGAAGACAGGCTCTGCAGTAGGATTTGTGGCTAGAACTGCCTCAGTGTTCACCAATTCTATTTTCTCTGTATACAGAAGATAAAGTTATTTACCAGCATCCCTTGCTCTGTGTAATAACAGAGTTATGGTTAGGATGATATTTCCTGACTCAGCCTTTAAATCTCCTAGGAGAGTCTTAGCTCACACCTTGATCATTTTTCAGCAGAGTAAGAACTGAAGAACACCATCACAAAGCCACATGAAGCAGACATCTAGATTCCTCAGTTGCCACTGGGAGAGGAGCCATTTCTAGGAAGGGAACCATCCACAGGAGTTGGTAATCATGGAGTGATGTAAATGAGCAACAGAACTTATTCTTTTCAACCACTAAGATTTGTCAGCTATGTGTGAGAGTAGTTAGCAGGCACATCATATGGGGTTCTCAAGAAAACTAGAGGGGCTTCCTCTATGTCTCACCAAAGTTCCAGTTTGCAAAAACTTTTTTCCTCTAGAAATGATTAAAGAGGTTTAAATAGGTTGCTAGAGATGCCCCAAGAAAAACCTGTTGAAAATTCCCTTGTCTGTGTAAAGAGTTAACTTATCTCCTAAAATTCCAGAGAAGTATTCCTGATTACATCCCAAAACACAAAGTTTCTGAACATAAACAGCAAGTAATCAGGAGTCTACTGATAACTATGGACATGCTGAGAGCTCAGCTTCTTCAGAGAGGGAACCTAGTCGATGTATATCATTTTTCTGGATGAGAGTTTTAGCCAGTGGCCAAATTTGGATGGCTGTAAGCCCATGGATAGCAAGAGCAGTGAATGTTTCAAGAGTTCTTGTGAAGAGCAAGGTTTATACATTTATTATTTGTGCTTCAGATACTATACAAACCCAAAATGAGATTTTTAAAAAGTGCTAGGAGGCTCTAAATTAGTTTGATTGAAATGTACTGCTTTAAAATGTTTATATAATCAGAATTATTTTTGTTTTGGTTTTAAGAAAAGTCAGGTAATTTAAGTGAGTAATTATCACGTGCTATTGTTCAGCTAATTCATGTATGAAAAACAATATGCAATTATATGAGAACTCCTTGGAAATGGAAGAGAAAGTAGAACAAATTTGTATACAATTTTCCCTTGCAAAATTTCACTTGACTCCTCTTTGAAGATCTCACCAGTAGCATTTTTGCTATGTAGGTGTTCAATTGTGTAAACAGAAGAGTATGACTCTAAAGTAGAATCAGGCTTAGTTTAGAGGATGTGGTTGTGCCAGGTCACCTTTGCAAAATGGATTTACTGAACATGCTAAGACAGTCTTTTCCTTGCTATAATTGAATGAGCTGAATATATCACTGGCCATTGTCATCTGGACTGCAGTTGTAATGTATTAAAAGCAAAGCAAAACAAAAATTATCTGAAGAACGTGGAAGATGAAAATGTACGATATTTTCATCTCCATATTCCTGGGTGATTTGCTGCTGATAAAAATTAGGGACATTTCCAAAGGAAGTCAAGAAATAAATTGGTTTTCTACTTTTCCTCTTTGAAGAGTTTACATTCAGTTTATGGCTTTTGATGAAATCTGCAAAAGATTTCTCAGGAAAAGAAATCTTTTCTTCTTGACCCAGGGAATTTCAATCTTCTTTTTTTAAGTGACACCCAATTCAGAGGAAACAAAATTCATAGCTCACTTAACAAAGTTATTCTTTTTACACTCTTAATGAAAAGCACAGTGATACTGCCACTAGATAATTTGTGGGAGATTATGCACAAAAGTTTGAGCAGCAGGGCACGGATAATTCAAAGAGAACCTGAGTACACACACACACACACACACACATACACACACATATGTAGATACAGGCTTTTAAGTTAAATTGTTGGAAAATATCGAAAATATTACTAATATAAAATATAACTATAGATTATTTAATTCACTATCTAACAGATAACAAAATAATCATAATATATTTAAAGTAAGAGCAATTTATATTTAAAAATCAATAATAGTAGCAAATAAAAATTAACAACTAAATACCACCCTAATGACATACCAACAATCAGCTTCTGTCCAAAAACTGCAGAATTTTCACCATTCATGGGTTTTCATGACAGTGAGATCTCTGCTGTGTCATCAAACATTACAGGGCAACTGAGTTTCTTAGGAAAATAACACATTCAGGTCCATAATAAGCTCTAGTAATGTACCAGTTGCAGTGTGTGAATATTAAAAGCTAAAGACACTCATAAAAGAGAACTTTCAGAACTGCTTCAGAAAGCAGTAAACATGATGAGATATGTGTGCTTGACGCGAAGGGGGAGTATTTTGAGAGTAATTAATGGTAATCTACCTTTTACTGTAATAAACTTTTAAAAATGTAAACACTCACTATACTTTTCCACCACATCTTATATATCCAGGAATCAGATGATTAGGTTACAGATAATGTGGATACTTATTTTAACTATGTAACTCTCTGATTTCTCTCTGAAATGCTCACACCGAGATACTTGTTTGGCAATGCAAGGGCTACTTTTTGTTATCTTTGCTGAGAGTGGACATTAACAATTTCTTAATCCTTATCAATCTCCCAGGTATGAGGTGTTCTCTAGTCCTTTTAATTTGTATTACTATTAATCAGTGAGTGTGAGTATGCACATTAGTCATTTATTCGTGATAATTTATTTATTCACAATAAGCATTATTCACAATTCACAATAAACATTAACCATTTGGCTTAATCACTGAAGTCCAGTGAGATAAATTCATTTTTTGTCAATTGTCCACTCATGTACTTTGTCATTTTTTTTACTAGGTCTCTCATTCTTTTTTTATTAATGTCTGGAGGTCTTTGTATTCTTTATTCACCAGACTGTTCTGTTATCTATCAAATTTTACAATGTTCTGTTCTATTTTTATGCTTCATTGGGGTCTTTATTTAAATATATGATATTCCTATTAAGTCACTAAAGCATTAACCTCCATTTTCCTTTACTGGCTTCATACTTTTAGTCTACATTTCGGTCCTTAAGTCTGCCTAGGATTCACATTTGTATGAGTTCTTCTAGTTTTATTTTCCTTCAAATTTTGAAATGTTTTCTTAACACCACTAGCTCAGTAGACAACCCTACAGCAGTAAGATGAGAAATGAGATGTGGACTGAGCCAGTGATCTCTCAGGATATGATACAGTGATTCAAGATCCTATTGGTGAAAAAGAGGTAGGAGAAGGGACTGTCTCACTGAATATTATCCTGCATGTCTTCTTTGGCTTCTATGTTATAATTACTAATCTCTGATTTATATTCTATCAAAAATTAGATTGCTTTCAACTTGGGGATGTGCAGATGAACACTATGGAAATCATGACGTAAGCCAGTGCTCTGGGTGTTCTGCTCCAGCACATGACCACTTCTCCTTAAGATCTTCTTCATCAGGAAATTATTGAAATTCATTGAGATAAATAACACAGTCCACTAGGCCCAGCATTCCAGTGACAGAAAAATAACTATTAAAAGATGAAACATATGAGCTGAGTCTCCCCACACTCACACAAGCACTTCCTGAGTATAACAAGAGGAAAAAGTCTTGGGACTGCTGCAGGATTCAATGTCAGAAATGTGGCAGCTTGTTTGATTAGCAAGGCTTGTACTAGATATAATGTTTCACTACATACAACACTTTAAGCTCATTAATCTTTTGTAAATGTTTGAAAGAGGTTCTGTTTTTCTTCCCAGTTTTCCAAAGAAGTACATAACTGTCTGCCAACTATTACTATCCCTTCAAGCTTTAATTAAACGTTAAATTTCAGGAATGATTTCCCAGGAACTACACAAAAGGAGGTTCTGGTCATTGGCCTTTGGGCTGCTCCTGACTTTTTTAACCCCCATGAGTCTTAATAATTCATTTCCCTAGGGGCATGCTGTTCCGTGGAGCTCTCTGTTCCATTGGACTCATTCCCTGGAAATAATTTCTCTTTAGATCCAAGAGCAGATCCTACTGAACTAAGCAGCTAAGGTCAGAACGTACAAAGCTACCGTTAAGAACAGTGCATTCTAGTCCGACTCCAATGTCGGACGGCTTTCCTTAGTATTCCAAGAATTCATGCTCTCTTGTATTGCTTCAGTGATGGGAAACTTGGGCCCTTCCAGAAAAAGCAAATAAAGCCACAAATCATCTTACTGACCTCCAGAGAGAATTATCCATAACCCTTATTAGCCTACATCTGTTATCCATAATTTGTTAGAATCCAGAACTCTGACACCAGATAAAAGGTAGACAAGACAATGCAGATTGAAAAAAAGTTAAGATTATCAGATATAAGGCAAATCCAAGGTGGGGATGAGCTTACTATTTCTAGACACCCTGTAGGAATGCTTCCGTGAGGGACTATATAAAAAAGGTAGGCTGGCTTTGGGAAGAAGATAAAGGATATGTAATAACAGTGAGATGCCCCAGGCGGGATCCTGAGAGCCAGAGTGCAGCTGGAACCTCTGGAAGGATGAAGGGAAGAAGAGACATGTGGAATGAATGGAAAAAAGGGGCTAGGACAACAGAAAGGGACTGGAATACAAAATGGATCAGCAAAGTCATTTGATATAAACTTCAACTGCACGAGGAGGTTTACATTCAAAAGAGAAGAAAGTGGTGAAATGAGGAGCCCACAGAGAAAGCATCTGGCTGATGTGCAACACAAAAATGGCCTATGGCCAGAGGGTTTATGCAACTGGAAAACCTTTGTTGAAGAATTTGGCCTTAGCCTGCATAATGGCACACACCTGTAATCCCAGCACCCCAGGAGGCTAAGGGAATCACAAATTTGAGCCCAGTTTGGACCACCTAGCAAGAATCTCTAGCAAAATAATTGTTTAAAAGGGGTTGTAGAGTAGTTCACTATAAAGGCCCTGGTTCATTCTCTCTCTCTCTCTCTCTCTCTCTCTCTCTCTCTCTTCTCTCTTCTCTCTCTCTCTCAATCTGCCTTTCTAACTTGTCTCTTTTCCTTGAATTCATTCCATTTTTAAAGTGATTTCCATCATGGTTGCTGTACCAACTACCTTTCCTATTGCTAGTACAAAATACCCAATACCTGAAACTTAAAAAAAAAGGTTTAATTTGGCTCTGGACTCCAAAGGCTTCCATTTATGGCTGGCTGGTTTCAAGGCAGAGACATTATGGCAGGGCATGATAAAGCAAACTTCACTTCATGACAGCCAGGAAGCAGAGCATAGGGAACGGGAGCCTTTGAGAAATATACCTTCTGAAGGCATAAACCCATGACCAACCTCTTTCTAAAAGGCTCCACACCTTCTAACATCACAATCAGCTACAAACATCAGTGGATTAACCCATTGATGAGTATAGCACACATGCATGATCCAACCACCTCGCCGAGAGTTTCTATGTCCAGCCAACCTAACAATTATATTAACTGTCACAGCTGTGTACCAAACTTCTCATTAATGGTATAGACATTTGTGTACAAATACACTCAAAGCTTTATATAACACACCAAAAGTAGAGCAGGAGGATACAATAATAATAGGGAAAAGCAATATAGAGTATATGCTGTATTTCAGATATTCTTCTAATCAGGTGATAAATACTGAACTCACACTCTATGATGCAACATTTCTGTCTCCATATTGGAGATGAAGTCATTGAAGAATATAGAATTGATGATCTTATTAAGGTCATGCAAGGAAAAGATAAACTGTGATTCCAGTCCAAGCACCCTGGTTCTGGAATCCATCACTATGCCACTCTGCTACTCTGCCCCTTAAGTGATGATAATTTACCTGCCTAGGAAAAACAGTGACCTGAAGTGTGACTTTCCTATGAAAGGATCTTCACTAACTAATCCAAACAGCAGACAAAAGGCAAGCATTGGCTAAGCTTATTGAATTTTAAGTACTAGTAGCAGGAGATGTGTCTGTGCTTCCAGTTGAAAGGTTCTGCTTTCATATTCTGGATGGTCTACATCATGGTCATCCCCCTTCTTCAAACCAGATGACAGGGAACAGTCTCAAGTGAAGAGTTTTCATACTCTACATTTACTGTGCTGCTTAATTACTATAAGGATGATAGGTGAAATTATGCAGAAGTCTTAATTATCTCTCTTTTATGCAGACTGGTTTTGTAGTTATTATCCCTCCTACTTTCTCAGGAAATAAAATATACTACCATGACAAATAGTCAGCTCCCCATGACTAAAATTCCCAGTGGCAGCAGCAGTCATGAAAGCCCTACTCCATGGCTTAGGTTACTGTAGGAGCTGGAAGCAAAGAGGTCATCCTGACACCCAGAGACAGTCCTGCCAGGAAAAACAGGAGCTTCACTGTTGGGATCGCAGGATCCCTGTACAGTGTGCATGCTAAGTGCAATTCTTCCCCTTCTGAGGAAAACAGTGCTCACTGCAGCTTTCAGGTTTATACTTCTGGTGGTCACCAAGGTGGTCATTCTGAGAGGTGCTAAAACAATCCAGTATGCAAGAGGTGTGCAATTCGTTTTCCTAAGGGAAAATATGAGACTCTGTGGGAGGGTATATAGGTTGGTAACTGGAGCAGTTAGATAGGAATATAATTTTTATCCACCTACAAGTTGCCCCTCACTTACAGGGTGAACTTCGTTGAAAACCAAAAGTTTAGCACGCCTCGGGGTTCTTCAACTGCATTCCATGAAGAATTCCTATCTATTTGCTTTGCAAGGATTACCTAATAAATAAATGAATTTCATAAAAAAGGAAAATAAAACCCTTTGAATATAAGCACTGTACATCTATTTAGACTGACAATATAAGGAGAAAGTAATCTTAAAGCTCCTGCTATCCATGTTAATAATTAATTATAACATTAAATAATTATAGTATAATTATACATATCACATAGGTAATTATAAATGTTATGTTAATTCTCACCCCAATATCCTTTTATTCCTTCATGACATTGCCTTGAACTAGTCTTAAATAATAGTATCATAATAAGTCTTTCAGAATAACTTTCAATGACTATTAGTCATTTTTTTGGTGTTTCATATAGATAAGATGCAGATTACAATAAATAAATAAATAAATCAAACTCTTAAATTCTTTTAAAAAATATTGTTCTTATCCGATTCAGCCTAACTCCCCTAATAGAAGCACTTATTTCCATCCTAATAATTAGTCTTAATTTGACTCATACTTAACACAATGTGGATTTCTGTGTCAGCATAAAAGACTCATAGAGTCAGAGTTGAAAGAGACTGTAGAAAGTATTTAAACCATCCTCACTTTTCAAGTCTAAAACACAAAGAAAGTGAATTTTTTCAACACTATGTAGATAATTAGAGGTAGAACTCTTGGGATACAGTTTTGAGGGGGAAAAAAATTCATCAAGTTACCTACCCTGACACATCAAGTCTCAAATATTAGATTTTTTAAAAGTGTTTTTCTACTGTTCCCTAACTTTCACTATATATTTAGTGAACTTCATAGGTGATACAATAGGAAAGTCTTAAATATGTATATCTTCAAATTAGACAATGCTATATTAATGTTTTGGTGATAAGATTCTACTCTGTAGTCCAAAGTTTTCAGAAATGCATACAGATTTTTGGCATTTATTGCATGATTATTGTGTATCCTTTAATATAACATGTAAAATTAGACAAAATGGTAAAAGCATTATTATTGTGATTCCTTTATTATAACAGGTAAAATATAAGTGTTTTACCATTTTGCCTACACTCAGCAATAAATTTGCATTTTATTATGTAGCAGTAATTTCTGTGATATTTTGCATTTTTTCACTACTGTTACACAATTTAAATCAACAAAATAACTGATTCTTCTGTCACTGTAATGGTATTATGAAAAATCATGTGAAATGTTTTGAGACAGAGTACTATATCTGTGAATATAAAGCTTTTGTTTTATTTAGTAGAAACCTTTCCATCAACATAAAAAATGTTTTAAAAATTGATTTCTGCTGTATAATCTGACATTTGTTGTAGACCAAACCTTATTTTTCTGTGAATGAAGCATGTCCAATAAAGTACTACTCTTTAAAGTTAATAAAATAAAAAAAATGTAGTTGGAATTTCTCAAGAGAAAATATAATTTTCTCTTCTTGTATTCAGATTTAAATTGATTTTCATTCAACTGATTGGTGCCCAATGTATTAGACACTAAAACCTCTACGGTATTCATCATTCATGCAACTTCTAAGAGCTGGTATGGCACATGCTCAGAAAGAGACTTTCCATCCAACATTGAACTAATGGTGATGTTTTACCTTCACATGATTTGGTTTAAGGATAATGGCACAACATTACTTTATATGAAATGATAGTTACAAAAGAGCCAGATTCTCCTTATTTTAGCTGTAACCCATATTTGCTTCCACTTACATCAAATAAATGTAAGACTCATTCCTTCTGACTTTCATATGTGTATCGTCCACAAACATGGGAGGCAAAGACCATGATGGGACATCAGAAAATGGAAATAGACAAAGATGATAACTAGAGTAATGGTATGATGGTAAGGGTAGATGTAAAAATATATGTTCAAGTTCTAGTAGGTTCCATGGATACTTCACACTACAGAGCAGTACTCATCTTTATTAGTTCAAAAGTTGCAGTGAAAAATGGCTTGTTTGGACATACACTCAAAGACAAATCCCAACTAGCATTTCTGATCTGTGACTGAGTAGCCACTGGGTAATCAGACACACAAAGCATAGTCATTGCAACATAAGTTCTCAGCAGCTGCCTTGTGAGAACAGCTCAAGAACTTTGTCATCTATCTCATCTTTCTTTGAGGAAATAGTGATTTAAACTAAAAAATGCTATAGAGGAAAGTTATGGGTAAGGGAAAAGCTGCTCACTTTATGGCAGCCAGGAAGCAGAGAGAGAAAAGAGGAGTAGGATAGCAAGTCTATCTGTCCAAGCCAGCCTCGAGTGACATGCTTCTTGTGACCAGATGCCAGCTATACTGCCCCTATGATTCACTTGCCTTGTGGAAGTTCCACTGTGAGAAAGCCTCTAGGGTCATTCTTGATCTAAATCATAATGATATTCTTCACTGGTAAAGTCTTTCGTAAAGGAAGTCAAGCCCTGGTGAGTGGTCAAACAGTGGCATAATCATTTGACCAAGTGTTTTTGTTGATGTTATTGTTATTTTTTAAGCCAGAAAGAATATATGTACAACAAATTGCTTATGATAAAATAGTAAATAAAAATCAAGATTCAAAAATATACATATAAAATGATACATATTATGGACTATATATATTTATGGAAGAAAATAGGGTTATGTTAGTTTGCTAATGCTTGTATAATGAAGCAATACAAATGGTGACTTAAGCAACAAAAATTTATTCCCTCACAGCTCCGGAGACTAGAAATCCAAGTTCAAGTTATAAGCAGCATTGGTTCCCTGTGAGGGCTGAGAGGGAATTATCTGTCCTTAGCCCCCTTTCTTGATTTACAGATAATTGTCTTTTTGTGTCTCATATCATTTTCCCTCTATGAAAGTCTATATCTGAATCCCCCCCCCTTATACAGACACCACTACTATTGGATTAGAGATCTTTTGAGTATCTCCTTTAAAGACTATATTCAAATCCAGTTACTTTCTAAGATGCCAGCGATACTTCAACATTAATTCTTTGTGGGACAGAATTCAGCCTGTAACTGGAACAAAATACACAAAAGTGCTTCAGTGCTGAGAGGAGAGAATTTTTTTTCCTTTAGTATTTTTGTGAGTATTTCAAATATTAGACAATAAAATATATTCTTTTATATTTAGAAAAAAGGTATTTTAAAAGAAATTTTTAGCTTTCTTGAGTAGCCTGATTCCTTGAAAGCCACATTCTTAGAAATGAGTTAACTGCCAGGTACAGGTTAGGGGATGACTGACTCCAAACTCAGGAACCCTTAACTATTTATTTGTGTTGTGGTCAGAGGTTCTGTGGAGAACAATTAGAATCAGGACATAGAATTTATATTATTATTTTATGATGGTCACCCAAAGTTAACACAAGAAAGTGAAAGAAATCTATCCACAATACCAAAGACATAGAATATTCATCCAAGGGCCTGAATCCCACAGCACTGTCCTCATGAGTCCAGATGAAGACCCAGAGCTCATGACAATGCCTCCCACGAGTCCAACTGGAGGTCTAGAGCCCAAAAGAAGGACTCAGGCCAGTCTCTTTTATGGATCTGTGCTGGGAAGGCCCAAAGGTCAGTGGTAGAAGCTAGCTAGAAAGTCTACGCCAGTGGGGTGAAGGAGCTGTGCTGATAGGTTGAGGGTTCTAGGCTGGAGCTGAGAAGTCACACTCAAAACAAAGACCAGGGCTATCCTGAAAAGCACCACAGCCATCCTCAGCAAGAGGGAAGCCCTGAGCTCCTCCACTGATAAGAACAGTCAAGTATGTGCTAGAAAGCCAGCGTGACGAGTTTGTCCTGGAGATTAAATGGCACAGGACCTCCCCTCTGAAGGCAGGAAGTGATGCTCGATGTAAGAACCTGAGTTCCCCCAACGTGAACCACAGCCACTCTCACCAACAAGGTCCTGAGCTACTCTGATGACAATTGTCAAACTCACACTGGGGAAGCTAGTCATGATCAGCTCCTCCAGGAGAACCAACGGCTCAAACAGCAACACCTAGAGAAACCCACAACACCTATCTTCTCCTTCTCCACATCTCTATTTATGCTGGCAGCTTTCCTCAGGTGGAACATCTATGCTCAGCACCATGATGATTTAATTCAGCTGGCATTAAGTTTACCTCCAGTTTTTAATCCACAAAAATCTGTCAGCTCAGTTTACCTCCTAGAAGGCCAGGGGGCCTCTCTTTTCCCTGAAACCTCACTGGAGGAGTCAAAAAGGAATAGTCCATTCTCTAAAGTTGGATCAACCGTTTTTAAACTCACCCCCAACACACACACATACTCACTGAAGTTCTCTGGGCAGTTATGAATTTAAGGCAGATGTCACCAATTTCTTGCAAATTTAGGACACGTTGTTCCAAGTGTGTCTAAATACATACTGCTGTTGGCCTAAAATGCTTCTTTTAAATGCCTGCTTAAAAATACATATTTAGGTCACAATTCAAAGGTCTGGGGTTGCAAAACCAGATGGATTGCAACCTACCCAACAGCCTTGGAAACAGCGAAGATTCAATAGCACTTGACAAGGGAGGGGAAGCAAGAAAGAAGCAGGATGATGCCCTTGCCTTGAGACAATACCTGACTCACTAATATCAGTAGTATATGGTCATCGTTCTGCATAACACAGGAACAAAGCTAGATACTCAAGATATTCTTCCTTTAATCCTCGGGACAACTATGAAGTTGTTTCTACTTTTCAAGAGAAACGGACTCAGAGAAGTTACTTACCCAAGACTGCACAGCTAACAAGTGGCCCAGCTAGAACTGGAGTTCAAACTCATCTACAGAGCTCCAATTTATAAATACCCAGGACCATAAGCTCTCCAAAGGCACGAGGATATATATATATATATATATATATATATATATATATATATATATATTTCCAAGTGCAGTCCATAGTAGTTAAATAATGAAAGAATAAGATAATATAGCCTGAATCTCATTTTAGCTTCCTTTAATAAGAACCCATAGTTCCAGGTAAGGACTTGTCAGATATTATCTCTAAACCTTATACTAACTTTGTAAAATTGGTAGTATCAGCTTACTCCTTTCAGACTGCTTTGGAAAAGTGTTATAAAATGGGTAGTTTATAAAAGACTAAAATTTATTTCTCACAGCTCTATAGGGTAGCAAGTTCAAAATCAAAAGATGGATAAAGTGTCTGCCAAAAGCCCATTCAGAGATGGCATCCAATTTTTTGGTCCTTAGAAAGTGAAAGGGGCTAACCAGCTCTCTGAGTCTCTTTTACAAGGGCACTCATCCCATTAATGAAGTCTTCATCCTTATGACAAACTCACCTTCCAATGACCTGCCTCTTAATATCATCACATTATACCAGTATATATTAATTACATAGTATATAATTTATTATATATTATACATTACATATTATATATTATATATTATATATTATATATTATATATTACACATTACACATTACACATTACACATTACACATTACACATTACATATTACATATTATATATTATATATTATATATTATATATTATATATTATATATTATATATTATATATATTAATACCATTGCAGTTAGAATTTTAATATATGAAGGAAGGCACAAATATTTACTACTAACACCATTCCAGAGCTGAGATAATAAAGACTTGGAGAAATTACATACAGAGCAACGTAAGGTTTTCTGTCCTCATAGAATTTCTAATCAATTTGAGGTTAACAACCATCCATCTCTCTCTCTCTCTCTCTCTCTCTCTCTCTGTGTGATTTATATATGCAGTCATCCATCTACTTAGGCATTTTATGCTATGAACCAAATGAGAAATACAGGTAACTTATTGTCTAGAATCTCAGCAAATATAACCCTGATTTGTTTGTTTCCTTAAAGTCTACATTCTTCACACAAGTTATTGCAAATCATTCCCTCAAGAGAAAATTGCCAGTGAACATGAGCACAGAATCTAGATCTCAGAATCTGGAATTTCTGGTTACTACAGAACACTAATACTTATATTGTACGGATATTGCTGCAGCAAGGGTCATACCGGGGCCATGGATGATGTCTGCTGTGGGTAGCTGATTGGAAGAAGAAGGAAATGGTGAAGGGTGTTCTCCAACAACAGGAGTCCTTCATCCTAGAGGAGGGTTGGTGCCAATCTGGAGTGGCTTGAAAGGTCCCAAGAAGGGTGCTCAATTCTAAAAAACGGTCCCAGAAAGTCCCTCCATCCTTAGAAAATGTCCTTCTCTAAAAGCCATAAGTTCCGAAAGAAGTAACTCACCATTACTCATTCATTCATTTAACAAGATTGGGGTCAGCCTTCCCCAAATATCCTCTTTTAAAATGAAAATATCAAACTTTGGGTGCTGGGAAACCAAGCAGCCAACCCGCCTCCCTGGTAAGCAGCCGTGGCTTGGGCAAGTGGTGGCCGCCCCAGAGAGAAAACAAGCCAGCATCTTCCGAGATCCATGCTATGTTGAACTTAGGGTGCTGGGAAACCAAGCAACCAGCCCACCTCCTTGGTAAGCAGCTGTGGCTGGGGCAAGCAGCGGCTGCCCTGGGGGAAAACCAGCCGGCGTCTCCTGAGATCCATGCCATGTTGGAACTTATGGCATTGGGAAACCAAGCAACCCACTTGCCTCCCTGGTAAGCAGCCATGAGCTTACTGGCGTGCAGGCTGAGAATCAAACATCCCATCCCCCTCTACTCCCCCATTGGGTGGCAAATGGGAGCCAGAGGTCTGAGCATCTCTTGGGAGGTTGACCATATGCAATATAGCAAATAGGGGGGATTTCCTTCTACTATCTCTTTGAAGGCAAATATTTGGCCTGACAGTGACAAAATAGTTGTCACTGTTTTGCTTTGTTCTGATTAATTATATTGCTTCATTCAATATTCTGTTTTGATAAGTTCTATAATGTTCTGTTTGTGGTTTGATTTTGCTGTACCTGATTGAATGGACAACTATTGTGAAGATAATGAGATATACTATGGTACCTATTACTGTTATCTCGGTAACCTGCTGTGAAGTACTGTACCAATTTCACTACACTGTCTCAATTGGCTTTGTTCTGTCTTGTTCTGTTGTATTTCACTACCTTCAAAATAATAAAAAATTTAAAAAATAAAATGAAAATATCACATACTGTTAGCACATTCCATTTTTGACAGGAAAGAGTAAAGCTCAGCTGTTTAGCCTGCGAGCCTGAAAAAAGATTCATCCAATAAGTCTATTTAACATTAAATAGGTATTAAGGCCCTAACAGTGAGGAATGAGAGTGAACAAACCAGAATCCTCTCCTAGAGGGGGAGGAAGCCCTTCTATTTATAACTAGGGAAACAGCAAAGAAAAACAAATTACATTCTGTTGAAAGTGCTGTGGAGGAAAGAAATGATAAGTGGTTTGGGAAAGAATTAAGGGAACAGAGAGGGACTGAGTGTGCTCAGCAGATTCTCAGAGGAGGTGCAGAGGAAGGTAAGAACAGAAGGCCCAGAAGGAGCCAGATGCAGGTACAGAGTGTTTCTATTCCAGTTAAAGCAGCTGCAGAGTGGCCAGAGCCAGGTGGACCAGTAGGTACAACAGGAGGCCAGAGCGTGCAGAGGGAGGTCATGTACAGTCACTGATAATGTCAGATAAGGCTGCCAGAGGGGCTAAAATGCATCCAACAAGACCCAGTGTTTTCTAAAGTCGCTCTGGGTGTTCTGTATAGAATTCAAATGGAAGGATGAGACCAGTTAGAGATGGTGGCCTGGGCAAGAGTCGGGAGTGAACAGCTATGAGAGGAGGAAGTACTTGGAATGAACTGTGGAGACGAAATCAGCATGACAATGAATGGACTGAGGTGCACTGAAGGAAGGGTGGCCACAAGGCTACATTTCCCTTGCATTAGATCACCTATAGCTGAATTACTACTTTTAATTTACGATCCCAAATACATATTAGAAGAAAGGCAACATAAGAACTCTGCTCAACACACCTACACAATAAATTCCTTTTGACAACTGACCACTTAGGTCCACCAAAAAATTCTTGAAAAGCATCCATTTCTTGTAGAATCTGACCCCAAAGGGCAGGAATGCCTTTGTTTCTCATTGAATAGGATTCCTGAGCTAAGGAGACCTTCCCATTACCTTCTGAGCATCTGCAGTGGCTTTGCTGGTTGGTGCTTCTTGAACCATATAACTATTTTATGAAAAAAAGTTTAAAAGAACTTAGAGAATACTATAATAACAACATGAAGGAGAAAAGTCAATAGTGACTAGCTGAATCCAATCACTGAGCTGCTCAGTAAACACTCCTTACAGTCAGAACACTGGTAAGAAGTATTTAAAGAAACTTTACTGATAACTTCTTACCAGAGAAACATATCTCCTATTGAGTAAGGCCTTTCATAAAACTCACTTTGAAGAAATTTAAAAGTTCTAGAATAGAATATTTAGAAATGGAAAACAGAGAGTGTAGGACACATAATTTAGGAAGAACATAAAAATGTCACAATTAAATATGTTTTTGTGATTCAGATTAACATCTCTCACATTTTGTAAGATCACACATCCCCAGGGAAAGTTTACCATGATACACCCTCCCCCAGTACCTCACAGAGACCCATATGGATTCCTATCTCTCATAAAAAGCAATGTATTTACATATTTAGGAAATACAAAGCATTAGAGTCAATGTTTCAAGAATTGAAAGGACTAAAGACATTTAACCCCAAGGACTATAGCAGTGATTCAATTTTTCAGATTCCTAACAAGACTTAATGAAATTAAAAATTAAGTAAGACAATTTTTACAACAGGAAATCACAGTATTAGAGAAAGCAAAAAAAAAATGGGATGGAGAATGGAGATACAGAGTATTTTGGAACATACAGCTATTAAGAAGCACTACTAACGGGGAGAGGAGAAAGCAAGCAAAATTGCAAACAAGCAAGTGAGCAAGAAAGAACAGAAAGATGACAGAGAGAATGAGAGAGAGGAAGGAGGAGGAGCAGGTTGGGGAGGAGAAGGACAAGGAAGAGAAGGAAGAGGATTGAAGGAAGGAAAGAAGGAAGGAAGGGAAGAAAGGAGGAGGAAGGCAGGCAGGCAAACAGCCAACCCAGAGAAAGAATTGGGTGTCAGCCAGAAGGGGAGGAAGGAGAGAAAGGAGTGAATGAAGGGACACAAGGGTGTAGAAAGAAAAAACGGGAGATTAGTGCACTATAGAATACAGGTCATTTCCTAAGAATAAATGTGTCCCCAAGCTAGTGACTGACTAAAACACTTGGAAACAATAACACAATTAACACTCACTTTCCCTTCTGCTGAGTGACAAACACGGGGATCAAAAGTCCTGACCCTGGCATTAACGCGGGCCACTTCCCCTCCGTGAGCAGCCTCCTGACATCACCGCTCCCTCATCTGTAAACTGCAGCTCCTCACAGGGGTCTTGTCAAGCTCGACCCTTCTGTGATTTAAAAGAGGCAGAATGACCACAAGGATAAGGAAAGATTTCCTCCTGCTCTTTTCCCTTTGTGGGAGTCACTTAGCAGGTGCTGCCTCAGTTTACCTGTCCGTAAGTGGGAGGTGATGATATCTGCTTTGGTTTTGAGAAAGGATTGAGTGAGTGAGAAGGTAGCGTGCTAATACAGTGTCAGCTATCACCAACAAAATCTTTTATCCTGAACGCCACATGTGCCTTATAGGCTCATACACATTGGGTGTAGGCTAACCACACTGTAGACCACAGATTTGCTGTATGCTGCTGCCAAACATTTGATAGTCAAGCTGAGTGGCATGTGCTCCTTCCATGTCTATACATTATCGAGTCACCCTGAAGCAAGGTGCTTTTCATTTTAACAGGGGCCCAAGTCAATCTCACTTTCCCACTCAGATGTGTAGTGGCCCTTCTGGCTCTAACTCTGCTTGATTCCCACTAAAGTCAAGCATCTTGCCTCCTAGGTTTGACTGTCTGACCACTTCAAAACTGGGCAAGCACTGTGTTCTCCCAACCTCTCCCATACCTCCCCATTCTCACCCATTCCCTGCCCCATGCCCAGCACAAACATCTGTACGACGTTCTTCACTAAAGCAGCAGCACAGTATACTTGGTTCTGCTTCCCTACTTCTGTCCCAAATACCTTACTACACTATTTTGCTTCATTATTTCACAAAATGGAAAGTTCTCCCAGGTTTTCATAGGGTGAAAACAAGTGGCCAGCTGGGGAGAAAAAGACACCTGTTATGGTTTAGATCTAAAATTCCCCCAAATTTTCACTTGTGTAGAAGGTGATTGGATCACGGGGGCACTGTACTCAGCAATGGATTCATCCATTGATGAGTTCAGTAGCTGAATATGCTATTAAGATGTGGGATCTGTTTGGAGATGGGTCACTGAGGAGTGACCTGGAAGGGGGTATTCTTGTCCCCAGTTCCTCCCTTCTCTCTCTGCTTCCTGACCATCATGGCTTGAGCACCTTTTCCTCTGCTATCCCTCTCTGCCATCCTGTTTCTGCACTGGGACCAGCAGACCACTGAACTGAAACCATGAGGCAAAATAAACTTCTCCTCCTTTAAATTGTGTCAGGTATTTTGTCCAGTGACAAGGAAAGTGACTACCACAAATCACAATAGTATGGTGATTTGGGTCATTAAAGAGTTCAAAGATATTATCCTGAATGAATTTTTGGTGAAAAAAGTGAAAAATTGTATTGAATTAGAAGTTTCTGTTAAATAGATTATAAACGCTTTTGCCTCATATGCAAAAAAAATCTATTTAAGAAAAAAAGACGATAAATATGTGAATTTGCTTCATAATACCAGCCATTGTAATCTGTATGTAAAAAATCTATTTAAGAAAATAAGACAATGAATATGTGAATTTGCTTCATAATACCAGCCATTGTAATCTATATGTATCCTTTAACATCATATTGTAAACTTCAAATATATACAATAAAACATTTTTTAAAGAATTGGGCGAGGTCTTTTGGGAGAAGGGAATGTCTATGGAAAGACTGTTGCCTTTCTCCCATCAGCATTGCAGCCACAGCTAAATGAAGCAACAGGTTCTAGATCCTACTTGACTTGTGATTCCTGCTCATGATGGTGTTCCATACCCGACACGTCTTCATTTTCCACTTATACCTTCCTCCTTCTGACTCTATGACCTTCCTATGGATGATTAATTAATCATCCATGTGACCATGTGCCACTCCAGTCTTATCTCCTCAGTCACTTTTCACGAATGCATTCCCCATTCAAAGAAAAAACAATAGTTATCAAGACATCTAGGTAGAGAGGTGAAGAGATGACTGGAAATGTTCATCTGTACCTCACAAAAGAAAGAAAAATGTGGTGATACTGTGCCAAGTAGTGAAATATACTCTTCTGTGCCTTTTTCAGTCACT
This sequence comes from Dolichotis patagonum, assembly GCA_004027295.1. Taxonomy (NCBI): domain Eukaryota; kingdom Metazoa; phylum Chordata; class Mammalia; order Rodentia; family Caviidae; genus Dolichotis; species Dolichotis patagonum. Next base: position 128,305 of record PVJX010000796.1, read on the forward strand.
CCCCCGCCTCTATTGCTATGCCCTGTTAGTCTTTTCTAACTTTTACATAAAATTAAATGGTGATTTACTTAGGATGTATTTCAAACAATATAGATGAATCAGTGGTAAAACAGAATTTTCTCTGGGGAAGGCTCTGCTGTAAGTAAATGTACAAGGTTGCAGCTCTCCACCAAAGAAGAGTTAATAAATCTATTTGGATTTTAGAGCAAAATAAATTTAAAACTGGAGTTATCCACACTGTAACTTTTAAACAATCTTTTTCATGCTGAAATTAGCACAGAGTTTACTTAATTTCTATAGCGTTGCATAAAGAATTACTGAGAAAATGCCTAGAGCAGCTGGAAAAACACAGGGAAATGAGAGGAAGGCACAGTGCCCGGACTGAGGCAGTCTCTCCTGCTAAGCCCACCAACAGTTGGTGCAGAGGTCCTGCCTGCAGGTGACCTACATAAGGACAGGGGGCCCTAGGATATGAGGACAATGGGCATCAAACCAAAACCCAGAGTAACGGTAGGGTGTGACCACAAAGAAAGGAAGTTAGACTAGGACAGCCACAAAAGGCAGAGCCAGGCTTACTGAGTAAAGCTGGGAATCCAGGTAGGGTCACAGAATATAAGAATTGAAAGGGACTTGGGGAATCACCCAAGTTAGACACAATAGGGAAGGGTGACAAAGTCAGAACCTGACAAAGCAGGAAAGGTGTCTGTACTGAAGGTGAAGTAGTACTGTACAGTGCTCCAAAGCCTGACCAAAGTATGGTGAAAAATATCATGGGGGAACCCAGCTGAGTAATCCCAGCTGAGTAAACCCAGCCCCAAGGTCTGGTGTGGATATAGAGCCCAAGGAGAGTTAGGAGAGACCCATGGGAAGCACCTAAGAGAGTCACGCTGAATGCAGGAGTCAGGTTGGGGTGGGAAGAGCATCCATGAAAAAAAGGTTGGCAGCAGCAATGGCAACAGGATTCTGGTTATAAACAGAGATCAAAGCTGAGGAGAATGATCATAACATTGTCATGATCAGAAAAGATATTCTTACACTTGGAAAGGCAGAAAATTAGAATGAATTCTGTGGTGCTGGACTGGAATCCATGGCAGATGTGTCAATTCAGTTTTCTACACATGTAGATACACTAACAGCTAAAGGTATAGTTGTGTTGTGACTTACATGCATATGTGAATATATACATACCTTCCCTACCTCTGTCCACTGTGAAGGCCTGGAACAGCAAGACCCAATAGCAATGAAGATACTCAATGCCTAGGTCTTTGCCTCTAAATATGACTCTCCATGAGGAGAGAAATAAAGTTCCTTAGAAAAAGGGCTGGGAAAGTGCAGTACAAGATGAGCTTAGAATGTCTCATCATTCCCAGAAAGCTGGAGACAACTCAAACAACTGTGGATCAAGTCAAAAAGACACTGAAGTCTTGGAGGCATTCCCACTGGCCAACTTGAAATAATTTTCACCATGAATAACATCACACAATAAATAATGATACACATTAAATACTAGTATAGATGTAAGCACAAGTTCATATTAATATAAATAATTGAATGAATAAAGCCAAAAAATAGTTGAGGAACAGAATGCTTACATAGTTTCAAAATGTTTTTCCTTAAATACATGGGAATTACCAACAGAAAAAGTTAACGTCACAGTTTAGCAGCCCGTGTTGAAAGACATCACTTTCAATAAGTAATCAAACTGAATATTCTCAGAAATGGGGCAAATCAAAAGCTTATGACACCTTATAGGATGTCACACAACAAGAAAATGCAAGGCTCCTTTGGGCTGTTTCTGTCACACATTCATAATGTGATCAAATCATGAACAAACATCAAACAAATCCAAACTGAGCGGTGGCCTACAAAATAATTGTCTTATAATCGTCAAACAATGTCAAAGATATAAGAGCCATGGAAAAACTTCAAGAATTATCTGAAACTGAAAACTTTATGGCTAAATACAATATGTGAATCTGGATCTTTTTGGAATCAATAACATATAAAACAACTAGCAAAATTTAATGGGGTCTGAAAAGTAGATGATAGTGAATGAAGGATCAGTGTTTCTGGTTTTTTATGGTTACCTATTCATTTGTAGATTATTCTTAAGTGTGGGATATATACACTCAATTATTCAGAGAAGATGGGTGCACTGACTAAACAACTTACCCTCAAATGATTCGGAAAACAAATACTAAGTTCTTGGCACTATACTTGCAATTTTTCTGTAACTCTGCAATTCTCTTAAAATAAAACAAAAATATTTTTAAAATAACATATATGATAGTATGGTTGAGGTTATCATGTCTTTTCACAGTAGCTCACTCTATGCTGTAGAGTGTATTTTTATTTTTAATTTACTTGTATTTTGTTGCATGTATGGAATTCTGCAGGAGCAAAAATACAACGTAACAAGGCATGTTCAAAGGTAGCTGATAATGCAAATTTCCCAAATTGTTGACCCACGTTAAACTCCCACAAGCAGTTTATAAAAGTTTTAAATTCATTTTCAGTACCAGTATAGTGTACAATTTTCTATATTTAGTGGATGTTGACCTGGATTCATCTTTTCCTAGAATAAACAATCATCTAAACTTCAGTTTTTTGTAGTAACTCACTTCTCTCTCTGCTCCTCCTCCTCCTCCTCAAAATGAAGCCAAACATGAAAATGTCATCACAGCCCCAAAGCTACTAATACAATTGAGTTTCAAAACTTGCAGTTGTCTTTCATCTCTTTACTCATTATTTTAAGTATAGCTCAAATGCTCATCTAGGAAGATAGTCCTGCTTGTTACTTGAAATCTCATGTTTTCTTCTATCTTCTAAGAATAATAGTTGTGAATTCCCAACTTTCAAACTTTAGTGGGGTCTGAAGATGAGATGATAGTGAAGGATCATTGTTAACTTTCTAATTTTTCATGGTTATCTCTTGCTATGCAGATTACTGAAAATAATTCAGAAGCGCATCGTATAAAGACTTCCCTAGGGCTGGGGATTTAGCTCAGTGGCATAAGCGCCTGCCTTGCAAGTGTGCGGTCGTGAGTTTGATTCCCTGATACCAACAAAAAAAAATAAAAAAAGACTTCCCTAGAGAGGTTCAGTATCTTGATAATGGTGTGGGAAAGCTACACTTTTCATCTCTGTAGCTTCTGAAAGCAGTTAATGTCATGCAGAATATGCAGTGGCAACTCAATAAATACTGTTTAATAGATTCTGAAATTTGTTGAACTTTAATAAACTGATGAAGAAAGTATTTGTTGACTGATATTTGAAGGCTACTGCACACAACAATGGAACAATGAGTTCTACAAAAGCTAACATGGAATTTCACTTCAGTTAGCTCACTTGGTGATCAGAATCCATGCTCCCAGGCTTTGCCACAATATTGCTGCTTCTTTCAATGTACTAGATGAACAACAATGCCTTCTCTCCTCTACCGATATCACCTTGCTCTCTACTCTTCCCCATCTGCTACTTTTCCAGGCAAGATGCAATTATCTTGGATCAAATTCCAGAAAGAAAAAACAAATGACTTTGTGGAGAGGTATTTGTCTTACAGTAGAACTCCCTTGGCCTCTGAGACTCTGAACATGGAGTGAAAGCTTGCTGTTTCATAGATATATAGATGAATCTTATACATATGTGGATCTTGCAGATTTGTGGGCATCACCTTTACTCAGGCCTACACAAGCCAGATGTTGCCTAAACACAGGTCAATATATAAAACAATAGGTAGCTTTAAGGACTGGGTCAAATGAGTACAAGATTAATCAACTACAAAGGAAAGATGAAAATAGCAGTATGTAAGCAGGGAGACACCAAGCCACAGATAACCTTGGAAAGGCTCCAAGGACAGTACTACAAGGAAACAAGCCACATCTAATGAACAGACATAGTGCTTCTGAGATGAGTGAGGCAGAAATTTATAATTATCAGAGGATCTATCAGAGTGAGAAAATAATTACAGTTCCCAGGATGATCTCTCATCTCTTTCTATAAAAAGTAAACCAAATAAGTGCACAAATATGTGATGAGGCCCAACTCCCAGCCACACTGGAGTGACTCAGTTCAGCCTGAATTCCAAAGCTGAAGTAGCAGGCATCAGTCACAGGATGAGAGTGAGGCTATACAATGGATGGATGATGAGAGCCACAGAGTATTAGACTGTGCAAAGACAGATGGGAGGACTTCAGATGCTTCTGTGAATGTGAAATGTTGAAGAAAAGGATACTGTCTATATAGGATTTTAAGAGAACATTCTGCATAAAGATTTCTGTGAAGCACATATCCCTATCAATTCTAAGAAGTCAAATTTGTGTTTCCCTTCCTGGAGTAGATTGCAAAAAGCTGGACCTTAAGCAGTCTCACGTTTTGTACTTTTTTATGATTGTTGGAATTGTTGAGATATAGTCTGAAGAGTTGTCCTGATAAAACCTTAGGGAAAACGCAAGCAAGCTTCAACTCTTGGCAGCAGTGTTTTCAGTGTCTGTCACCCAGAGTAGTTGCAAGTTATAAATCTGGAAAACGGAAATAAGAAGGAAGGAACTGGAAAAAATTTGACACTGGAACCTAGATTATTTTATTTACAATACATATACATCCAACTTGCTCTCCCCTCTATAAAATCCCTCAATCAGTATTTCCAAGGGTAAAGTCCAAAACTCTAGGCTTTTTATGCAAGTTCTTCAAAGGATCTAGAATTATGGCCAGATTTAGAAACCCTGGTCTTGATTGCCAAGCTAGGAGATAAGATGGATCCTCTAGGGAATCTATTCTTAAAGTCAAGACAAACGCTAGGATAAAGCAGTCCACTGAGTCCTTCAAAATCAAGTTATAACTCATAAACAAGAATATCTAGAATCCTGGAGCTGCTTATAATTCTTTCCTTTCTATAATTTCTGAATCTTTTGCAAAGTTGATAATATATCTCCAGCCAAACATTCCTGTAAACCCAATAGTATAGCTATAATTAGAGCAATAATTAGCTACTACCCACTGGTCATTTCTTGGGAACTTCAAAATTATGTTTGAAGCTAAATCTATCATTTTCTCCCCAAAACTTATTCTAGCTTCATTGTTTACTTTTCAGATAAGCAATTGTACTATGCAGGTTATTTCGAAAGCCAAAAGCCATCCTTGATTCTCCCCTCCTTCAGCATTTTCTCCCTCCTTCCTATAAATCAATCCCAAGGTCACTGTTCACTTTTAGAATAAAAACCAGACTCTTTTATAATCTTTTAAATTTTATAGTATGTGAATATATTAGCTGAGAAAAATGTAACACAAAGGGAAAAAGCCTAGAATCCCCTGTGGTCATTTTTGCTCCATATATAACACTTATTCTTATTCCATTATTGATACCAAGCAGATCCCACAGCAAGACTGTGACTTGCCTTTATGGTGAGGGTCTAAAGGTTCTAATGAACAGCAGATTCTGCTCTTATAGAAACCACCTACCTACTGAGGAGAGCAGAGAAAGAGAGACTTCCTTCCAGAGTGTCACATGCTCTCAGGCACCATGCAGTACTCAGCAGTTTTATCAGGATCAAGGATTAGTCAGACCTTGGGAGAAGATTACTGCAAAGATTTCTGGGAAATTTTATTGTTACTAAAGAACAAAAGAAGAGCAAGAAAGAGAAAGAACAATCAAAGTGAAAGCATAGGAAATTCACAAGCAGGGAAAAACAAAAGTAAGTTCCTAAAATACTGAAGACCAAGAACAGAAAAATTCAGTCACAAATTAAAAAAAAAAATCAAAAAGTCTTCCTGGAAAAAAAGAAGCTTGCTTGGGGAAAAAATACAGTGATATCTGATGAACCACTAAGAGACTGTGGACATTCTACATTTTAAAATTATGTGACTCATTTCTTAGAGCCAAAGCAGAAGTCAGATGAGGAACAAAGTCTAGAGAAAAATCTGCCTGTAAACAGAAAGGGTCAGAAGAGGGTAGACTGGAAGAAGGTAAATGGAAAAGGAAGAATCAACATCAAATAGAAACATTTAATATTAAATTTTATATCTCTCATAACTTTGTTTTTCAAAATAGTTTACTATTTCCTCAGCCAATTTAACTACAAAACAATGAAGGAATGTCTACATGGGAATGTACAGCCTGAAAGTTAAGGAAAGTGGATCTGGTGGGAAGCACAAGTGTCTGAAAGTATATCTTTTTTAAAATACATATGTGACACATCTTAAGAAAGGGAATTCCCTTAAGGAAGGGAATCAGCAAATTCAACAGCATATATCACTGAGGAAGAATTGGAAAGAAGATTATGTATTTTTCTGTTAATAGAGAGATATTTTTAATGTTGAACTACTTGAAAGGCCTTAAAAATAAATAATCAGACATAATTAATGGTGGCAATCATTACACAGGCAGTTGTGGTAGTAACAAATGATCTATGGAGACATGAAGAAGAGAAGCATAGGCAAAGTTCTAAATCCACAGTTCATTGATTCAGGAATAAAGAATTTAACAGACGTAAAGTAGTCACATACAGGAACAGAGGCCTTTTCTTCTGCTCTTACTGTTTGCAAGGTACACTGCTTCCAGCAGCCCTGCTTACATGGCTGAGAGCTGAGAAAAAAGCCTGACTCTCGTTTTGCCATTCCTCTTTTATACCCAGACTTTCATTACTACCTTGGAAAATTCCACACTCGCAATCTCTTAAGGTAACATTTATAACATGAAGACTTTCTCACTCTTAACACAAACTCAGCATCCCTTTGGGGATATAAATAAAAGCACAAATAGTGTTATAGTTCTGGGTGTCATTGCACCAGTCCTCTCCAGGCCTAGAAAATCTGTCTGCTCTCAACAACTTTGATGAGGACACAAAAAGAACAGATCATTGCTTGTTGGTACATTTACCAGATAACTGAGAATTAAAAAACCTGAGAAAAAATAGCAGCTGTGCTGGTAAGATTTTTCCACACCAATGATATGGATTCAAACACATCAAAACACTGTAGAGGACAGAAGAACAAAAAGATGACAATGAATAGGCATTTCCAGTCATTATAATCATCTTATTTTGGTTTTCAAGGTCTGTGTATCTTCTCCATTTTTTTGTAATCACTTTAGCTAAGATTCCTCTTCTATCTTGTTATATTTTGGATCTTAAATGTCCCTCAAAGGCCCATCAGTGTGCTATGGGCTTGATTACCAGCCCCTGTAATTATTAGGAGGTAGAAAAACCTTCAAGAGGGAGGGCATTATACAAGTAAATTAGGTTACTGTGAGATAGACCCTTGAAGGGGATATTAAAACTCTAGTGTCCCCCACCTTGGATACCATAAGTAAAGTGGTTTTGTTATACCACCATGATGCTTTGCCTCATCACTGGCCCAAAGCAATGGTGCCAAGTAACCATGAACTAAACCTCTGAAACCATAAGTCAAAATAAACTTTTCTTTCTTCTCAAGTTTTCTATCTTGGGTATTTGTTGCAGTGACAAAATACTAAGACATATCCCTTCACCCATCCACACTGGTTAGAGTAACATAATCCTTTGTGGTGTGTCTGAGCATCATTAGGCTTTCAAGCAAAAAATTTGCCAAAAAAATACAATTGATTAATGAGTAAACTCAAAAGTCAATGTCTCTGGATTTAATAAATCAACGCTTCACAAATTTTAATGCACTACAAGTAACTTGTGGATCTTGTTAAAATTTAGGTCAGCAGGTCAAGAGTAAGATCTGAGAGGACTGGGGATTTAGCTCAGTGGCATAAGTACCTGCCTTGCAAGCGCATGGTAGTGAGTTCGATCCCCAGTACCAAAAAAAAAAGAAAAAAAAACAAGAGAGAGAACAGTAAGATCTGAGAATCTGCATTCTTAATTAACTCCCAGATGATCCCCTGTTGAAGGACCCAGGTCATCTAAAGTGACATACCAAAAGCCTCATCCAAGGTCACAGTTTGTAGGTAACTGAGTGAACCTTTGGGCTCAGCTTCTCTAACTCCCAAAACCACTGTGCTTATTCCTCATAGGCTGTCTAATTAAAAGTACATCAATCATATCATGCTGAAATATCACCTCTGATAATCAAGTAAAGCTTTCTTTTCAGTGAGAAAAAAAAGCTCAGGCCTTTTGTTTTCTCATTTTTCAAAATCCTCATTAATATGTCAGGCAATAAGCCATTGTCGAAAGGAACTAGATTTCTCTAATGTTTGAACTCACTGGAACTATGAATCATGCTGGGTCAAAAAAGAAAGAAAAAAGGCTAATGCATGAATATCTAGAGGGATACTCTGGCCACCTAGCTGTCAGTTTCTGTAATGAAAACAGAAGTATGATGCACAGCATAATCTCCAGAGTGGAGATTTCCGTGACAGGGAGTCAGTTTCCTTGCTGCATCCATGTAAACATATAAGCCAGATAATTAATTCTGTAACAGGGTATTGACTCCTGGTCCTTTATAATAGTAGAGATGCACCCTCATTATTTCTCCAGCAACATATCAGGGCCACAGTGAGGGCTGTAGAATGGAGACCCAGACAAAGGCTAAAAACCAGTGCTGCTTCTCCAAATAGGGGTTCCTAGCTCTAACTGTTCCTCCTCTAATCCACATAATGGAAATCCACAAAATGAAGTCGATGAAATAAAAAATCAGCCAAAAAAAAAAAAGATAAAAAGAGACAGAGGAAAGACTCTCATATTTATGAGCCTGCTGCACAAAGCATTCACAGTAAGGAGAGGAATTTCCGCCAGGCAGAGGCCCACTTCCAAAGTCTCATGTCTGAATAAGCAGGCCTCTGACCAGGCAACCCCAAAGGTCAAGGGTCAGGGAGAATTCCTCAGCCTGGAAGCAGAGTTAGGGGATAAACAGAACATTCGTTTCCCTCTCCATGGAGAAAAACAACAATCCCTGACACAAGGCTGGGCCATAATGCAAATGACCAGTTTCCACAAATGCTTTTCAGGATCAGAAAGCAAGGCAAGAACCCTCATGAGGCAAGTTTTCCCACACAGCGCTGCCAGTGGACTTCATTCCTTTGCCACATTACCCAGGCTTCAGCTGGAGCTCACAAACGAGGAGTAGAAAGGGCTACATCTTTTGTGTGTACAGAGAAAAAATCAGCGGGGCTTTCCAGGTCAGGAACTGGGCTACAGTAGTAGGAATAATCTGGTCTGAAGCACATCTCTCTAGTAGAAGCTTCTTCATACGGCACAGATTTTTAAAGTCACTCACTAATCCTTACTTACAACATTCACTCACCGAAACACACAGCATGCTTAATCATCACATTCCTGGATACCTGAATCTCAAAAAATTTAAAGAGTTCAAGTTAATGCAGCACCGTATTTTAGGATTAAATGAAAGCTTGCTGGCTAGAAGCTTGAAGACTACGTTAAAGTTTTGGTGACAAAAATAAGTCTTCTGGATGCAATGGTGGCAAAACTAGGAAACAGTGGGCTGCTGTCTTCACACATAGCTATTGGGTGTGTTTCTAGGCAGAAATGTGTCACTACAGTTTTAAAAATTATCTGAGATTTTACATAACTGCATAAGCACTTGTTTACTAGAGATCAAACGAGAACACCAGACCCTAGTGTTTTGGGAAATGAGCACAGGCTTGTTCCTTACCTTATTTCAAGGATAGTACTGGTATAGAGAACTGGTGAGATATGGTGTATCTCAATGGAAAAAGATCTGTTTACACACACACACACACACACACACACACACAGTTACCTTATGCTTTGGAAAACTTTCTGGGGCTAGACTACTGCATCCTCAGGTGATTTTCCTCTGGAGATTCCAAAACTAGGCCAAATCCTGTGGATAGAGAGCTCAAGTGTTACTGTTTTTACACATATTTGTGCAAATTATAAGAAGACACACAGGGAACTGAAGTGAAATTTTAAAAGGTGCTTCATCCAGACAAAGAAATTTTAAAAGGCACCCCATCTTGGCAGACAAACTACCAAAAAACTGTGTACCACTTTAGCCAAAGGAATTATAAAATGGTCTCTTTTCTTCCTATAGCTATAGTTTGGTTTTCATCCTGAACCAGGTTCAGCTGTCACAGCCTGGGCTGGATTTCAGACCCCAGTGACCCAGCTCTTTTGCAGGGTACACAATGTCCACACTGTGACCCAGAGTCTTAGATGGAATTTCCCATGAAGCAAGAAGATAGTCTTTGAAAAAACCAGGAATGGAAAGAAGAACTGGAAATAAAGATGGTCTGATACTGGAATGGATGGCTAGGTGGATGAAGAGTTGAACAGACAAATAAGCAAACAGACATTTCCTCCCTTCTCAAAGGTCTCACGTTTAGCTCCAGAACTCAGGAGAGAAACACATTTTAGTATATCCCCAAGCAGGAAAAGTGCTGGTTAGAGACACTCTTACAAACGGTCTAGTGTCTAATCACAGCCAAGATGAGTAAAAACTTTAGGCTATTATTTGTATTATACTTTCCTTATCTTGATGTACAAATCTTCAAAAGAGTCTTACTGAAAATTGTAGATTAGACTATGAAGTACCTAGCAAACTAAGGAAAATCTGAACTGAGCTCACTTACAAAAGTGATACCAATGCCATGCGTGGTGACACACATCTGTAATCCCAGCACTCAGGAGGCTGAGGCAAGATCTTTGCAAGTTTGAGACCAGCTTGGGCTACACAGTGAGCTCAAGGCCAGCCTTAACTGCATACCAACACACTGTTTCAAAAAGATTTTTAAAAAGTGATACCAGTATCTTCTCTAGAAAGGTCAAGATAGTGGCAATCCCAGTAGTGAGCCAAAGGAATCCATGATGAGAAGCCAATGCCCTGGAATCCATCAGACATGGTTCAGGGGCCAAACTGCATTATGCAACATGAGGGTGTTAAACCATTGTTTAAGTAGCTGAAGAAATGTAATCTCACTTTGAAACCACAAGTTGGGAAGGTCTGTAGGAACTTAGAGCAGTTGAAAGGCACATCAGTTTAGATAGTATTTACTGAGTGTTAATTATGAAACAGATAAACACATGCATATAGAGCACTAAAAGAAAGAAAAATTAAGCAGAAAGAAACAAAGACTTAGGTACTATAAATTCCTTTTAACAATAAAACAGGCAATATGATGGAATACTGGAAGAGTCTACTTCAGTTCGAGTGGCAGTGGAAACCTTAAAATAGGATATAAAGACAAGGAACAGCTATATAGAAATCTGAAGGTAGAGTGTTCTAGGCAGAGAATAACATATGCAAAGGTCATGATGCTGAAATGTGCTTTGGTACATTGCAGAAGCAGAACAAGGGTCAGTGTGGCTAAAGCAAAGTGTGGGAATGATATATGGTCAGGAGAGAGCAGGGTAGTGCCTGGTAGGCACTACCAGGTCATAGGGTGTCCTGGAAGCCAGGACAAGAAGTTTATATTTTGTTCAGCTGTGATGAGAAACCAACAGAAGACCTTGAGCAGAAGAGTGGCCCTGCTCTATAAAGATGTTCAGAATAACAGTCTGACCACTGTGGGAAATACTTTGTAAGGAATTAAGAGAAGAATCTAGGAAATCACTAGGGAGGTAAGTGCAGGGTCCAATGGGAGAAATGATGAGTAGGACTAGGGTAAGGTTTCTCTACTTTCTTCTAGTGACATTTAGACAACATGATCCTTTGCAGTGGAGGGCTGTTCTGTGCATTATAGGAAGTTTGGCAGCACTCTTGACTTCTACTTACTAGATGGCAGATGCAATTCCTTCCTCTCCAGTTGTATCAAAAATATCTCTAGATATTGCCAAGTGCTCCCTGGACAGTATAACTACTTCCACTGACACAGGCACACTAGCCTTTGCTGGTGACAGCAGTGGTAGATAGAGTATGAACATATTTAGCCAATAGAGGTGACAAGATGTGCTGATAAAAAAATAAACAGAGTTTGACAGAAAAAGAGGAGTTAATGATGAGATAACTCCAGGGATTTTGTGCTGGGCAACTGCAATAATGTGAGATGGTGAAGACTAAGGGAGTGGAGACCAGTGTTAGCCTTTTAACATGTGAATTTGAGATACTTACTAGGAATCTGTAGGGCAAGGCAAATAGATTGCAGGAGTTCCAAAAATTTATAAATGTAAATTTATATGTGAAAATCTAGGAGTTATTTGCATACACACAAATATAGATACAGAGATAGAAACAGGTGATAAATATCATACTACACTGCTAGATGATTAGATAAATAAATGATAGATGAATAAATGATAGATGAGATAGAAGAGATTTAGATAGATAGATAGATAGATTGATTGATTGATTTGGAATCTGGAACTTGGGACTACTTGCTATGAAACTAGAGAAAAATGATTGCAGACAAAAGCCTTTGACACTCTAGTACCTGAGTACAGGAAAATTAGCATAGCATACTGATACAGAGTGGTACACATAGTAAGCTAGAGAAAAACATGATAAAATGATATCATGTAAGCAAAGAAAAAATAAATTTCAGGTAGAACAATTGCATCAAATAGTGTCAAGATATTATCAAGTCAGATTAAAACAAAGTCCACTAACCACACAAAGTTCACTGAAGACTCGAAAAGGCAGTTTTAATGAGGTAACCCAAAAATTTGAGTCTCAAGATGTGGGCAGTCTTACTAAGACCAGATTACTTTTCTAAAGCACCTACAAGGGTGTGAGAGAAGTACTGCTGAGTCTTTCTACTCAGGTATATTTTGCAAAAAGCTTGTGGAGTTCAGTTAGTTTTGGCTACAATTCTCAGGTAAGTGGCAGATTTTAAAGTCTGTAAGACAAGAGTCAAATTAAAAGGGCACTGAGGTTCTTCAGAATGAAAAGAAATCACAGATTCCACTTAAGAGGCACCGAAACAAAACTTAGCTCACATTGGAGGTCCTGCTTTTACAATAGACCCAGAGCCAGGAGGTCAAATCATCCCTGTGAGTAAAGCATGGTCATTCCAAAGTTCCTAGTCTTCGCAGTGGAAGAGGCCATTGTACAGAAGAAATTGTTATTTGTCTCTCAGATTTCTTTATAGTCAGAAAATCCTCCAAAACAGCATATTTGGGAACTAATATGCCTTAAAAACTAGGGGAATAAACTTTCAAAACAGTTTCATTAACTTTCCCAAATACACTATGACACAGGGACGAGGGGAAAAAAATACAAAGCAATTATTTTTACTGTACGTGAGAGCCTCCTTCTCATTCACATTAACTGCCCTGTCAGTGGGGAAGGCCTGGTGGCCACAAAGACCAGTAACTCAGGAGCTGATACATATAAAATAATGGGTTAGGAGATTTCTCATGAAAAAATGCTATCAGAGTAGAATTTATAATTCCTCCCAAGGAACTGATGCAGAAATTCTAGTTCTGGGTATATACCAAAGGAATTGAAATTACTCACATGTTTGTTTCAACATTATTCATAATAGTCAGTACATGGAAACAACCTGAATTTCCATAGGTGGATGAATAAATATGAGGCACATACATGTAGTCATTCACTCGGTGCTCAAGGGAACTTGTTCCAGGATCCATTCCCCACAGATATGAAATCCATAGATGCCCAAATCATTTATATAAAGTGTGTAGTATTTGCATATAATCTAGATTCATCCTCCCATATATTTAGATTACCTCAGATAACATATATACTAGTATGCTTAAAGTTACGTGAAATAATAAAAGAAATCAAGGAAGATCTAAATATATTGCGACACAAACATTGCTCATGTATTGGAAGACTCAACATAGCAAGGTTAAAAATGAATATACACACAATGTAATGAAAGTTTTGAGGGATAAAGGGTGGTGAAAATGCTGGAGATAATACAGGAGTGCCGCAGAGCAGGGGACATGGGATGACTCAGTCTGGAAGCAGCTTCCAAGAGGTTGGAGACCACACCCATGCCAAAGGATGGTACATGGACTTCCTAGGATCATCAGTTTAAAATAACCTAGGTCTTTTCCAGGGGAGAATGAATAATCCAAGACCACAGACAGATCCAGGAGAACACACTTTCCAATGTCTCATTCAGTTGCCCACATCTAAACAAAGAATATGCCAGGCCTGAGCCCCAGGAATGAAAAGGCAGATGTCCTGGTCCACATGAAAGTGACCTTTTCCTAAGAAAGGCTTCCCAAATGCTAGATTTGTCCCTGGAATGGTGGGAGACTGAGATCCTGGAGATTCTGAACCTGCCATCCTGTGACTTTGAGAGTGGATCATCCCCAGATAAAAAGGAGACCAAATACACCAGAGCCAGACCCCAGGTATTGTAATCCTAAATATTGAGTACAGTCATCCAAGTATTGTAATTCCTTTTCTAGTCTTCCCCACAATCCAAAAAGTTATGTTTATAAACCCATTGAGAAGTTATTGGAATCACAGCAAGTTAATTCCAATCTACCAATGCAACTTGCAACTCCAAGTTAAGGGCTGCCAAGGGGTGCTAAATCCAATCCCCGTGAGCATGGGTGGATAAAGGCCCTGATCCTAGGCCTCTCCCAGAATTTATTCTCTTGTGAAGAAAGGGTGGTTCCAAGATGAGTGACAATGAAGATGGCAGGAACTATGTTAGTAACTTAAGCTGACTAGTCAGGTAGTGCGAAAAGCATCTCTGCAAAATGCAGAGATAAAGATATGCAGAAGGGTCAATTTGCACAATTCAATTAAGGTAGCAACTGAATTGTTTTTGGAGGTTTTTGCTTCAGTTTCTGATATGTAAACTTTTATGTCCTGGTGAGTCATAGCATCTTTTCCTTGAGGCTCATACCCAGTTGACATTCCTGGAGCTGACTGGCTCTACCATCCGGTGCTGTGCCCACATCTTCTATAGAGAACACTATGTGAAGAAACAGGAGATGGCTTTAGAGATTACATATCAATACCTCACCTCACTAGCCTCATTTACAATGCTTAGAGCCAAATGAAGTGACAAGGAAATACCATAGTCAGCTCTGTACTTATCAGTATAAGGAAATAAGCCTTGATATAATCAAAGTTGCAGCAATTGTTCTGCATCAACAGGAGTCACTCAAATTGTCTCCCACACCCAGGCATGTGATCAAGAAGTCACACACAAGTCGATTCACTATCATTTTTACTAGAACCACTCAAAGTGGATATTGATATATTTTGCCATATTAACAATAGAATTAAAGTCAACTAAAAAGTATACTAACAGAAAGAAAAGAAATTCACTTAGCTTTTGGTGCCTTATTACCATACATGAATTGTCAAGTTATATATGAAAAGCTCCAAAATAATCCCTGTAGAGTTTCTCACAAAATCATTCAATAATTTGGCTCTACAATTTTTCTGTCATGTTGGCTAACACTGTGTCCTCCTGGCCACAGAGAATCAGATGGCAATGATGTTTCCAGGATTATCTCATAGAAGCAAGAGAACCGAGATGATGAAGGGAAGACGTGATGTGAAGCCTGAGTGAGCTCAGAAGTTGAAGACGAGCTGAGAGAGTGGTTCATGTGCAGCCAAGCAGTGCATAAGGCCTGGGGAGAAAAAGGCCCCACTCTTGGTTTTGTGGTGTTTATATTCTAATTAGGATAAATGGTAAATATCTATATTTGAAAATCTATATTTACAGAGAAAGGTAAAACAAGATTTACCATTTATTGTATAAAGCAATTCATAATTACTATACAATATTTTGTATGAGTTTCCCCACAATATTCTACCAAAGCCAAATGACTCAGATAAACAGAATGCTAAATTATGAAGGACAGAAAATGGCAGTCATGATGGGAGGATATGTGCCTTCTGTATGAATGCCAGTGTCACCAGTGGTATTCCTTGGCAAACCTCAGACTTCACCATGGCCATATTCAGGACTCTGGAGTCTGGTCAGCCACCTGCCCCAGGCATATACCATGAGTGTAGGTGCCTCCCTCTTGTTCAAACCTGAAGAAAACCTCCAAAACTGAACACTTTTTCCAAGCACTGCTTATCTTGAAGTTACTGATGGGGCTGTCACTGCAGTTGCTGCTAGGAGGAAGTGGAAACAAAGAGATCAAATTTCTTTTAAACATAAAACCTCAACCTAGAAATGCCCATATAGTGGTACTCAGTGCTCCTTGGGCCCTTTGAAATTGAAAAGGTCCTGATGGTCTATTTATTTCTGTCTAATATATTATTCTGTTTTATTTCTGTCTAATAATTATTCTGTAAAATAATTCTGAATAATAAATTATTCTGTTTTATTTCTGTCTAATAATTATTCTGTAAAATAATGTTACACAGCATGCAACTTCCCTTAAAAAGCAAAAGATCAAAGTAGAGAGCAATTTAAATTATGAAAAATAAGCTTGATCACACTTTGAGATGTAGTACACAGCAGAAAGACACAGACTCTCATTTGCCCAGTTAAGTTATTCAGTATCTCCAAGCTTCTTTGACTGCTAAGGGAAGAAGGATTGGTCAGCGTACATAAATAACATAAACCACATATTCCAATGTCTGGTGTACTAGAAACAGCTAGCATTCATGGGGCGTCATGTATTAAATATTCTTCCAACATGCATATGCATGTGTGCATCTTTACAATGCTTTATTACAAGTGTTAGCAAACTTGTCTGACAAACATTTTCAGGGCTTTGTGGTCCCTATGTCAACTACTTAGCTCTACTGATGTGATTCAGAAACAGCTACAGATGGTTTATAAATGCATGAGTATATCCATGTTCCCATAAAAATTCAGTTATGAAATCCTTAGGTGGACTATAGTTGGCCAACCACGGCTCTGACACCAGTTCTATCACTGTCCCCATTTATAAATGAGAACACAGAAGCACAAAGGAGTGACAACCCAAGGTCCCACATGAAATCTGATTACCAAGTTCATAACCCCCCATCCTATCACATTAGTCACTGTTATCACCATCACTCTCAGTAAAATTCTCACTCAATACAAATCCAGGTTTTCCTAATTCAAAACTTGCCAACCAGCAGTCAAAACTTGCCAACTCAGACCTGCCCCAAATACTCAACTCAAATCTTCCCTCTTCTCCTCTCCCCCACCCTATGTTCCTGATTTGAGTTCTCTCTCCTCTGAACCCCCAGCACTTTATTCTATGTATCTCCAAAATCAATCACCTTCTACACATTGTACACTTTTCCCTAACACCTTTAGGGGCACAATTTACAAATTTTGATGGGGCATTGAACCTAGTGGGAGAAGTTCCAGGCTGAGACTCAAAAAGCCTGGGGCAGAGAAGAGAGGTGACTGGCTTGGTACTCACCAGTCCATGGCAGGCACTGAGGACTGCAGTCCCAACTGCAATGCTCTGCTGCTGAACGGTGCCCCTGAGATGGCAAGAGGGGCTCGATGAAGCCACAATCTTAACATTGGAAAGGTTCCCATATCTCTTCTCCACGATGTAGCTACTGGAAAGAAATCCTCGGTTGACTGTCAGGTTAAAAAACAGGTCGTTCTCTTCGTGTGAAATTCTATAGTACACTCTGTCCTCTGAGCCATCCAAACCTCTTTTCCTCCTGCTGCTGGTGACAGGATGGTTCAAGCCATAGGACAGGAAGTGCCCACTAGAATCTACTCGGACAGGAGCCGCTATGTGATATTCCGGAAGGGCCTGCATAAAACGCTCTGAAAGAAAAGAAGACATAAAATAAGACTGACAAACCTTGGCTGAAGCTGTAGAGAAGCAAACTCACTTTCACTTGAAACCTAGATTCTAGATTGAGATTCCAAAACCCACTGTTGAAGTTCAAAAATCTTTTCCACCATATAAGTCCTGTCAACATTAATGTCCCTGAGTAACTCAAAATTATATAGTACTTCCTCTTCAGTAACGCATACTATTCTCAGATGATGCTAAAAATAGAACTCTAGGCATCAGGTATTTTATCAGAGGCAACTTAAAATGAGCACTAATTCATGAGGAATATTGTTAGAAAAGTGGCAAGATCAATATCAGAATCAGGGCCAGTGTACACCTAGAGTTCACTGATACAAGTCACAGAGGTTCCTCAAAAAGATGCATAAACTCTTCAGGAAACTTCCTGCTAAGTCTAGTTGAAAGATAAAGCAAAAAAAAAAAAAATAACAGAGAACTCAGCACACAAACTTGGACAAACCTCACACCAATGACAGTATTTGAAAAAATCCCATGATATAGCAAGGTGCTTAAAAGAACTTGGAGATATTTTCAATGTTTACAAGTACGAAGCACACAAAGTAAAATGGTAAGGGAACATATTAGAATCTAACATATTTTTTCAAAACACAATTGCCACTTTAAAAATATGAGACAGGGACCCTTGTTTCTTCCATACATAGGCACACACACATACACACACACACACATACACACCATGCTTTTTGATTTACCTGAATTTTAAGCCCATCATCACCTGTTTTTGGTGTTTGGGAATAATGAAGGATCTAATAATCATGGAATTAGTCATCACTCAGCAACATATACCAAATAACATAAACCACTAACCACTTAGTAAGATGATATTTTGCTTCAGGAAAAGGGAAGGGAAGGAAAGGGAAGGGAAGGGAAGGGAAGGGAAGGGAAGGGAAAGGAAGGGAAGGGAAAGGAAGGGATAGACAGGGAGGCAGAGAATGACAGAGAGAAGGTGGGAGGAAGAAAGAGAAAGAGAAAAATAGAGGAAAGGGGGAGAAAAGAAGGAAGGGAGGGAAACAGGGAGGGATGGGGAGAGAAGGGAAAGGAGAAGAGAAGGAGGGAGAAAGGGAGGGAGAGAGAAAAAAGGAGGAGGGAGGGAGAGAGGAGAAAGGGTGAGAAGAAAGGAAGGAAGGAAAGAGGGAGAATGAGGAAGAAGGGGATATGGGTAGAAGGTAGAGAATATTCTACTTTCCACCTTCAACCTCTACCGCTTACACTACTTTGTTCATGTTATTTTCCCAAATACAATGATTGTGCATTCTACCAAAAATCCTGTGTATCCTTTAAAGATCCAAACCAAATTCTTTCTCTTTGATCTAAAGGGTTTTTTAAATTTTTATCTTAAAGAGAATAAAACCATGCAAAACAAAACACAACAAAGCCAATCAAAACAAACCAGTGTAAGTGACACAGGTCTTTAAAACAACAGGAAATCAACAACAGCTACCATAGCGCCTCCTGCTATCTTCAAAATAGCTGCCCTTACCATCAGATATAGTAAAAATCAAACAAAACAGAACAGAATAGAACCAATAAAAACAAGACAATGAATGCAATAAAGAACTTCCAAATAAGATAATAGCAAGTCCAAAATGGCTACCATAATATATCTTGTTATCTTTGAAATAGTTGCCCATGCATGGGATAAAATAAAATCAAACAGAACAAAGCCCAACCCAACAAGGCAATGAAAATGATACTGAACTTCAAAGCAAGACAACAGGGAATCAACAATGGCCACCACCCTCAGAAGATCTCCCCTAGATGTTACACTGCGCTTTGCTATCCTCTAAATAGATGATCCAACTACTGGTTCTAGACCTGAAAAGACAGTGAAACACTAAACACTACAAGCATTAAATTGTATTCCACCTCAATAACTATCATTGCAGCCTGTGTTTCTCCAGATCAGCCAGTCACCTACGGTGGGGGGCGGGGGAGAGGGGGATTGGCTCTTCTTGTTTCCCAGCTTGCATCACAGAAGGAGCTGGCATCTGGCTCTCCCCAAAATGGTCCACACATGGCACTGATTTGCAAGGAGGGCTTGCTTCTTGGTGATCTAAAGTTCTCCTTTGCCTGAACCCTCATGTCCCCATGCTCAGTATTTCCCACATTGGTTATATTGCCATTGGCATGTTATATTGTTTGTCCCTAAACCCTCTAGAGGACAGAGTCATACATCACAGATGCTCAGTTACTGCGTTAATATATCAATGGACATGTCAGTAGCTATTTAATTAAAATAAATGCACTAGATGGAATGCATTTTGTTTTAGGCAAGTGCTCTCAAACATAATCTGTAGAACCATTCTTCTCTGTCTTGGATGAAATATGGTGCAGAACACTTTCCATCTTTAGCTACTAACAAGTAGTCTCAATGTTTAAGTATAGAAAGCACAGACCTGTTTCTCCCAGCTGCAACATTTAGGTAGAACTGTCCACATAACAACAAGGACAAATCTCAAAAACAATACTCAGTGAAAAATAAGAAACAAGGCAAAGTTAATACAGAGCTATCCACATTGATGGAAAACACATACACACACCAGAAAGTTTTTTCGGAACACCCACAAACAAAATATACATGTGGAGCCCATTAAAATGGATTACTGTGGGGAGAAATGGGAGTAGGAAATGAAGACAAACATGTAAAATATATAAAACAAAAGACAGTTTCTGCACAAAAATAATGCTAGTGTGTCATGAGCCGAGGATATAACTAGCTCATTTCCCCTTATGCCTCCCACTCACTTCTTCAGAAATGCCTGGTCTGATCCAATACTGGCACTTCTCTGACCTTCCATGTTCAGATTTTAATGAAGAGAGAAATGCCCAGGTTGAGTGGGGTGGACATAGCCTGCTTCTGTAATACTTTCTTCCTATTTCTCTTCTCTTCCACTGCTAGCAATGATACATTTGAATGAGCCAGGGCTGGAGCAATGGAAGGAAGTTAGGGGCAGGAAAAGTTTGACTTGGCTAGGTGCACCTGTTACTTGGCAGTGGTACCTGTGTGTAGTCAGTGTCTAGATGCTGACTCTTTCTCTCATGAAATACTCTAGGCTTTGGGAAACCTCTGTCACTAGAGGTTGCCCAGGTCCCCAAGTCGGGGCAATCTCTGCTCCAACTAGCCACCTTTCCATCCTTCCTATATTGAGGCCACTGTGCCACTATACGGGTTCTTTTCATCATCATTTCAACAGGACCTAACATTCTTTTCTGGAGTCCAAAATTGACACATACGAAACAATAATGATCCATATTTACTCTCCCTTAAATTAGGGAAATCACACCATTCCTGTAGCAAGGTTTTACTCTTAGTTGGCTCTGTCACCAAATGCCATTTCAGCTGATCTTTGATTTTTGGAATGTGTCTTAGTTATTTATCTCATTGCTGAGATAAAATTTCCAACACTTATAAGTTAAAGAAGGAAAGGTTTATATCATCTCACAGTTTGCAGATGTTTCAGTTCATAGTTGGCTATTTCCATGGCAGAGGAGTATCACAGAGGAGAAAAGTCCATGTCAAAGCAAGCAGGAGACAGTGAAGAGCAGCAGCAGTAAAAGCTAGTCTGCTTCTCCTCTTTTTTTTTTCAATCGTTTTGAGACAGGGTCTCACTATGCAGCTCAGTCTGGCCTTGAACTCACTTTGTACCCCAGGCTGATCTTACAATTGCAATGATCCTCCTGCCTCAGACTGCCCAGTGCTGGGATTAAAGGCATGGGCCACCATGAGTGCCTCTGCCTATCCCTTTTATCTCATCCGGTTTACCAGCCTTTTGTGTGGTGCCAACCACACCCCGGGTGAGCCTTCCCTTATCCACCTCCTTAACCCCAGCATCACACCCTAATCCAGCCCCCTCAGAAACTCCATCTATGACCACATGAGGCTTTGGGGATATATCTAGAGAGAAAGCATAACAGCATGATGAGGTTCAAAAATCTACTATCCATGATCCCCCAACCCACAGCAAACTTCTGTAATCTCTAGTGCTGGAAGGGCAGTAGAGGCGAATACTCCAACACCCTGAATCTCTCCTGAAGAATATCTCTCTCCAATATCTTCCTATTGACCTTGAAGCTTCTCATGAACACACAACAAAGATGAAAGGCATAGAGTCACATCATCTCTTTGCAACCCCTGCACACATAGTCTGCAAATTCTTTTTACAAATGCTTGAGAGATTAGCCACCTTTTCTTCCTCACATTCAAGTTCTGAGAATAAGTACCGAGACAAAATGAAAACTCTCATTGCAGTATCTTATGCATATGCAAGTCTCTGCATCTTCACCAAGCAAAGAAACAAACATTTTCCCTAGAAGATTATTTTTCTAAAAGCCATTACTGACCAATTTAAAACTACAAGCAACTATATATTTTTAAAAATTAATTTCAAACTAAAAATTATACTCTTTTGTGTCGGGGGTTTAGCTCAGCAGCATAAGTGCCTGCTTGGCAAACTCGAGGTCATGAGTTCGATCCAGGCACACACACACACACACACACACACACACACACACACACACACATATGTATATATATACTCTTTTTTAAGAAGCCTGGAAAGTGTTGAAAATATTTTACTTGTTATAGCCTGAAAGTAGTTACAATAAATTTTAAGTTGCCATGAGGCAGAGACCAACAGATAAATTTTAAATTAATATCACCTCTGTTTTTGTTTTGTGAGTCAGAGTCTCATTGTATAGCCCACGCTGGCCTTAAACTGATGATCCTACTGCCTCAGTCTTCTGAGTGCTGAGACAACAGATGTCTGTAATTTGGTGGGCTGTGGAACCATCTGGGGGATTGGTACAGCACACTTTTGGGTGTGAGATCATGGAGGCACAACCTTGGATCCCTTTCCCTTTCCTCTCTGATACTGTTTCCTGCTCTGCTTCCCAGATTCTATGAATAAAGCACTTTTGCCCCATCAAGTCCTTTCACCATAATGTTCCTGCCTTGGAGTCAACCCACCATGGACTGAATCCCCTTAAATCATGAACCAAATTAATTCTTCCCTCCTCAAATTGTGAATGCTGGATATTGTGCCCAGCAATATAAAAGTTTACTAATACACATGTTCTTTCTCAGTCAATACTCATAACAACCCTGTGGTACAGATTCAGCCACTATCCCCATTTCACAGAAAAAGAAACTGAGTCTAAGAAGTCACTGTGCAACTTATTTAGTTTGAAACCCTGTACTTTCTGTCTCAAAATCATATTATCAGTCATTGTTTGACATATACAGAAAGAGGACCAAGTGCGCTTGGCAGAGAGAACAAGAGTTAGAAGCAGCAGCATGGCCCCTAAGGATGATTATTAAGATACCTCAATTTGCTCAGTAATAAATGGAGGTGATTATTATTGCCTCTTTCTTGGGCACAGTAGTGGGAAGTTAGATCAGCTTTCATTCCTAATTTAACTGCAAAGGAAGCAGCTAAAACATGGACTCCTATAGATGTGGATTAAAGTAGGAGGCCACTTAAACAATGTGGTGTACACTGACATCTCAGTTACAATAGTCTCATTTAAACAGTGGGAATAAAATAATCTATCTTGAAATGGTTGTGAGGTTTCAACATATTAGTGTACATATTATATTTAAAGTAATGCTTGACAAATAACAATCATTAGCTAAAAATACTAACAGTGTTGGTATTAAAGATAGAAGTTTGAAAAAAAAGTTAAAAAAATTAAAAAATAAAAATAGAAGTTTGGTGACCAGTTATCATTATGGCCACAAATAGATGTACTCTCCAAGCAAAGATAAGGGAGAAGCCCATAGTGACCTTTGCTTTCTTTCAGCAGGAGTTTAATTTGGCAATTAGTTAACTATAATTTTGGCCCAAAGCAAGCAGAAGTCAGAAAGGATGTGATAAATAGGTGTCAGGAAACAGTAATAGCTCTTCACTTTTACCACTTCTATGATCAAGAGTGACATTAAAAGTGTACTTGTCTAGTCTTATCTAATCCTCATAGTTCCCTGGTGATGTATTATTAACTGTGTCCTTCATTGCTAGATTTGGATGTAACTTACTCCCCAAAGATTCTTGTACTGAAAGCTTAGTCTCAAGTACAGCAGTATAGAGATAATGGGGCCTTTAAAGGGGTGGGCTAAAGGAAGGTTGGTTAGGTCAGTGGGGCAACATTCCTTGGAAGAGATTAAAGTAGTTCTCATTAGTACCCTAGTTAGTTTCCATGAGAGCAAGTTACTGTTTTTAAAATGAAGAAAAAAGCAAGCTAGGCCCCTGAATCCCTCCTGCTTCCTGTCTCACCGTGTGACCTCTCCCTCTAAAATTTGCTCTCACCATGATAGCATATGTTATGATAGCCAAGAGGCCCTCACCAAGAGAACAAATGATGAGTCCTCCAATCTTAAGATTTTCAGCCTCCAAATGTGAATTAAGTAAACTTGCTTTAATTATAAATTAAAATGAACTTGTAACATTCATTTTAGCCCCTGTTCCTATCTCTACAAGGGACAAAAAGAGAAATGAGGAGTCACACTCTGGCTGTTTGCCACCAGAAACACTTCCAAGCTCTGTCCTCACTGTTTCCCGAGGGTCTATCACTGAGGACCAGATGTTCAGGTGGGATATCAACAAGACTGGGGGAAGGCACAAGGAACTATGATATTCTATAATTTTTCACAACCTGCACTAGGGTTTATAAAAATAAATAATAAGCCCTGAATATTTTCATGCACCTTGTTTAAAAATTAGATTTGACAATCTAGCCACAACTTTCAGTGGGGCTTCAGGAGAAACTAAGCAAAGCATGTGGGTGCAAAGTCTTCTGAAAACATAAACCTCCAAGGGATCATCTAATCTCGATTAGAAAAAAAGTCACAGAATGAGAAAGTACTTATCTCATGGTTTTTTATAAAGTTTGGATTAAATGTATACTTGTTTTCTCATGGAACACTTCATGTATTTGCGTTTCATGTTCATCTTCTCTGTATCACTTCAATTTAGTATCATGCTGCTGAGGCAAACACAATCTGTAATTATCCAGATCTTTATTTCAGTCTTAGAGAACAACTAAATTTGTAAGACTCCTTACTAATACAGCAACGAATTCCTACAATAAGTAGGTTTGTTTTCTTGATTATTTTCCAGGGTAGTTATAACCTTATGATGTTTTTATTTGTATTTTACAAACTGACACATGTTGACAAGTTGTGAGGAATCATGTTGATCCCCTCATAGTTATAAAATATGTCACAGGAATTTGGACCTGCTCACTAACCCTGTGGTAATTCATCTGTCAATCATGTAGCTTATTCCAATTAACACACAATAAGAAAACTGTGAAGGCTCTGTCTATATTAAGGAAATATCTAAAACCATTTCCTCCTTGCAGAATAGCATAAATAAATGATACTATAATAGGTTTACTGGGACACAATCCCATCATTTGTGGAGGAACATCTGAACGGAAATAAGCAAACCTAAAGGGATATTATTGGCAGTATAGAAGAGAAGCAGTATGTTGTGTGCAAGACTCATATTTCCCATTACTCTGATACTGGCTGTAAATCAAGCTTGGAGAAGTCATAGCACATTCTTCTATCAGGACAGAGGGAAGAACACTGAGCAGAGTTGCTGCAGTCTCCCTGCTTTTCAGCCTGGAAAAGACTGCACTCAACTTCATGCTCTTTCTTAGGACTAAAATCATAATTGTTAAGCTGGGAGAACTAGAAGGAACCTGCAAGCTTGTTCTAGTGTCTCAGTTTGTTTTCAACAGTGAAATGCTTTGATGAAGCGGCATTAAGTAGTTGCTCAACAAATACATGTTGCCTAGCAGACTGGCCACTTGGGCCTCCTGTTAGTCATCAGTAAAGATAAAGAGGGTGAGTGAGATGATTTCTAAACTAATTTACAAATTTAAGTGTCCAGAATTTGAGTTCAATTTAAAAATGTTGGAGTGAAAAGGGAAGGTCATCCTGTCCGGAGAAGCTTTACAACTGCCTTCTGTCCATCTCTCCCTGTCTCTCTGTCTCTCTCTCTTGCTATATATATATATATATCCTCTCTCTTCTTTCTTTTTCTCACTGATCCTATCTTCCTTCCCTCTCTCCTCTCCCTTTTCCTCTCTCCTTCTCCCCCACTTTAGTTCTAAAGAGAAATCTGCTTAGAAATTTCTCCTTAGACCCAAGAGTTGATTACCTGTAAATCTATTAATGAATTATCTAAGATACCAGAATAAACTTTTTCAAACTGAAATTATTTTTAAGCTGAAATATACATGCAGTTTAAAGCTATTTTCCAATGTCAAATTCAGCACTGAACCCCAAAGGCCCCAAGTGTTATCTTTTTTCCCCAGAGGAACAAGCAAGGAACAAGCAAGGCACAGCAGTGTTTGCTCCACACCAGGCTGAATTCCTTTACAGAGAAGCTGTGGAGCAAGCAGAACTGAAAACCAACCCAGGAGGATGTGTGTCTTTGAACCAAATCATCTCCAAATGCACAGGGACATGCTTGCAGGCTCTGTTTGTGCTGCCCCAGAAGAGAGACATCTCACAAAGGAACTGTTTTTCAAAGAACAAGCAATGCTATTTTAAACTTGGGGTGGGAGATGGTATCTGGGCCGTTTATACAAGCCAGTGCTGGCTGATTGACATCTAACCCCAGTGTTGGCCAGCACTAGCTTCCAAGTAAAGCAGAGGGAGGGAGGGAATTGCATCTGAGAGCTAGGGAAGCCACAGTGGAGTTCTCCAGCAGTGCTGGAACTTTGCAACATGGGCAGAAAAGCCTGCCTAGAAATCCCATAAACATGAATAAACTGGTGATGTTTATCACCCAAGTGGCCTTGGGAATTAAAGGGATGTCAGAAAGCTGTGGAGGGCACTTCCCTTCCTGAGACTTGAGCCCAGTGAGCAAACACAGAACTTAAGGGATGCTAACCATGTGCTGGAGGGGGGGGGGGGTTTGATTCCTACTACTGCTACTAGGCAGCACAGCTGCATTATTATGAAAGTCTGGGTCCCTAAGCTCTCCATGCTTCTGCATCCTCATCTGCAAAAAGGGACAGCAGAGGTGGTGCCTGCACCCTAGAAGGATGTGATCAGTGGTCCAATGTACTGATAGGATGTATCGCTGCTCTTATTTCCCCACAGGCACAGTGCTCTCCCCACCCCTCCAGATCCAACAAAAACCAGGCAACAGCACTATCTTACTCCAGGTGTCAGGGTTAAAAATGCCCACTAAAATGCCAGTGTTTTCTAGAGCATCAGTTTTAAGAAACAGATCAGCAAGACGGGACAGGGGAAAGTGAGCCCCTCCTGAGGTAGATTTCCCCTAAAGGACAGTTGTTTTAAAAATACAACCCTAAATCTTTCCAGGAAACCAAAACACAGACAAATGTGCTCAGCAGGGGTGCGGAATCACATTTCCCCTTCCCTGACCAGGAGTTTAAAACTAACTAGAAACATTGGCATGACCGCCTGTGGCCAGCTGGAACGTTGCTTTTTTCTTTTCTTTCTTTCTTTCTTTCTTTCTTTCTTTCTTTCTTTCTTTCTTTCTTTCTTTCTTTCTCTCTCTCTCTCTCTCTCTCTCTTTCTTTCTTTCTTTCTTTCTTTCTTTCTTTCTTTCTTTCTTTCTTTCTTTCTTTCTTTCTTTCTTTTAATAAAAATAAGTTTCCATGTTCCGAATCTGAAAAGTAGAGGGCTGAAACAGTGCAGCATTCAGAGAGAAGACAAAAGAGCGAGGGAAAGAGGTTGCCAGCTGTCTCTTGGGTTGTTCAAAGAATGGAGCGTCCGATGAGAGAGAGAACTGCTGCTCACCTTTCCGGACACTCCGGTGTCATCACCTCAAAGCCCAGAGGGGGAAAATCTGAGCCCCCACCCGCCTTTCTTGACAGAAGCCAAAGGCTTTCTAGGGTTGAGTTCCGCCAAGTGGGGGAAGGGGCAGGGGAGCGACCAAGTTCCCACACGTCTCAGGACCATGGTAGTCAAAGGAAATGTTTAAAAGAGAAATGTGGAAAAGGCACTAACCTTGCCTCTGGTCGGGGAAGCGAACCGGGCCGGGCTGGAGCTCTCTGCCATAGCAAAGTGCCCCGAAGTTGAGGAGCTGAGCCACCACCGAGAGGTCTGCAAGCCAGCTCCTCTGCGCACATGGCATGTTTCAGTTGTCCAGAGAAGAAAAGTCACAAAGTTTCAGCCCTCAGCTCCAGAAGTCAAGTCCCCGCCTGTGGCCGCGCAGACCAATGCAAAGATGCATGGTCCCGGAGCAGGAGAGAAGCTGCAAAAAGGCCCGCAATCCGCCTTCAGCGGTTTTTTGTTTTGTTTTTTTTTCTTTCTTTCTTTTTTTGTTTTTTTCCCCGCCGAAAAGGGCTAGCTACCTTTTCCCCCTCCCTCCCTCCTCCTCAAAGGGGAGTGAACCATCTGACAGGGTATGCTCTCCGCAGGGTGTTGAACGGGTCAGTGCGGAAGGGCGCAGCCCACCCTGGGTCCCCACCCCTTTGCCGTCGCGCGCCCGCCCTGCGGGCCTCCGGCCAGCTCCACGCATCTTCCTCCCCGACTCCCACCCCTGCGCGGCTCTGCCGTGCCCCAGGCCCGCAGAGCGGGCGAGCCAAATAGGGAAGCCCAGGACAGCCAACCAGAGGGACTCTGTGGAAGCTGACAGCTGAGGCCACCAGGCCAGCCCCTCACCAGAAATACAGGCGCACAGGTCGGGTACAGAGATGGACCTAAGGGGATTCCACTCCTTTTCCTCTGGGCCCTTCTTCTCCAGGTCCTGAGCAGCTCCTGATTAAGAGACGCTATAGAGGTTCCACGCTTGACTCAGGCTTAGACCTCCTTGGGATCCTCTTCCAGGGTAGGCTAAGACTTTCATTTACATATTGAAAAGCAGTTTTTCTCTTTGCCAAGTCAAACAAAGGAACTGAGCTAATCTGCTAGCTTGACAATGCCCAAGTCCATCTGCAAAGTGAGGTGACTCCCACAAACCCTTGTGAGACATGTATCTACAGGTCAGGGCAAGCTTTTCGCCTTTGTAACCTCATCTTTCCTAGCCTACCTCCATTCACCCTCAAGGAAACCAGCAGAGTGGAGAAAATAGTCCAGCCCAAGGAAAGGTTTAGGTGTCCATCCAGTCTTCCTGCACGGGCTGCCGGGCTGCCCGCGGAGGAGATGGGAGCATCCATTCCCATGCTCGAGCTTTTTCACCAGTGAGCCAATACCACGAAGCAGGGAGCTTGCCAGGCATCCTGAGAATTTACTGGGATCATCCAGCCAAAATTTTTCACCTCTGGGCTGAGACAGGCCTCCTTACTCCATTCAGGAAGAATTTGGCCCAGATATGGAGTTCTCCCTGGCCAAAAATCAACCATATACATTTAACAAGAGCTCTGGGATACCAGTTTCACTCAGTTTGCATAAAGACAGAGCAGTCAAGTCAACCATGCAAGATTAATCTCTTCAACTTTAGTAGTATTTCCACTATACTCTTCTTCATTTACTCTTACAAGCATGTTATGGTATAAATGGATAACATCCCCCAAAGTTCTACGCATTAAACTTCTGGTATTCGTATTGAAAGGCACTGTGGACCCTCATGAGAAGGCTTCATATGAGGTGATTGAGTCATTGAATGTTGCTCTCAGAGTGTTGCAATTGTGAGATCCCGATTTCTGGCTTGTGATGTAATTATTTCATCTGAAACATGCTCCCTACCTTACCTGAGAAGTTCAAAACTCTGAGGCCACCCTGAACCTCCAGAACCATAACATTTTCTCATTGTAAGTTAATTGCTTCTGGCTTTTCATTAAATAGCACAGAGCTTACTAATATAGATCGTAACTCGGAATATCTATCATTTAGCCATCCAAGCCTGAAAAATTAACATTATATAATTCCACCAAAGAGTTGGATTCTGTAAGCCCTTTGAAACCTTTGTAACCAGTACTTTGGCTCTTCCACACAGTACAGACTTCCTTCTTGATCTCTCCATCTGTGGTTTCCTATTAATCCACAAATTCTCTCTAGGCTGACCTACTCCCCCACCCACCTATGTGATCTACCTCCATAAACCAGTGCCTTCAAAATTGCACATCTTCCTTATCAAAGTCTAATTTGTTTTGCTCCAAGTGCTGATTTCTCTGCTGTTTTCTAAGTACTGTAGAAAAGACTTACATAATTACACCCATAGTGTAAATACCATTGTGTCTCCAACTTCAGCAAGTTTTCAACGTGGCTCAGCACGAAGTACCTTCTGCTTCTATTCTAACATCAAGTTCCTATCCCTCTTTCCAGAATTTATAAAATTCCTGCAAAGGTCAAAGTTTCCTCAAGGTAGAGAGAAGATCTAATCTTCCTCCCAAATTTTCCTCTGTTCAGTGGGAAAAGATAACATCATCACAATGCTTTTGGCAGTGGTTTAATTCAGTATGGCTAAGTATTTTCCATATTAAATGCAAATTATGACAAAAAAAGATCTAAAATATCTCACAAAGAGTTCCTTCTGTTCATACTTTCCTGCTAGGCCCTTAAAAGTAAAAGAGATGGCTGAAGTTCAAGGAGAAATACAGTAATGCAACTTTCAGAGCTTCATTAACCCTGGGAAGACAAAAGAAGCAGCTCCCACACAAACAAAAACAAAACAAACAACAGAGTACCCTGTGATTTAGCCTCAGACATCACAAATGACTATGCCATAAAAAGAGACTTCACATTTGCCAATCATGCTTAAATATCATAACTGCCTTCCATAATAAAAAGAATCATTGTGTCACATGTAAGAGTTTTTAAGGTGCTTTTCTGAACAACATCAAAAAGTAGAGAGGAGAAAAGTGTTCCTCTGGAAGAAAGCAAGAGACAGTATGATAGATAGTGAAGATCTCTGGTTGTCTTGCTTTGAAATTTATGCTTTCTTATGTCCCATTCTGTTCTGTTTTGTTGTGTTTAATTTTACTCCCTTTTAAAATAAAATTTAAAACATTTTTTTTAAAAACTGTTCTGTGATTTTCAAGAATAATTAAACTTTAACTCCATTTGAAGGTAAACATTTTCTTCGAAAGTCATGTATTTAATGTTGTTATCCCATGTACTACTTCCTTTGGAACCGCTCTGCAGCCTTGAAATAATATGGAGATAGGTATTGTGACTGAGTATCAATTCACTTTTCTTCCTCAAACCAATTACATTTATGAGTAATTGGATCAATAATCAGCACAACATACCCTGTTGATCCCTAAACCCAGAAAATCTGCTTTCCTGACTTAGCTTGAAGACTGCAAAATCTATTCATTATAAGTTTAAAAAAGTTACCTGTTGGGAGAAGAAACAAGAAGCTATTTTTCCCTTCCTGTGAGTCTGCTGGGGTGCAGACTGGGAGGCAAGAATGTGTCTCCTCCCTCAACCCCCCTCACCCTACCTTACCCCTGATGAAGCAACCAGCTGATTTGGAGGAACACAGCCTGAGCTGATAGGAACCAAGGTATAAAGACAATTTAATGCTTATATTGTTTGATTGACTTTGTAGGCCTAAAGCTGATAGTCTGAGTATCTATTTAGAGGATATCAATATGCAAAATAGCAGCTATGGGGTATTTTCTTCTGTCTTATTTTTGAAATCCAATATTATTCTAGCTGTTTTGTTTTATTGTTTTGCTTTATTCAATGTTCTGATTGGTTTTACTCTGTTCTGTTTTGTTTGATTTTATTGCAACTGTCGGTATTGATATAGGGGAACTAAATTCCCAACCTACCACATGTCTGGGATATGTTCTCTAAAATTGAAGAATGAATTTTAGGAAAAATGGAAGTTAAGAGCAGATATATTTATTAAGAGAAAGAAAGTTTCTGTCTGAGAGTCAGAGGGGGTCCTGAGTGGGTTGCCAAAGATTCTGTATTTTCTAGAGATTTTTATAGAGTAAAATCATGAGGTGAGGCAGGTCTAAAGTGGGGAAAACTGAGAACTTGCAAGGCAGATGGGAATGAGGTGGGACAGAGCTATGGTCAACCAATAAGTTCAATTGTGCAGGTAAAGTTGACCAAATCAGGGACAAATTAGGAAGTGAGCATTCTTTATGGATCAGTGACTCTTCTTATGGGGAGTTGAGATGTTGACTCCTGGTTTCTCAAAGTAATTCATAGCTAATCCCTAAAGTTTATTACTTAAGGGTGTGGTTGCATTTGTTTTGTTTTCTGTTTTGACATCTGGTCCATAGCAAGAGGTGTATGTGTCCTCCAAGGTCACAAGATATCTGGTCCTCTGTGCCTGCTTCTTCAAGGGCCTAGCCCTGTCTGACTGCCTATAATATTTCTAACTAGTTCAGCTGCCTGTAACAGTATGGGCAGCAATTTTGAAGATAACAAGAGGCATTATGGTAGCCATTGTTGACTTCCTATTATCCTGCTTTGAAATCCTGTGTCACTTTCACTGTTTTGTTTTGACTGGGTTAGTTTTGTTTGGTTTTATTCTCTATAAAATTTTTTAAAAAGGAGAACATGTTACCTGGCTCTCCATTTAAATGGATGCCATATTGGACCATTCTTCTGATGCTCTATTTAATCTGTTTAACTAAAGAAGTAAGGCCCAGGGATTTAGCTCAGTGGCATAAGCACCTACCTGCAAAGCCTGAGGTCATGAGTTTGATCCCCAGTATCAGAAAGAAAGAAAGAAAGAAAGAAAGAAAGAAAGAAAGAAAGTAAGTAAGTAAGTCATGGCAATGCGCTTTTGAAAGCCATGACCCAAAATGTCATAGAGCCCTGAATAATAAAACATACTATAGGCTAAAGGAAAACAGCATACCTCAAACACAAGGTGAAGATTTTTCTGTTAAATTGAGACCAACATCAGTTTGTAGAGCATTTTAAATGAGTCAAAATGTAGTAAGGCTTCACTGAGTTGTTCCAGGAATGTCCCATATGGGAGATCTGCCAGAGGGAGCCTAAGCAAAGTGAGAGGGTATAGAAAGCTGCCAGTTGCAAGGTGTTGGAGCCTAAGCAATATAAACAAGGCACTTATCGTGGCACTAGGCATGGGACCAGATCTTGAGCAGAGTGAGGAGATTATCTGAGATGTCCTAGAGAAGGGTGAGAAGAGGAGGAACATAATGCTTGCTTACCTAAAGAAAAATTCACCAGATAAATACCTAGAGTTAGTATAATGAGAGCCAAATTTCTCACTGTCAGTTTTGGTGTATGATTTCTAAGCTCTGAAAAGTCATAGCCTCTTTTCTTAAGGTTCATTCTCAACCTACAGCATGGTGTCTCTTGGCCTGGCTCACACATACTACTTGGGAGCTATAGGCAGGCATCACTGACCTGTCACATTGCTTTAAAGACTACACATCAGCACCTTGGCTAGACCCATTTGCATTGTTTCATGCCATTGTCTTAGCTATCTGTGTACATATCAACATATGGAAGTAGGGCCAAATGTTCTTTTAAGGAGACTCATTCAGGTCTTCTACCCTGTCCACTGGAATGCAGATGTTTTCAGACTTAGGGCTCTTGCTTCATTAAATTCAAGGAAAGAGCTTTAGCACACATTAGTAGTATGCCCACATCTGCCTAGTTTTAGCTTAGGTGTTTTTCCTCTCTTATTTTTCCCAATGACCAAGAGATATTTAGTGACAAGGGAAATGAATTGACCAATAGTAGCATACCCATACAATGGAATATCACTCAAAATACCATGAAAAAGAGCAAAGCTTTGACATACACATCCATGGCTCTCAGATAATTATACTCATCAAAAGAAGGCAAATAAAAGTAAGTCCATGCTGGATAACCCTATTTATATAAAATTCTGTATAATGTGCACTAATCCTGAAAGACAGAAACCAGAATAAGGGCTGCCTGTGATTTGGGGTGATACTAGAAAGAGAAGAAGTAGTTCCAGAGGATCATCAGGAAAGTTCTGGCTTGACATATATGATTTAAATAAATTTAACAATAATTTAAATGAATTTATTGTGATGATTAACCATATTAAAATTGTTGTAACAATTGGTTTATATACATGTATCAACCCATATGAAATGAAATATATATGTGTGTATGTGTGTATAAAATTGTTCATTGTAGACATGCACCATTTACATTATGTCATATTATACCTCAATAAAGGAGTCCAGAGGAAAAGATTCCAGAGAAAGTGAAGCACTAACCCCAAAACACCAGGTACTGCTCCAGTCTGCTATATGCAGATTACTCTTTCTGCATATCTGTCCCTCTGCATATTGCAGAGGTGATTTCAGGTCTTCCACTTAGCCCAGCTCACAGCACCCACATACTTCCTGCCGCTCTCACAGTCACTCATCCTCAAGCCACTCCACTCTTCATGAATTAATAAAACCTAAGTTTGGCTTTGGGTCCAGGCTTTTGTTCCGGTTAACCATTATTCTGACTGGACTTAGGACCCCCTTGGCTCCCCACAGCTATAAATGTGCCTTAGTGCCTTTATTCTGTTTATGTGTGGCACTTGGACGTGGTAGATTGGAATTAATTTATTAGAATTCCAATAACTTTTCAGTGGAATTTTAAACGCAGACTTTTCTGTACTGCAACGAGGTCTAGAAGGGTTTCAATAACCAGTATATATTTCTTCTCAAGACAAAGTAATTTTTAAAAACACATTAAAATAATGACAAATAATTTTTGAAGTTAAGATAAAAGATCTCATAGTTTTTGTAGTATTACCATTGCTTGCTCACACTGCTAGAGAGAAGCATGGGTTATCTTCACAGTCATGAGAATATCTGTGGCACTTTGGTCCTCTAGAGTGCTAGTTTCTGTACTCTCAAACATCATTTTATGAGGCCCAGGAGATAGCTACAGAGGGCTGGAAACCTCTGCTGACACCTTTATCCATGTGGGGCCAAGCTCTCCAAACAGATCCTGTTGGAATGGCCTCCAGGGCGGCTGGAGCCCTCCTTTGTGGCTTTATAGCCCCTCTGTGTGTTCTGTCTGACTCACGCTATTAGTTACTTGTTTTGCTGTCATGCTAAATGTGCACCAAGTCTCCTGAGGCCTCTCCAAGATCAAAGGGTTGTATCGATTCACTCACTGCTTTCTAAAGTAAAGCTGTGGGCACAAGCACATGAATGTGTGGTGATTCATCTTTTGAAGGTGACAGGAGCAATCTATCTATAGATAGACTGGTGGAGCATTGAAGCTCAGTGTGAGAAAATCAGAGAATGGCAATTGAACGCGTGGATTAGTATGCAAGGCTGAGGGAAGTCTGAAAAACTCCTAAAAATAAGTGATGCTACCAAGCAGTGAACTAGAAAGCAGGCAACTAACCTGCACTTCATACAGTGAGATTTAAGTTAATTAGAAGCTTCTGATTGATTTTTCTACTTGATTATGAACTGTAGGTACTGGCACTGTTTTCTTCACTTCTACAGTTCTCCGAATCTCATAAATATTTGATGAGAGGAGGGTGTGTTGATGAAAGCTTAGCATGGAATACTCTGAGGAATAATTTGGGGGCCGTAAAACATACCTCTATTTAAAAGAGTTGAGTTTTTCTCCTAACTCACACATGACTATAGGAAATGAATTGTGGTTTTAGTATTAGACTGTTCCTTCCTAGATTTTTCCCTCAGGAATAATCTTCTATAGAGATTTCCTTAAAGCAAATTTAACATTTAAGTCACCATTTAAGCAAAAGCATTTTCTTTCATTTTTCAATCCTTCCTTCCTCTACCTTCCTTCTTCCATGCCTTCCTTCCTTCTTTCCTTTTTTCCTTTCTTCCTTTACTTTTTTCAAACATGAGCCTTAAAGACATTTCTTACAGAAACAACCAATGTACCACAACATAAAGTGGGGTACTGGCCACTGCTCAAGGGCAGTGTCCCTAGCACCTAATCCTAGATTATAGACAAGAATGAGACATCATTGAAGGTTGCCACTCTGCTGGGGAGGATTTGACAACCGAGATTCAAATCCAAGTCTACCACCATTGCCTTTAGGGAGAGATGATCTTTTATTTATCAAAAACATTTCACTGTTTCATCGTTGATGTTAGTGTGTGTTGCTTACACTTTTGAAAAATGAACATGAGCCTTGGGAATGGCTAGATAACATGCTATCAAAAGTTCAGGGGATAGCATGATATAGGGGAATGAAACTCCCAGCCTAATAGATGTCCCGGTAAGAGTTCATGTCCCTTAAAATTGAAGAATGAATTTTAGGAACAGCAGAAGTTAAGAGCAGGATATATTTATTGAGAGAAAAAAACTATTTGAGAGACTGAAAGAGTCCAGAGTGGGTTGCCAAAGACTGTCTTTTCTAGTGACTTTTATAGAATAAAGCCATGAGGTGAGACAGGTCCAAGGTAGGGAAAATCTGGGAACTCACAAGGTGGGCATAAAGTGGGACAGAACTATGGTTAACCAGTAGGATTAATTGCTCTGGTAAAATTGATTAAATCAGGACAAATGGGGAAGGAGATAAATGGGGAAGCTCATATAGCAAATGACAAGCCTAAAGAGCAGTGACTCTTCCCTTAGGGGGTTGGAATGGTGACTCCTGGCTTTCTCAGGGTGATAGAGGCCTAATTAGAATATCAATCCTTAGGATGTGAGGGCATGGCCTGATCTTTTGTCTTGAGGCCTGGCCCACAGCAGGACAAAGCAACAACCCCTAAAAGAAGACAAGCCAGTAATGTGAGGCTTATGATTACCCAGTATATTGAGTATTAAAACTTCAAAGGTTGCAGTGCAGATGAGAGAGGAGACCACAAACCATTCAATGGTCTGTCTAAATTAAGGACAGTCAAGGATTGAAGGAAACTAAATGGGGCTAAAAGTTTGTAAGAAAGAGTACAGAAAAGAAAGGGCCTACCTAGTGATTAAAGAGGTGCATATAGAGTTCCAGAAATTTGTAGAAAATTCCATTAATGCCTTTGATCAAATTCTACTCTTCAGGCATTATGAAGAAACTACCCTCAGGCAGGAAAAGAACAACAACATTGGAAATATACAAATGAAAAACTCTAGCAATTATACAGGGCTAGAAATAGTTTCCTTTCCCATCAGTCAAATTAGAAATAGTTTGTAGCACACAAAACTTCAGACAAATATTGTCTCAGTAGTGGGGAAAAATCTGACTGGCTAATAAGTGTTGCTATGACCTAACCAAACAAAAAGATCATCAAATAACTGAACAGCTTACAAGTAACCAAAATGTAGCACAAAATCAAATGCAAGTGTATTTAAAAGAATGCAGAAATATCCAGCACCATCAAGCTAAGGTTCATCATAATTTATTTAATATTTATAAAATATTACAGCAAAGAAACAAAATGCAAAAAGAGACAAAAAGAGACAAAAAGTCAATGAATACAAGAAGAAGACACTGGTCATAATTATCAGCAAATAAGAGTATTTTTAGATATTTTATAGTGATATTCTATAGATTAAGAAGGTTAAAGCACAACATGGTTAAGAGACAAATAAGAGACTTAAAAGGCTAAACCAAAATTTCTAGAAATGAAACAATAGTGACTGAAGTGAAAACCAGGTTGGATGACATTACTAGTTGACTAAACATTGCAGAAGAAAGTATTAGTGAACTTGACAAAAAATATTCAAAATGAAATACAAAAACATACAAACAATAACAAAAACATACTGTACCATGGAGCTACACAGTAACTTCAAATGATTTAATCTATATGTATTTAAGATCCACAGATTGCTGGGGAGAATCGGGCTATTTGAAGAAATGAAGTCCACATTTTTCTCAAGTTTGAAAAAGACTATAAACTTACATATCCAAGATGTTCAATGAATCCCAACATAAGAAACATAAAGAAAACTACCACAAGGCATATCACAACCTAATTGTTCACAAGTGATAAATAGAAAATCTTAAAAGCAGCCACAAAATTAGACATATTATATAGAGAACAAAACTTGGAATGGAACAAACTTTTTGTCTAAAACAATGCAAACCAAAAAATTGAGAAATAAACAAGAAATAAAACAAGAAACAGAGGAAAGAAGGTAGGAAATAAGGAAGAAGGGAAGGAAGAAGAGAAGAAAGAAAATAATAGAAGGAATGGAAAAACAAGAGAGAGGAAAGAGAGAGAGAGAGAGAGAGAGATCTATCAATAACTAGATGGTATAATAAACAAAGAACTTTCTCAGAGTTGTGGTGGATGAATAGTTCAAGATTGAGGTGCCAGAAGGCTTAGTGTCTGTTGAGAGGTCCCATTCTTCTTCACTTAGAAGATGGACTTCTTTACTTGCAATACAAAAGGAGTAAGATAAATCTCTGGAGCCCATGATTACAGAGACCTCTATAATTACACTTGTGAAGGTGGAGTTTTCTGAAGATCCTACCTCCTAATACCATCAACTTGGGAATTATGATTTCAACATATGAATTTAGGGGACAAATATTTAGACCTAAGCATTGACTCTTGAAAATAGTGTGTCAATTTTTATTTCATTTTAATTTGTTTTAATTTCATTTCATTTTAAAGAGTATAAAACAGAATAAAGTCAATCAAAACAAACCAATGTAAGAGATACAAGACTTCAAAACATTACAAAATCATCAATAGTTACCATAATGCCTCTTGATATCTTCAAAATAGCTGCAGACAATTTTGGACATAGTAAGAATCCAGCAGGACAGAATAGAATACAAACAATAAAAACAAACAATGAATGCAATAAAGGGCTTCAAAATAATCCAATAGTAAATCCCAAATTGCTATCATAATATTTCTTGCTGTCTTTGAAATATCTGCTCCTGCCATTCAATTTAACATAATCACACAAAACAAAAGAAAATAAAACCCAACCTGATATAACAATGGAAATGATATAGGACTTCCAAAACAAGACCATAGGGAATCAACAATAGTTGTAACCCTCAGAAGGAGATGCCTCTTAGATGTCACACTGTGTACCACTATCCTCTGAACCTATGATCAGACCACTGGCCCTAGACCTACAATGTCAGTGAAACACCAAAGCACCACAGGCATCCAATTGCATTTCATCTCCATAGCTATCATAGCAGTCTGTGTTTCTCAGGACAAGCCCATCACTTACAGCTGGGGTGATGGGGTTCACACCCTTTATTTGCCAGCTCACACCCTGAAAGGGGCTGGGGTCTGTCTGTTCCAGTCTGTTGGGGGCCCACACATGGCACTGGTTTCCAGACTGGGCTTGCTTCCTGGTGTGGCCTTTTTCTCTCTACTCCTGATCCACGAATGGCACTGACTCATGGTGGGAGGCTGGGGCCTGTCTGTTCTGGTCCAGTGGCGGCCCACACATAGTGCTGGTTCTCAGAACGCTGGTGTGTCAATTTTTTTAAAGTTATATATGCGTCTATCATATGGCTTGAAAATTTCACTCAGTAGAAAGGAAAGTATATGCATGTCTACATCAATATTCATACACTGATGTTTGCAAGAATTTCTTTCTTAATAGCCAAAAATTGCCAGTAATCCAAATCTACCAGCAGTTGAATGAATAAGCAAACTATAACATAGCTATAAGGTGCAATAATACACAGCCATAAAAATAAGTAAGCTACACTTATAAACATAGATAAATCTTAAAATAATTATTCTGATACAAACCAGATGGTCCCCCAAACAAAAAATAACAGTGTATGATTTCATTTATATAAAAGTCTGGGAAAACTAAATTAATTGTGTTAGAGTCCTCCAGAGAAATAGACTTAATATAAAATGATTATACAAGGGATTTATGAGGTAGGTTTACCAGATCATAGTTGAAAGAATCCCACTGGGGAACTTTCAGGAAGATGGTGGAGCAGTAAGCAAATCAGACGTTGATAACAAATCAACCTCTCCAAAATTTGGAATCCAGACAGTGGAAAATAACTATTCGGGAAAGAAAAGAAAGAGGGAAGTGGATTCCTAGGATCCAGTAAGGATGTGATGAGAAAATTGGAATCCATAGAAAAAATTAGAGACAGACAACAACACAAAAACAAGGAAGTGACAATCTGTACTTTCTTCCCAACTCCTGGCATGAGAAAGTAAGATCGAATCTACAGAGACACAGTAAAAGCCCATGACTACACAGGCCTCCAGAGTGAAGCACACCAGTGGAATGGAGTAGTGGATATTGTGTGCTATAACAGCTGGTGAGTGACTCCAGTCCAGGTGACTGCAGTGTTCCCTGGAGACAGTGCGTGGTCAGAAACCACTTTAGGGAGGGGCTGATTGAACCTGGGACTCACAGCAGCCATGAGTTGGCTTCCTTTCAGGGCTCCCGGTGTTAAACTCCCACAAAGACTGAGTGAGGGACACCCATAGGAGACATTCAGGATCAGGGAGCCATGTTCAGACTGGCAAGAGACAACAGGAATGCTATAAGCTAAATGGCTGAGGCCCCAACTCCTTGACCAGAGCCCAGGCTCAGCCTGAATTTCTGTGGATTTGAAAGTACCCAAACCTCCACAATGTCCTAAACCTACTACAGGCTTACTTGATCAGTGCAGATCTGGGCCCTGACTGCCTCCTTTGTCTACCAGAGAGAGCAGAATGACACCCTGAAATAGACACTGCCACAGAAGTAGACTCCAGAAGAAAACAACAGGCTTGAAATCACAAAGAAATTTCTTTCTTTCTTTCTTTTTTCTGTTCCTTGGCTTTGTGTTGTTGTTGCTGGTGTGTCTGTATGTGTGTGTGTGTGTGTGAATATTATTTTAATGGGTGGTTTTGTTTTTGTTTTGTTTTGTTTGCTCTTGCTTTTTCCTTGTTTCCCTTCTGTCTTCTTCACCAGTCTACTGAGTCTTGAGTAGTTTTCCACTGTCTTTCAGCCTTGCTTCTACTCTTTTTTTTCTTTTATTTCTCAGTTTTTCCCCTTAGCCCTTTTAAATTTTATCTCCCAAGGGTTAAATCACTCATTTGAGGGGATATTTACTATACATAATTTTCTGAATTGTCTTAGGTGTGTTATATAACATAAAAATTTGTATCCATGGTTAAAAATGTCAAATTAAAAGTTACCGTAGATTGTCATTTTCCAGTCTGTGCTGGATGCTATTGCTTTACTGGTCATACTACTTTAGCCAAGATGACATAGTTGCCCTGACGATGCCAATACATAGGTTGCCTGAATATGCCTGCATAGATTATCTGAAGATCACAAATAATACTGTAGTCCAGTATCAAAGAACAGGGTGATAGGCCAGACAGGCTGCAATCTTTCTTCCCTCGTAAACTGAAGAGACAGCATCCTGAAGGCAGACTCAAGAGACAAAAGGCAGCTACACCTATCAGACATCTCTGAAAAGGAGTCATTTCCTACAGATGCTTTGACACTAGTAATAAAGCTACCTACCATAAGCAATTGATAAGTCTCAATGCAAGAAGCAAACAAAGAGAAAAATGGAAAATGAGAAAATGTGGAAGCAAATACAATCCATAACCCCTAACTCACCCAAAGCAAATCAAGGGGCATTGAGGTGAAAGAAATCAAAAGTCACCAAGCTGAATTTTCTGAAGTGATAGCAATAGAAGTAACAAAACAGAGTAACAAGTCTACTGACAAAAACATAACAGAGATAAGTAAAAGGTGTTGACCATAATGAAGGAAATTACTAATGAGTATAGAGTAGATACAGAAAAAACAGTAGAGCAGCTTTTGAAAACATCAGTGCTCAACATAGAAAAGAACTGAATTCCATAATACAGACTCAAATGGATATGTAGGAGATTAAAATTTTTACTGAAAGTATCACACAAAGTTGACCAATATGAAGATAAGATAAAAGATCTAGAAGACAGGGTTGTAGTTGGTGGTCATCAAACGAGCTGTCATGGTTTGTGTCAGTGGCCCCCAAAACTCATGAAATTATGGACTCTTTCAAATCTAGCATTTGTGATTGGCTTGTTCTCTAGCAGTTGGATTGGTGGTGTGAGTGTTTCACTCACCCAGGGCTATAGCCAGGATATGACGTAATGGCTGGAAGAAGGTGTGTCTCTCTCTTTCCGGGTGTGCACTTGCAGTTTGGAGCACTCATAAATGACTGTCCCACCATGCCATGCTGCCTTGGAGCCAACTGAGCATAGACTGAAACCTCCAAGAACTCTAAGAAATAAATCTTTCCCTACCCTAATCAGGTATTTTGTCTCAGCAATGAGTAAAAACACCTGTCACAGAAGTAATAGCAGAAAACTTTTCAAGCATGGGAAAAGAATTTGACTAAAATAAAGCATATAGAATTCCAAATAGTCCAGATCAGAAAAAAACACACTACAGTATATAATAGTCAAGATGTCAGAAATTTAATGCAAGAATAGTATAATGAAAGTTGCTAGAGAAAAGAAACAAATCACCTATGATGGAAAACCCATCAGAATCACAGTTCACTTTTAACACAAACCCTTAGGTAAAAGAGAGCTTGGAATGAAAGCAGTTCTGTGAAGGAAACTTATAGTGGTGAATTCTCACATGAGAAAAACACAGCCAACTCTAGTAAATAACCTAATATTTAAGCTCAATCTTCTAGAAAATGAAAAGCAAGTTTAACCCAAAGCCCATAGAAAAGAGGAAATTATAAATATCAGAGCAAATATTAATGCAATTGAGGCTAAAAGTATCAACAAATTGAAGAATTTGTTCTTTGAAAGATTAAATAAAATAGACAAACCCATAATCAACCTTATCAAAAACAAAAAAAAGAAAAGAAAAGAGGAAAGAAAAAAGAGAGAGAGAGAAAGAAAGAAAGAAAAAATGAAAGAAAGAAGGAAAGGAAGGAAGGAAGGAAGGAAGAAAGAAAGAAAGAAAGAAAGAAAGAAAGAAAGAAAGAAAGAAAAAGAATCCATACAATTAGGGATTTAAAATGGTGAAATCAGAATATGTTATTGTTTGTGTCACCCCAAAGCCTCATTCAGTCATGGGAGAAGGGATTTTTAGAGGCAGACATTGTCTAGTGCTGGGATTGGGGCTATGTGTGCGATATCCACTCTAGAGCTGGTAGTCTGCATTACAATACAAGCAATGGAAAAAGAGGCTTGCTCCTCCTTTTTGTTCTAGTTGATTTTTCTGTCTTCTGCAGCTGTGACCTGTTCCCCCTCAGCCATGCCACCCAGCCTCGGAGCCAGCTGAGTATGGACTGAAACCTACATAAACTGTGAGCTAAATAAACGCTTCCTTCCTTAATTTGGGTATCAAGTATTTTGTCTCATCAGTGAGAGAAAAGTAACTGAGATATAACAGAACCTGCAGAAATCCAGATGATCATCATTACCTCCTCTGGGAACCTGTATTCTACTGGGGGTTTAGCTCAGCAGCAAAACACCTGTCTGGCAAGTGCAAGGTCCTGAGTTCAATCCCTGGTACAGAAACAAAAGAACCTGTACTCTAAAATGGAAAATTCAGAAGACGTGAACAGATCCTTAATACATATGAATTGCCAAAACTGAACCAAGAAAACATAAAAATTATTTTAAAAAAATACTAACATTAGTCAATTAAATTAAAACAAATAATTTAACAGCTACCAAGAAAAACCTTCCTCAGTCTTCAGCCTAATGTCAATCATCCATCTACTAACCTGTGGGTTTCTTAAAATAAGCTGATATGTGACAATTAACAATCACAATAATCTGTAGCAACAGAAGAAAAATCAGAATAAGTGAATTTAAAATAGTAATAGATAAAAAAGGGACAAAATGAAACTTTTGGTTATTGTGAAATCAAATTTTATACTTTAAGCATGTACACTTTAGTAGATATCAATTACATTGGTTGTAGAGATGTTTTTGGGTTTTATTTTTGTTGTTTATTTTAATTTTTATTTCTTTTTAAGACTGGTGGGTTGAACCAAGGGAACACTGTGCTGCAACCCCATTCTTTTCTCACTTTAATTTTGAGAAAACTTCTTGCTAAGTTTCCCAGGATGGCCTCAAACTTGTGACTCCTTGCCTCAGCCTTTTACATAGATGGAATTACATGCATGCATCACCATGCCTTCCAGTGTTTTTAGAATCCAGAAAGTAATATCTCTATAAATGTCACCATTAGCTTGATTGATTAATAGATCTGTCTCCGTTTCTGATTCCATCCTCATCATTAATTTTATCTTGCTGAAAGAACATTATTGCACTTCTTTGGGCAAATCTAGAGTGCATTAAAATGCATTGAGCCTATAGGACAAGTCATGTGATACTTTTGCTTCTGTATACAAATAAATGTGTGAGTCACAATTTGGTATGAAGCATTCTCCTTTGAAGCCTCAGAGAGCTGATAAGGAGAGGACTAGCACTGTTTCTTACACAATTTAAACTAGGAGCAGCTACTGATTTTTATTTTAAAAAGAACCTAAAAGTCACACATGAAAGTCAGCTAGTGTTGTTTTGCATGCTGGAGGTGAAGAGATTGTACAAGCCAATGTTCAAAAGCAATCTTCAATAACTTTGTGGATGTCGGACCTTATGTGTGAATGTCATTATTGCTCCTCTGAACAAGGGTAAGAAAACAAGGGAAAGAGCAGAAATATTGCTCTTGACCAAATATGAGGCAATGGGAAGATCCTAGAATTGAATGTTTCTGTTCCAACCCTTAATAAGTCCTAATCAAGAATAGAAGTTAGTGGAGAGTTAGATTGCTTCTATCATC
Source organism: Dolichotis patagonum (assembly GCA_004027295.1). NCBI lineage: Eukaryota > Metazoa > Chordata > Mammalia > Rodentia > Caviidae > Dolichotis > Dolichotis patagonum. The sequence continues at coordinate 172,492 of PVJX010000796.1, forward strand.
TTCAAAACAAAAGCAAAAACAAAAACAAAGCTAGAGCAGTGGGTTTAAATCTCAGCATCATGTTAGAATAACCCAAGGAACTTTGAAAGAATAACATCAGGATCTCAGGCACATCTGTTAAATCAGAATTCCTAGGTGTTGGGGGAGAATTCCTAGCAATTGGAATATTTAAGTTCCTCAAGAGACCTTATAACAGCCAAGGAAATAATGCATCAGCAATTTATTCTGTGACTGAATACTCAATTGTAAATTTTACTAGCTTGGCTGGTGGTTTTTTTTTTTTTTTTTTGACATTCATAACCTTAGAAGCAAAACGTAGTCAATCTCTATTTCTGTTTCACTACTCCATCTCTTACATCCTTATTATATATTTGAGCTTTCTTTAAGAGGAAAAAAAGTCTCAGTCTCCCCCCCCCTTCATTTCCAAATTGGAGCCCGGGAAAAGCTATTTGTGTTTAGAACAATGATTCACACACTTCACTATATCAAAACACCTGGTGGCCTTCTAAACCCTAGAGTGTTGGGTTCCAGCTGTTGTCTCTGATTCAGCAGTATTTGCTTTGACTACAGAATGTTTCTAACAAGTGATGTTTACACTTGAAGTACATTGTGAATACCTTTATTTTACAGGATTTGTCCAAATTATGTTGAGTTGTTTCTCAACAGTGGAGGAGATGGAGTACATTTAAAAAGGAAGAATTTAACCTCAGAAGATTAGAGGTGGTTGAACCTAGGTGTGTGGGTGCAGATTAAGGGTATAATAATTGGATTAGTCCACTGATTGGTTATCATTGTTCTGGGTATGAATAATAGGAAGCTCCACCCTGATTGTGAGTGACAGTATCCATTAACCTAATGGTCTGAATGTGATTAAAGGGAAAGATGGAAGGCAGGCTGCTGCTGCTGCTCTGTTTATTGCTTTCTGCCTGCCATGCCATGGACTGTTTCTCCTTTATCATGGCACTCTGCCGTGCAACCTTGCCTTGAACCCATCTGTCTATGAACTGAAACCTGTACAAGCTATGAGCTAAAATAAACCTTTCCTCCTTCAACTCTCAGGTGCTGGGTATTTTGTCTAAATACTAAAACAGATATGCATCAAAAGGAACCATATACTGGGCCAAAATCAAGTTTCAAAATATTTCAAAGGACTGAAATTACATAGTACATGTATTTTGCGCACAGTGGAATTAAACTAGAAACAACAAAAAAATGATAACAGTTACCAAATATTTTTAAAAGTAAGCAATGCATGTTAAGCAACCCATGAGTGAAAGAAGAGTTAACAAGTGAAATTGAAAAATATTTTAAACTAAATCACAATAAAAATATTGTTACTGAACTTAGAAGCTTGTCCCACAGAAAGACCAATACCTAGAGAGATGTGTTGGGATAAAGAAGGTAGGCTTTACTGAGGATGCCATCAGCCTGGAAAAAGACCATCATTTTAATGTCTTAAATGCCACCATTCAAGGTTTCATGAAAGGGTATATTATTTATGTGAGGGTTGGTTTAAGTGTCATGTGCAGAAACCAGCATTTCTCTGGAGATTGAGTCAAGCAGTCTAGTTTTAGCATCCACACAAGGCATCCAAATCCTAATGATGGCATTCTTCTACTTTTGGAGACAGATGTTTTCTTTGGGGTCAGTTTTTTGGTCAATAATTGGTTTCTGGAATCATCTCAGAAATCAAGCAAAACTATCTCTTACTCTAACTCTAACCACAACAGCAAACCTAACGCTAAAAGGCAAACCCCAATACTCAGGTACTTGCATCACAATACTATCCCTTACCCCAATTCTAACTCTAAGACTAACCCTGAAACACAAACACCAGTACTTAGATACTTGTAGTTCACAATCACTAACCCTAAAATGAGAACCCCAATACTCAAGAACAGGCACCCAATGCTACCCCCAAAACTAACTCTAAACCTAAATCCAAACCTAACCCTAATTTTTGAGTACTTGAAGCCCACATCTATACTTAAGTCTAACTTAACCCTAAAATGCAAACCACAGTACTCAGGGACATGCATTCCAACATTATCCTCAACCCTAACCTTCACTCAATTCTTAGGTACATGTGTGTTAGCACTATCCATATCTCCACCCAAACCACTAACTTTAAGTATATCCAAACATCCCACAGACCAATATTCAGGTACTTACACTACAACATTATTCCTATCCTAACTCTAACACTAGTAATAATTCCTTCAATGGATCCCATCATCCCTAACTCTATCTCTAACCCTAACCCTAAACCAACCCTAATCAATTTGGGTTTCCCATATACCAGTACTCTAGTATTCAAATGCTAACAATATCCCTATTCCTAACCTGAATTCTAATTTTAATCCTAAACCTAATGATAACCGTAATCATATCAAAGTACCAATCCTCCCAGTACTGGTATACCTGCACACCAACACTATCCACATCCCTAATTATACCTCTAAACCTAATCCAAATCCTAATCCTAATCCCTAATCTATCCCTAAAACCACTTCTAACCCTAATCCTGAACCTAACCCCACACTCAATACTCAGATACTTTCATGCCAACGTTATCCCTATGTCTTATTCTTATTCTAGCCCTATTTGGTATCCTACACCCAATATTAGGTACTTTTACTCAATGCTAAAGTTAACACTGTCTCTTAACACTATCCATGTGTTCTTCACTGCAATACTCAGGAACTTATACCCCAACAGTATCTTATCTCTATTCCTAAGCCTAACCCTAATCCTAACACCACATGCATTCCTATCCCAAACCAAATCACTAAACCTAATCTTAACTACAGTCCAATATTCTGGTAATTTCACCTCAACATTATTCCTTTATCTAAGCCAAACCCTAACCCTAGTCAGATAGCCCACACCCCAATACTCTGTTACTTATACCATAACTCTATCTTTATATTCAATACTAATCCTAAAACTACACATAACCCTGTACCCCAATATTTGTCTAATTGTACCCTAATGCAATCCTTAACCTTAATTTAACCCTATTCAAGTGCCCTTGAACATTATCCTTATCTTTAACCCTAACTCTGTTCCTAACCCTAGCCCTATCTGGACACCCTGCACCCCAATACACAAATACTTACCACCCAACACTACCCCATCCCTAAATCTAACCCTATGTGAGCAGCTTTCACCCCAATACTCAGGTTCTTGCATCTTAACAGTATCCATATACGTAACACTATCCCTAAACCTATTCTAATCCTGCTACCCCATACACCAATATGCATGTACTTGTACCAGAACACTATAACTCTTCCTATCCCTGACCAAATCCCAACAATATTTGCATACCCTGAATGTGAATACTCTATTACTTATGCCACAACTCCATCTCTACCCCTAACTCCTACACTAACCTTAACACTGACCCTAACCCCACTATCTAATATTCACATACTTGCACCCCAACAATGCCTATAGCCCTAATCATAAGATCACCCTACCCAGGTATCCTGCACCACTACTTGGATCTCTGCATATCAGTACTATCACTTTCCTAAAACTATCCAGTACTGAGCCCCAGTATTCTTAGGCATGTGCAACTCTACACTATCCCTACCCTTAACTCTAACTTTAGCCCTAAGTCTATCAACATGTACCCCAACATTTGACTACCTGCAATCGAACACTAGCCTGGTCCCTAACCCACCCTTGGCCCAAACCCTATAAGGCACCCCACACCCTAAGATTCATGTACTCATACCCCAACTATCCCTATCCCTAACCTTAACTCTAAACCTATGAAGGTACCCACACCCCAGAACTCAGGTTCTTGTATTTTGACACTCTCCCACTCCTAGAACTAACCCTGTATGTGTACCCTGCAACCCAAAATTCAAGTACTTGTATCCCAGGACTATCCTAACACTCAACAATAACTCTAATCCTATCTGGGTACCCTACAGCCCAATACTCAATACTTCTATGCTCATACTATCCTTTTCTCTAACCCTATCCAGATGCCCCACACCTCATACTCAGGTACTTGCACCCTGACTCTATCCCTATCCCTATCCCTATCCCTATCCCTATCCCTAACCATAAACCTACTCCTAAGTGTGGATCCCAGTGTTGCATCCCAACACTATTCAGAACCCTAACCCAAATGCTAACCCTATCCCAGTACCTTGCATCCCAATACCCAGATACTTACACGCCAACACTATGACTTTCACTAACCCAATCAAACTAAATCACAACCCTATGGTTGGGTGATTTCAGCCAAACACTATCACTATGCCTAACTCTAAACCTAACCCTTACTGTAACTCTCACCCTATCTGGAAATCGCACACTCCAGTACTCAGGTAACTGTACCTCAAAACAAACTCTAACCCTAAACCAAGCCCTAACCCTATCTAGGTACTCTGCATTCCAATACTCATACACTTGCACTTCAACACTACCCCCATTATTAACCCCAATGCCAACCCTATCTGTGCACCCACACACAGCAATACTCAGGTACTTGCACCCAGCATTATCCCTATCCCTAGCCCTCACCTCACCCTAAACCCATCTGGGTACCACATCCCCCAATCCTTGGGTCTTTGTACCTCAGTACTTTTTCCCTTACTCTATCTGTGTATTCTGCAGGCCTATACTCATATACTTGCAGCCCAACACCAACACTATCCCTACCGCTAACCCACTGCTGTGGCACCAAATGTGTTCTAGTGATTTTCTCATTGCCAAAACACAGTATCCAATACCCATAGTGGAAGGGAGGAGAGATTTATTTGGTCTCGTATTTACGATCCACAGTCAGCTAGCCCCAAGGCATAACAACTCTGCAGAGGGGTGGAGAGAAAGAAAAACTGCTCACATCATGGAGACCAGTAAGCTAAGAGAGAAGAAAGGAGCCAGGGAGAGAGATACACCCTTCCAAGTCATGCTCCCAGTGATCAACCTCTAACCTGGTCAGCCTTCACAGCGTCATTTGCCCCCATAATTCAATCACTTTCCAAAAGCCCCACCTATGGGCATGCAAAGATCTTGGATGGACGTGTAAATATAAACCATAACTGTGACTCCTAGCATTGTGCTAATACATTTTTCATAAAGAAACATTCATGACTTTCTTGGGTGCTACAGATAGGATGGTATTGTATGGATCAAGATTAGTACCCAGAAGCCTCATTAGCCCATAGGCATGGCTTTTGAAAGTTGATTAAATCATGAGGAAGGTATATCTGTTAGGAGGTGGGGTCTGGTCAGAAAAGGCAGACCATGAGTGTTGGGGGAGGGGGTGACCTGGAAGGGTGTGTTCCCCTCCCTGGCCTCTCCCTTCTCTCTGCTTCTTGACCACCATAATGCAAATAGCTTTTCCAGACTATGTGTCCCTGCCATGCTGTTTCTGCCTTGGAGCCAGCCAACTGTGGACTGCAGCCATGCGCTAAAAAAAACCCTTCTCCTTTACTCTGTAGGTGGTGGGTGGTGGGTATTGCATCTCAGTGAGGAGAAGAGTGACTAAAAGAACATTGACTTAATTTACATTCACCCTTAATTGATGTTCATCCACTTCATTTATCATATAACAACTGGGATGATGATCAAATATACAAAGCTTATCTTCTTGCTCCCTGCTTGAAATTTTCTAATGTCCTGCTATTGCTGTAAAATGAAATATTAAAAGTTTTTGATGAGATATCATTTGACTCCTGCATCCTGTCTAGCACTGCTTACTCCCTTCCTGTTACATACTGGACTTACTCTTCCTCCTGTCCTGTCAAAGCATCTTCTCCTGGCTGCCTGCTATTTTGACTCATTATGTACTTTCTGCCCAGAATGCTCTTCTTTTTGCTTTATTTTTTTCCTTTGTCTGTTGAATGAATTTCCTTTCTTCCAAATTACTATAGTTTATAAGGCACACATCTATTAACATTTTTCTGGGGAGAAAATTCTATCTAATTAAGTATACATATAACAATTGTATAAAACACACTGATTTTTTAAACCTTTAATTTGAAAAGGTATCATTTTTATTTAATAAATACACTGAGAAAGAATTTAAAATTACATCTTTTACATAGTTGTACCGTTCTATTTTATTCTGTCTTCCTTCTTATGATTATAATCATACAACTCATAAATGATAGCCTCACTTATCAGAACACGAGTTCTAGTAGTTGTGTTTATGAACTTTCTAGTTCATGGCATAGTAGCTGTCATACAGTTGGTACATGAAAAATATTTGTTGAATGAGTGAAGGGTATGTTAAAATGAAGCAACATATTAAACTCAGAATTTCTTAATTTCTGTTTATATAATGTTCTAGTGTATACATCTTGCACTGGTTTCAATTGTTGCTGTAACAAATTTCCACAAATATAATGGCTTAAACAAGACTAATTTATTGTTTCACAATTCTAGAGATCAAAGGTGCCAGATCAGTTTCCCAGCATGAAATCACGATGTCATCTGAACAGTTTCTATTTAGAGTTCTAGGGGAGAATCCTCTAAGCTTTTTTTTTTCAGCTTCTGGTGGCTTCTTATTCATTTGACTTGCATTCCCTACCTCCAACTTCAAAGACCATTACTCCAATCTCTGCTTGATTTATCACACTGCTTTCTCTTCTGATACTGATTCCTCCTATCTGAATCTTACGGACTCTTGTGAGTATATTGGGTCCATCTGGCTAACCTATGACAATCTTTCTAACCTCAAAACCTTGGATTTAATCCCATCTGCAAAGTCCTATTGGATATATAGATTAACATCAAAGAGACCAGGGATTAGGACGCAGACATATTTGAGGGATCACTACTCAGCGTTGTTGAAAAATGTGGAAGAGTGAGATCCAAGTAGGGAAGTGAAGAATGGATCCAAAGATGTTAACTAAGTGTCAAGAGAATTATGGGTTAGACCTGTTGTTCCAATTTTCTAGCTGTGAGATCCTGAGTAAATCCCTTTATATTTCCAGGCCTCCACTGCAAAACACCAGGGCTAAAGCTAATGATTTACTACAGTGCATGATTATGGGTTCCCGGAAGTTATACGCTGCAATACACTTTTACTCTGGCTTCACTCATGAATTCCCACGATCCACATAGCTTCAGAAACACAAAGAAGTCCAGAAAAAGATTTCAGCATGAAGAGAAAGAGGACTTCAGGTTGCTAACAAGAATTTCCTCCAAATCTCCATCACACCCTGATTTTAATTTCAGGGAGAATGACAGAGAAATAGACGATGTAACATTAAAAAACTGAACTTTTCCCCTTTTATGGTTTGTTCAAATACAAGCAAATATACAGTGACTTTGAAGTTTAAAAAATGAAAATTGAAACAGCCCATCAAATATACTATAACTGCTTATTACCCAACCACCCCTTGAAAAATAGAAGGGAAATCAAAGAGCTGAAATTACTGTTCATGCATCTGGCACACATCATTGCATTCTTGATAACTTAGTCATGCACAAGACTAAACAAAAAGTATAGTCAGAGACATTACTAAATTGCACACTAATTTAGATTAAGGTTCCAGAGAGGACTGAATGGCAGAATCTATCATAATGTGTCTGTCAGCCTAGCTCAGTGCCCAGCGAAGAGTAGACTGTGTGGGAGGTCGGGGGCGTGGGGGTGAGTGTGAAGGTAACACTTTAAACCAGAGGGCTTTCAGTGTGTGCCCTAGGCGTTTTTGATTTTCAACAGCACCTTGAAATATAAACGCAACAAAATAGATACAATTTGATTCGATTTTTGAAAAGTTAAATGTGATCGTGAAAGCGAAGAGGAGGCTACTAGAACAAGGATAAGATGCAACCACAGAAGCAACGAATGGCTTAGGGGAAATAACCTGAGCCGGGCTTATCTTCACAGAAAAGCTGATCAGAGGCATAGTTTGGATTGGTTTTTCCTAAAGCCCTGGCGCCCTCTAGCGGGAAAATAGAGGCAAGAGCAAAGTGTTCTTGGAAGGGTGCTCTGCCGTGAGAATCATCGTTGTTTCTATTTCCCCTCGTGTTTTGAGTACGGTGTTTCTTTTTCCACTAGGTTTTTTGTTGCTGCTGTTTATCTCCTCTGTTTTAAAAATTCACCTCTTAATCTCTGTAAGCAAGTCCAGGATCTCAGGTGTGAAGACAGTTACTAAAAGCATAAGATATTTTTATTTCAATTTAATCCCAGTCAGTGAAGAAAAATTTCCAAATCCACAAGTCCATCACTAAAATGTAATTTACACCAGAGCAGTTGACCCAGAATTTACATAAGCCAAAATTTAAGAAGCAATTCCAAATGGTTTCCATTCATTCCCTGCAAGAGTCCCTAGAATTTACTACTCTTGGTCTGAAGAACATCTGATATAGACCTGATTTTAATAGTAGTGAGAACAGAGGAAATAATGGCCCAATTATCTTTTATTTCGCCTGCATCTAGGTGAAGAGAGTATGGGGCATGCGCCCAGGATCTTTGGATCTCTGTCTGGACAGGTGACATGTGTAAAGTCTACAACTAAATCTATGCTTGTTTAGCTTAGAATACACAGAAGACCCTTCAGAAATGCTGACAACTAGACACCAGGCAAGTGGTCAACTGAGTACAAAAGTGGAAGCAAAACTTGCATTTGAGAAACAAAAAAAAAAAAAAATAACTTGTATTTGAGTATTCAGTAAGGATCTATCCTCGGAGACAACTCCTGGTTGGCCGTCCAAGGTTACTAAATAGGGACGATCCTCTGCATGTTTTTAAACAGTCAGGAGACTGAATTTTCAGAACCATCCTTCACCAAATGGGTGAGGAAAAAAGAAGAAAAAAAAACCTCCAAAGTATTAGTATTTGAGAAAATAAAGAAAGAGGAAATCAAATCAAACCCTTTCAAAGAAAATAAATACTACCCTTTCCTCCTGAAACTTTGAAGAGTACAAGGACTGTTGCCAGTGGGCTCTGCCGGCAGCTCCGCCCTCCCTCCTCCGCTGCCACCGGAGTCTCGGGGTTCAGCACCTCGGAAAGCGCCCCCCGCTCCCGTCCGGGTTACGCATGCTCCTTGGGACTCGCCGCCCGGGTTCCGTGGGTGTTTGCGAGTATAACCGCGAAGCGCCTTCGTCGGTTCACTGGGAGTTAACAGCAGAGAGACGGAGACACCTGCTGCCCTGCAGGCTGTGACAGGCAGGTGGACGCCACTTTCCGATCTTTATTTTTTTCTAAAAGGACGGGAACCTCTTCCAAGCCGCAGCAGAGGGAACCAACAAAGGTACTGGAAGAAAGAGCTGTCGGAGTCGAGCTTCTGAGCAGCAGGTGGCCTCTGCTCACTGCCCAAGTGGCAGCGGGAAACGAAGAAGGGAGATCTCAGCCGTGCAGGGGAAACCCAGAGATTGCCTTTGACTGCAGACACGTAGACGCCGGCTCCCTTTGGGCACTGCCCCCTGCTCTCCATTTCAGCTTCAGGGCAGACGCCCAGCTCAGCTCCTGCAACCAGGACGGCTGCCCGCGCGCAGGGCGCTGAGAGTGCCTGGATCGCAGGCGCAGTCTTTTGCTGCTACTACTGAAAGCTCCCGCGCGCACCACGCGCTCTGCCGGGGACCGCGCCCGGGGAGATTCTGCTTCCTTAGTTCCTGTTCCACACACCTGGCCTAGAGGAACCTGCGCTGCATGTAGGTGGCTGCTGCAAGCACGACAGTCACCATGAACAAGGCTGCTGGAAGTGAGGCGCTCACAGAACTCTTCGGACTGATCCCGGACCTTCTCCAGGCTGCCAACGCGAGTGGCAACGCGTCGCTGCAGCTTCAGGACTTGTGGTGGGAGCTGGGGCCAGAGCTGCCTGATGGCGCGGCACCGGGGCATCCCCCGGGCAGCAGCGGGGCAGACAGCTCCGACACAGAGGCCCGGGTGCGCATTCTCATCAGCGCGGTGTACTGGGTGGTTTGCGCGCTGGGGCTGGCGGGCAACCTGCTTGTGCTTTACCTGATGAAGAGTAAACAAGGCTGGCGCAAGTCCTCCATCAACCTCTTTGTCACCAACCTGGCGCTGACGGACTTTCAATTCGTGCTCACTCTGCCCTTCTGGGCGGTGGAGAACGCGCTTGACTTCAAATGGCCCTTCGGCAAAGCCATGTGCAAGATTGTGTCCATAGTGACGTCCATGAACATGTACGCGAGCGTCTTCTTCCTCACTGCCATGAGTGTGGCGCGCTACCGCTCAGTGGCTTCAGCTCTTAAGAGCCACCGGACCCGAGGGCACGGCTATGGCCACTGCTGCGGCCAGAGCTTGGAAGACAGCTGCTGCTTCTCAGCCAAGGCGCTCTGTGCATTGGTTTGGGCTTTGGCCGCTCTAGGCTCGCTGCCCAATGCCATTTTTTCCACCACCGTCAAGGTGATGGGTGAGGAGTTGTGCCTGGTGCGCTTCCCGGACCAGTTGCTGGGTGGTGACAGGCAGTTCTGGCTGGGCCTGTACCACTTGCAGAAGGTGCTGCTAGGCTTCGTGCTGCCTCTGGGCATCATCAGCCTGTGCTACCTGCTGCTGGTGCGTTTCATCTCCGACCGCCGCGTGGTGGGGACTGAAGCCGCTGGAGGAGGCCTGACTGCAGCCAGCGCTCGTAGACGCTCCAAGGTCACTAAATCAGTGACCATCGTGGTCTTATCTTTTTTTCTGTGTTGGCTGCCCAACCAGGCCCTCACCACCTGGAGCATCCTCATCAAGTTCAACGCGGTGCCCTTCAGCCAGGAGTACTTTGTGTGTCAGGTGTATGCATTCCCGGTGAGCGTGTGCCTGGCGCACTCCAACAGCTGCCTCAACCCCATCCTCTACTGTCTGGTGCGCCGTGAATTCCGCAAGGCGCTCAAGAACCTGCTATGGCGGCTCGCATCGCCCTCGCTGACCAGCATGCGTCCTTTCACCGCCACCACCAAGCCAGAGACAGGAGACCACCGGCTGCAGGCCCTGGCGCCGCTCCGTGCAGGCACACAGCCTGACCTGCTCTATTACCCACCTGGCATGGTGGTCTACAGTGGGGGGCGCTATGACCTGCTGCCCAGCAGCTCAGTCTACGACACAAAGTAAGACTCAGGATATGCAGCAGAACAAAGCCACTCACCCTTGGGCAGGAAAAAGGAGAGTGGATAACTGGAGACTGAGCTGCCCCACTTCACAAGTAGGAGGGAAGAGGACAGGGAGAAGGTAGGGGGGCCTTCTTTGTGAACTGCCTGGAGGCCTTTCTTTGGAGAAGAAAGCCTGCAAAATCAGGCAAAGAGAAGAAGCTGGTAAAAGGGGTGGAGATCATGCCCACAGGACCTGGCCACTAGTCTTGGCTCTCCCTCAAATACCACCCCAGTGTCCTTTCCTTATGTTATCTACCTACCCTGGGCGGGGTTGGAATTCCCAGAAACAGAAAGACATCAGGAAAATAAAAATACTGGGTTGCAGGAAGTGAGTCCCAGCCAAATAACGCACAAATAACTGAGCATTCGTTCCAGCAATGTTTATGGAGTGCATGACAGGCCTTCAAGCTGCATCCAGACAGAAAAGCTGCCCAAAGAACCTTTCCTTTGCTCTTTGATCTGCAAGAATGTCTCGAGGAGCAGAGGTCTAAGTTGATGCCCTGAGAATGAATTTGGAGGGAATATGCCTTTCCAGAGCTGGGAGAGAGCATTGACCATGTTGGCTCCAGTGGAGCCATGATTTCATCTGTGTTTCCAACTGGGCAAGTGGGCACAAACTAAGCTTGACTGCAGACTTGCCGCTTCTGAGCTCAGATGTTACAAGGGGCAAAAACATCTGTCCCAAGTGATTCATTTGGGAGATTCATTTGGGAAAGAGATTCACTTGTGAGCAGTCTTTACACAGGAGAGAGCAGTGTAATTAGACAGGCTGAATACAAAAATGTCTTTGGGCCACTGTCCCTAAAGGGACTTGGCTGCTCACTTGGGAACTGAGCAGGATGTGTAGCAGGAGCATCTCGGGAGCTGGGTGCTCCAGATCCCTTGAGAACAAGCAGTCTGGGTCCCTTTGATTCATAGGCTATAGGTAAGCAGGACTCAGGAGCATCTTGAAAAGCTCTTCAGGGAGCAGGAGCATGTCTGTAGCCCCTCATCTTCATCGTTGGAAATTGGGATGCTGCCTTCATTCATCTGAGTTCCCTGGCTCTGCACCAGAGAATAGAAGGATGCTCCAGGACATTTTGGTTATGCTCAGAAGAGTAAGACATGCTGTTGAAGTGTGCAGTGGCTTCCTGCAGACCAAATTCCTAAAAGCAGGAGTCTGTTCTTTCAAGAAGGGATGTGAAATGGGAAAAAGAATGGAAGCGTCAAATAAAGTCACCCTAAAGGGAAAAGACTGCTGGAGAGACTGTTCTGAGAGGGTCGCCAGAATTTCAGGTGTGAGGTTCTTTTTTGTTCATATTATTGACAAAAGAATGGTAATAAGAATTCCCACAGGACAATAGTTAACTAACTTCTTTTTATTGTAAAGAATGCTTTGCACATGGCATATGCATGCTGAATTCTTCCCTAACTTCCACACCGCCAGTGGGGTTGTCTCTGAGTGTAACTCACATTTCTTATGACAGCTGTGACTGGGTAGCAGCTTAAGATGTTAAGATTCTCACAAATCTTTTCTTGAAGCTGTTTTGAGAACTGAGATCAAATATCAACCTATCCATCCACCTGCCAGGATTGATACAGGTGCTACAGTTTTCTTTGGCTATTTGGTTTGGGGCTCAAGAAACTGGTAATACCGACACATTTAAGTGTGGTTATTTTAATAAAATAAATGTGTCTAAATGGTTTAGAAAATAATGTCTAAATGGTTTCATAAACTATCAAATTATTTAGTAATTTTGAGATTTTCATTAGTAGTTGAAATTTTCTGTAATGTCTGAGATTTAAGGCTCAAAATATGAGATCTACAACTCTGACATTGTTTATTCCACTGTCTGTAATACAACACAGTACAATAACTATTCATATAACTTTCCACAGAAACAAAAGCTTCCTGATCTCAATCCTGACAGATCTTGAGAAGTTGTCTTTCAGAAAATAGACCAGTGCCTCTGTTTCAAAAGTAGTCATTTTAGTCTTCCTCTGTTTCTTATAGATAAAATTTACTGATATTAATATTGGCTATCAACTGGACTAATTGAAATATAAACCCTCTAAGTCCCCAAAATACAAAATACATGAAAAATCAACACAGGACAAGATAAACCACCTATTACCATGACAGGATATGTATGCATATTGCCAATTCTAGACTCTTACTGAGAGATGCTTATAGAGCAACTTGATATTTCAGTTTTGACAATAGGATACTGCATATGGGTAGCTCAGAATTCTTAGGAATGTGTGTTAATGTGTATTCTTCTGCTACAATGGGCAATAGTACAAAAAAAGAGAAGGGGTTTCAGGGTATTCCAGAAGCTCCAGCCTAGTCACAGGTATGATAACGAAACAGCAGCAGAGACAGGCTCTTTAAACAAAAAGTAGGCAATTGGGCAGTAGCAAGGTAAAAACCCAAGCATAGCAGGAAGGAGAGAGTGAGTGTGAGGCACAAGGATGCAGCTGCTTTTTGAGGCTGATGAAGAAATTGAGAAGGGGAAGGAGGCTAAAACAGAATGACAAATAGTCCGCTCTTTGCAAACTCTTGTAGCCTGGTAGTCTCCTCCTAGACCTGGGCAGCTAGGGCCACTACCCTGCATCTCATCATTACAGGACCCTGCTTTGCCCCACTCCCCCAGCCATGCCCCTCCCTATATGGAACATTCTAGATTATGTTCCCGCACATAAGATCCCACAATTCCCATCCAAACAATGTGGAATCTAGCCACAAGGCCCCTGTGGGGCCCCTGCTAGAGTCCATCTTCCACAGGCAGAGCACGCTGTTGAGCCTCTGTACCCTTGGGTATGAGGTTATTTTTATGGGTGGTAGAAAGTGGTGAGGAGTTGGTGGCTATGGATATGCTAATGCCAAAGTGCACAGCAGGACTCTCACAGCGCTGGACACAGAGAAGAGCAGGAAGAGATGAGGAGATGGTCAAGAAGTAACCTCCTCTCAGCCAAGTTTCCCAGTTTTTCGAGACAGTGCATTTCCTTTCTCAAATTCCTTTACAACCTGGAGGGTTTGGTCAGTTAGAAATTCACCTGGGGCAATAACTATACTACCCAGACTCCAAGATAAGATAGGAAAGGAATAGCATAACCTTTTTAACTTTTCAAGACAGGTGGATAAATCTTCATTTTGCACTAGTCAGGTACATTGGAAGTCATGTTGGTAAGCACTTGTAAAAGACTGGGGTGGACCTAGGGATGCAGAATGGGACCATGTGCCTTTAGCAGCCAAGACCACACTTGTTATCAGTCAGTGAGCACTGAGCAAATGCCAGCCGCCAAACTAGGTACTGTCCCTAAGGAAGCAGCAGAGACAGAGACCCTAAGCTCAAAGACCAGCTGTGCCACCTGCCGTTGTATAGCTTCAGACAAGTCCTGTGACTCCTCTCTGCCTTAGTTTCTTCATCTGCAAAATTACTGTGTTGACACAGGTAAAACAGAGTAGTGGTAAACACTCCATGTTATCTATTATGAATCACAACTCTCTGCTGTAGGAATTATTATTCAAAATGTATAGATGAGTGTATCTTAGGAAGATCAAATAGTTCATGAGTGAGTAGCAAAGCCAAGATTCAGAACCAACAGGGTTCCACAGCTCATGGTGCTTCTGTTACACATTCCGGCTTCCAAGGTACTGAAAGCTTCACTGCAGAGGAGGCAGTTGGTGGGGTATTGTTAGAGGAAGACTGTTCAGCTTAGGGACAGAAGATCACTGAGAGATTTTCATATCAACTCCAGAGGACGAAACAAAACAAACTAGACAGAAATAATTTTGCTGTGTAATAAATGAACATGAAGGTTCAAGCAGATTTCTCAGGATGTTATACATTAATAGGAATTAATTATGAGCAAATTAGGTATAAATAAGTCAAAATCATAGAAATCATCAGTCATATTTTTAGTATTTGTGAATTTAGTGATATATGTGAATTTAGTGAGATAGGTAAGGACTGCTGACTTTTAAAAACAGCATCTTACAGAATTAATATAAGCATCCCAGGTAGAACGAGTTTGCTTTTTAAGGGTCATAAAGACCTGAAAGGCTCTGTGCAAAACAGACCCTCCCTCATGCATCTCTGCACTGGATGCAGGGGATGCAGTGGGGGATGCAGTGGGGAAGACGCAGTATGGCACGTGTGCCCAGTTAGACTTACACCACCGCACAGAGACACAGCTCAGAAAATGATGCCTGATTTCATTTGCTGTGCTAGGGAGCTGGACTTCCCCTGAAGGGTGGGCAGATGACCTCAGCTGAAATCACAATGCAGGACACCCAGTGGGGAGACCCTAACGGTGCAGAAGCAGAGAAAAGATGAATTCCCTTGCATGCCCTTCACTTCTCTGAGAGTGGGATCATTGTCTCTTTATTGACCTAATCCACATATCTAACAAAGAGAGCCACAAAGCAACAGCCAATGAATGCCACCGCAGAGGCTGCGATCACCACCACCACGACGCTCCCAGCTGTATTGACCAGAAAGCCCAGGCCACCTCCGACCAGAATCTGAGCCAGCTGCACCATGCACGTGAGAGCGGCACAGTCCACGCCCTTCCCACGTTCAGCGCCACTGCTGCCTGAGCTCCATCCTGGGGCCTGCTGCCTCTGCAAGGGAAGCACACGGACATACTTTGAGCTAAAGGAACTGTCACCTGGGGCCAAGATAGGGAAGCTTTCTCAATAAAAAGCCAGATAGTAAATACCTGCATGGGTCACAAGGCCTTGGACGTAACTCCCTTTACAATGCAAAAATAGTCGCTATACATAAACAGACTGCATCCCAGCATAACTTATAGACATTAGTTTTTAACTTTATGTTGATCTTACTTATCATAAAATATTATCCTTTTCTTGGATTTTTTCAATCATTTAAAAATTTAAAATAAAATCTTGGTCATGGACTGTACAAAAACACACAGCGGGCCTGCTTTGGTCACTCAGCCCAATTTACTGCCACCAAGCAAGTTCCATTCTGCTTGATGCTGTCTTCCCATCCCTGTGCCAAATTCTTCAGGCCCACCAGTAATACATGTGAGATTCGAAGGTTAACACATGCAAAATGATCTCTTCCTAAGAAGTCAATAAACACAATGTGGTAGAACCCAATAAGCAGAGGGTGAATTCTATTCTTTTTCTGCTTAGTGTTAAAGATTCGAACATTTTCAAAAGGATGATGAACCTCTAAAGCACTCAGCAGAAACAACATAAAAATCAATTGAACCACTTCAAAGATGATTATTTGATTAATGATCAATATTAACTGTTTAGTGACTCGCTGTTTAATAGTAATAAATTAACAATTAATATTGAATATTTGGTTTTAATTAATAACATTGCCATTTTTTTGGCTATCTCTTTTATGCTAGGCTTTGTGTTATATTCTTTTATAATCAGTAATTTATTTCATTCTCACTACTGCCTTAGATACATGTATTATCATTATCTCCATGATAACATAGTACTAGATATTATTGCTTTAGTCCTTATCAGAAAGGTACTAAACTGGCACTATGCTAAGCACATTTCATACACAATATTGCTCAATTTTTCAACAATTTTATATAGTAAGTATTATTTCTCTGCTGATGATATTGAGTCCCCAACAGTTTCAATGGTGATTTCCTATAATATTAAGTAAAATAAACCTTGTGTAGAAAAAAAACCCATATTTTTTAATAGGCAAGAAAAAAGAAAATGCATTTATACTTGATTTTCACTTAAAAATACTGGCAAGTTTAAAAAACTCATGAAGAGTAGTAACATGGCTAGGAGGAGTAGCAAAATCATGAAAGGAGCCACTTCACAAAGCATACCTCTGTGATTGTGATTGTGATTGTGAGTGTTGAGTGATGTGGATATATTACATCATCTAAAATGAATTAATTTTAAAAGTGCTATTTCATAAATAAGTTAATAACATCCCCAGGCTCACACAGCTTCAAAATAGGGGAAGCAGGATTTTAATCCAAGTTTTTTGAGTCTAAAGCTTTTGTGTTTTTATGTTTGGTGCCATATAACATTTTCCATGGAGGGACAGTTCTTTATGATGACGATCTCTTTAACGGCAAAACCCCGATTCTTCACTGATGACCATGTTGCTCACATTGGAGACCATGTTTGCCAAAAGATAAGGACATCAAGCTGCGACCCTTGCTTGAAAAGTCCCAGATCTTACTACCACTGTGGCCTGTTGTGTTTGCAACAGGGGATGTTATTAAATGATGCAAAAAGAAAGTCGGAATTATGGTCTCAGGGACATATGTTTAGTGTTTTTGCAGTTTTGTGCTGAGATGGATTAATCTCAATGTTACTGAATTGGCTTTTGCATCACTGCTTTAGTCAAAGAACAATATGCCTTTGCATAAAGAAAAAGTTGCACATTTTTATTAATGCAATAATAATTTTAGAGCAAAAATATTCAGCCGGATATTCTTATAGCAACTGTTTATGCTCTTCCTCTGTGGTCTGAGTGCCAGGCCATAGATGGGGTATGGACCCCTTGGGAGCTCAGGCTTTAATAAGTGTGCAGGGAGGAGCCATGGGCCATCATCCCTACCATCCTACCTCAAGGGATCCAAGGCAGGGGTTCAATGAGCACACACCTCTTTCTCTTCCTCATGGTGGTACTCAGTGATGAGGTTAAAGGGCACGGTGTACAGAGTGCTGGACATTACTCCAAATGAGGTGCACAGGACCAGGGTGGAGTACACATTTGGGAAGAGTCCTATAAATCCTGTCCCTAAGCCAAATAGCAAATACCCCATGAAGTAAAGACCCTTTAAGCCGATGTAGGGTACCAAAGCTTTCTGAAAGTCTGTGGAGAAAAGAAAGGGAAAAATTACAGCTGGCAGTGTCTTACAACATTTAATAATTTCAGATAATCCTTTCTTTTGAAGACTCACTTATTTAGGGGACTTTTTTGATACTATGTTAGGAACGAAAGAACCTCTTATCTATGGGTTGGAAACAGCTGGCTTTTTTTTTTTTTAGACATCAGTTTTAAATCCTCTGTATAAAAGACAGCTTGAAATCACCTTGCTAAGCTGATTTTCTTTTCCATAGAGGATAATAAAGCACAGTTAAGCAAACAGCTGGATAGCAGAAAGATGCAAAAGAGGTGTAAAAAAGCCCTCTATGGGCTATGGGCTATGGGCTCTTTGAGCTGCAAGGCATGGAAGAACAGTGGGGGTTATTCTGATTACAGAGGGGTCTAGCTCAGAGTTTGGGACGTGGTTTAGTGGTTGAGCACGTGTGGGTCTTCAATTTGATCTCCAGCACTTTACAAAATCAACATGAATAAAATAAAATGAAATAAAAACCATAAGAGGTCTGGTTCAGTAACGCCAATATGATAATGTATACTTATCCTGAACCTAATATCCAATGTCATCTGGGGAAAATGAAATAAATGAACTTCTCCAGAATGATCTAAGTCACTCACAGCTTATTAGTCCCCATCTGAATGCAGGCTACAAATATAGGGAAGAAGCAAAAGATATACAATTCTCTGAAGACACTTTCTCTGACTTGCCAACCCTTCTCAGGCTGGTAAAGTGCCCACCAGGTCCACAGCTGGCTCCCTCACATAGACATGTTTCTTAACTTTGTGTCACCTCAGTTTTCTTGCCTGGAATCTGGGAGTAATACAACTTTTTTTGGAGTTATTACAAGAATCAGATGAAGAAATGCCAGAGAAATAATCCAGCCAAATGCTGAGGACATAAAAGATGCCCACCTAATGTGACTATTGCTGAGTCTACAAGCAGCAATACAAGCAGCAATCTGCAGATAGCTGACCTTAATTTGATTCCTTTTGAAGCAGGTAAACTTGATTTGCTCATACAGCTGCAGGAATGCAGCTAATCAATAAAATAGACTCTGCTTCAAGATATTTTACAATGTTTACCACAAAGGTAAAGAAAATGCCCCCAAAACATTGATCTTCCTTTCCAAATCAGTTTTAAATCTGTGCATTCCTTGTCTTTCTTCTACTTAATTCCACAGGAACACATGAAAGGGAGGATAAATTATAGATGTTGAAATGTACCTATTGAAGAATGAAACTTTTCATCTCTATCCATATAATCATCAGACTTCTACCTTGAAGACAAGAAACCTGATTTGCAGTGCATTTAAATCAATTATGAGACAAAATGCTGTCTGAGGTCATTGGATGTAAGACAAGCTCTGTAAATGACAAGCAGGCAGCATCAGATTTTCTATTAAATTCATCCCATGTCTGGAGGGTTGTTATTAAGGTTGAAAATAGATGCAGTTCAAGCAGGTCCGTTTCATAGTAAGTTTGGATAACACTGTTTGCTTAATGATTACATTTATGCACAAAATGTAATCTAAGGTGTCTAAGTACCTAAAAGATACCATCAATATTTAGCTCTTATCCAAGGACAAAAGGTTGTTTGGAAACATCAGTAACTTCAGCATAAATAGTGAGAGTCTGACCAGTAAATGTCAGAAGTCAATAGATTTCAAGATCAAACATACAATGTCCTCTGATCAGTCTGATAGCCGTGGGTAGCCATCTCCTTCTATAGTGTTCTCTTTAGAGTTAAAGGGAAAGTGTTGATTTATCACCCATGAATAGTAGTGTTCATTAAGACCAACTAAGACTGCTATTTCGATTGACATAAGTGTGGCTTGCTATGTAAAAGGAGTTTGCAAAAAAGTCCCTTATCACCACAGCTCACTCCAATCTCAAAGTTCCCCTGTTGAGCAGTTAGATAGACATACTGGCTCTAAATCTGATGTTATGGAATGAATCCAAAATAGAGGGCAACAGAATGTGCTCTGGAAGCGACAGAAATGTGCTCTGGAAGCTGAGCGACAGAATGTGCTCTGGAAGCTGAGCGACAGAATGTGCTCTGGAAGCTGAGCGACAGAATGTGCTCTGGAAGCTGAGTCTACAAGCAGCATACAAGCAGCAATCTGATTCTGGCCAAGATGGGCTAGGGTACAGGGAAAAATCTTGAATCATTTCATACAGGAAGTAATATTTAAGGCTGGTTAAAGGGCATTGCTAGGAATTATGTTGGTGGAGGAATAGAAGGGGTCGAGCAGAAGAAACTAAAAGCACTGGCAAATCCATACAGATGAGCAAGCCTGTGCAGGAGGTCATTAGGGTTGGTTCATTTGCATTCAGCAATAGAAGTCAAAGAGCAAACTAAGCCAATCTGAAAATATTGAAATGCAAAGTTCAAGACATGGACTTTGTCCTATAGGCATGGAAAGCTGGGCTGGCTGGAGTTTTATAAATAAAATCTTGGTTTGAATTCAAAATAATAGGGATCTCATAGATGTATACATTAGTAAAGTTTAAAAGACTATCTAAATAATAGTTTATTTCATACACAGCTTTTAATGAGAAAGGGACTGAATATAACATGGTTTTTAAATATTTAAATGAAATTCATCTAGGTATTCAAACTAGGTATTCAAATTAGACTGAATAGTGCCTGGCAGGGATTCTTAGGGGAGGAAAAAGTTAAAACTGACACAAAGTTAAAATACTAATTATGTGTGGAAAAAACATGTTCCTCTTACAAAAATTAAGGTAGTAGTAAATAGGCCCCTGTCCCCATGAAAGCACAAAGTAATTCAGAGGAATAATTTATTAGACCCTGTCACTTCCTGATTCTAAGTACTTGACTCCTCCTCCTTGAATTTTCTTAGTTCACATACTTTCAGGGAGAAGAAAAGTGTTTGTACAGAAATGTAAGCTTTACGCCACTGCTGTTTGATTGTCATACATTCCAAAATAGTAATTGCTATGACTTTATGATCATTGGACACCTTAATTCCTTATATGGTATATTAGGCCATCTCCTCCCAGTTGTAGCAAGTTTTGAGGTAATCTGGAAGAAATATTCCTGTTGTGCTATGACAAGGCAAAGAGCAGGGAAAGATTCAGCCTTTTCCCTCTGTAAGAGTGACAGTGTTTGTCCTGTGAATGGCAACAGGGATTCTTCCCATCTCTCTCTTCTTCCTCAGCCTGGGCCATACCACTGCTGACCCTGAGTCTGAGCAAAATCCGAAGCTCTGAGTTGAGGGTCAGCTTCTCCTCTCAAGATGGAGGAGCAGAGAGCAATGAGAAGACCTGATTATTATTAGGATTCAAATTTCCACTGCAGAGGACCGACTTGAATATTTCAGGGTAGACATTTCATTTGATTCAATGCACAAAGAGCCTGGAGCTTGCCATAAACATTAGCAAGCCCAAGCTGAACTTGTGTGATACCCTAGAGTTATAGCAACTAAATATGGATTTCTTTAAAAACCTATGGCAGAAATTCCAGTATCCCATGGCCTCATAGTGGAAATTTAGACAACTGAAGGACCAAGCGGCTAAGACCTCTTGGGAAGCTGGTGCCTGAGAAGTTGTCCTCAGTCTTGGAGAGTGGCTCTGTAGCATATGGTTTAGAGGACCAGAGTTAAGGTTATTTTATATGACGGTCTTGTAACGTGCCATTTTAATCAACCTTTCTCTTTCATGTCACCTGCAAATCTAAGCACATCTCTGAAACACCACCAGTGATCTTGTTCCAGTAAAATGTGGACTGGCTGGGATGCTAGCTCTCACTCACCCAGCACTTTGCCATTGTGTACAAAAGTTCTCTTTCACTTCATTTCACTGAGTCCCCAAGCACAAAATAATTGCTGAGGGAAATAACACCTAGAATTCACTATGAGAAAGAATATTTCCTGTAGTGTTGTCTAAGTTTTGTCTGACATTCATATATTTGTCACATATTTCTTATAGTTAGAAGTATATAGATAGACAAATACAAAATCTTGATTCTGTTAGACCAGCAAACTGTAGAAGACACCTTCAGGAGAGAAAGACTTACAAGAATAAACTGAAGAAAACACAGAGTTGATGCACAAGCCCCAACATCCAACCTCGACCCCTCTTTCATAGATGAGAAACTCTGTGGAGTTGTGTGGGCTATAGGGGTCCCCATGGTACACGATCTGAAAGAAAGGGTAAGAGATGTTGAGCTATAAATGCAATGTGGCAGGGACTCCTTCTCATGTACTCTGTGTATCTACCCTTAGGAAGAACAACAAACATGTAGCTGCCCAAGGGACCCTTCTTAGGGCACAGAGCTCTTTATTTCATGGCCTGGTCACCACTTTCTTCTAATCATACCCACTGCAAGACCTTCAGGGAGACTCATGCCTATGTTTCACATCTAAGAGCATTCCCTTGGACTTTTACCATCCTTGTTTCACTAACATCTGGCCTCAACGGACTTAGGCAATCCTTCTGCCCTTCCTCTGGTATAGCCAACAGGTGTTTTACTCATCTCTACACATGCCATTTCTCTTCCTATTTGGAATGTGTCTTCCCTCTTCTACAGTTCTGCAAATTCTACTCACGCTTCAAGGCCAGATCATGCTGGGCCTTCTTTATGAGTCCTACCTTGACCACTACAGCTTATACTGGTTGGCTCCTGCTTCTTGTATTCAGTTGAGTAGTAGTAGTTCTCATAGTGTCCTCTAGTTATAAAGGTATAGCATCCTGCTTCTAAAACTTTTCCATAAGTGAGCTTTGGAAAGTACTCTTTCTTATACTCTTACTGTACTATGCTGTATACACTTACTGTATTCTAGAGGTCAGCTTAAAAGAAAGTATTGATGAAATATTGATGTGTGAGTCTTCCTGTGAGTCATTAAGTATGTGGGCAGACTTGTTCTTTACCTGGCCCATGAAATCTGTGAAGAAGAGCATGTTGGACAGGAAGGCAGTCCATCCGATGAGGTGGCTGATACAAAGGCAGCGGTAGTGGGGAGGCATATTTACCAGTGCCCACAGGAGTGACTTCATGGTCATTACCCTCCGATGCTGGAATGAAATGTGAAAAAAAGGTATGACCTTCAGTCAACTGCAGGATCAAATCATACAGCCATGTTATGTATCTGTCATTTGGCCATCACACAGGGTCCCTTTTCCTGGGCATAGCACCTAAGTTTCCATGGGATAGATGCAGAGAAGGTGCTCTGTTCAGTGTGAATGGCCAGTTACATAAAGTTTCAGGCCCAGAATAGGCTTTTTGTGAACTAAGAGCAAAGATACTGGGCATAGCACTAGCTACATGTCAAGATGTAAGAAACATCTACCATCCTATCGTATGTGTGGAAAAATGTTTTTCTCTTACAAAATGAAGGTAGTAGCAAATACCCATGAAATCACAAAGGAATTCAGATGAATAATTCATTAGACACTTTTGAATCTAATGATATTGCAGCACAAGGTCAAATCTCACAGCTCTCAACTAACCATCAGGAGACTATAGTCTTTAGATTTCTTGATTCTGAGAGCTTGGGGTCAGCCAAATCCAAGATTCCCTTCATGATCTCTGTTCTCTGACTGCTCTCATGATTATGGTCTTTTACATGGCAAACAGATTTTGTAGGTACAATTAAGGTTACTGATCAGTTGGCCTTGAGTTCCTCAAAAGATTGAGTGACCCTGTTTGAATCAAGTGACTCCTTGTAAGTCCAGCCCTAGAAAGAACTGAATTCCGTCAATAACCCAAATGCGTTAAGGAAAGCTCTTTCCCTGTTGAGCCTCCAGAGGAGAACCCAACATCGCTGACATCGTAGCTTCTGCTTTGTGAGACTCTATGCTGAGAAGTCACTGTATTCCACCCAGACTTCTGACATACAAAACAGCAGGATGATTAAAGGATATTGTTTTAGGCTCTAACTTTATAATGATTTTTTATGCAACAGTAGAAAACTGTCCTTCTTTATCTACCTTTCTCCTCTTGGTTCATTTCTCTGGATCCTGTTAATAGTATATGTGGGTTATGTCAAGTTAAAATGCCAACAAAGTAGAACAATATAAACACATATACATTATATAAATGACTACCCTCACCGCAAATTCTTTAATTTAGAGTTAGATTATGTTAAAACTAGAGACTACAATTGATTTTTGGTTTCAAAAAACTTGAAAGAGTGAGAAATTTTAAACATGAAACAAAGAATGCATCTTGTGACATAAGAAAAGGAAGAAACATCTCATATTGGTTGGCTAAGCCATCATCTGCCCTGATGAAATTGACAGTATGAACCTTAACCATGGTGGGGTGATCGAGCTTTCTTGTCAGATTTATATTTATGCTGAATCTTGACAATCTGAAATTGATCCCAGCTAATATATTTACATCTCCTGAGATTTTATATTTTAACTATAACTGCAAATCATTTTATAATTCTTAATATTATACTGTATTTTTTTTGATGCTTTGTTGTAAACAAAATCACAATTTTGTACTTTATGTTTCTTGTATAAATTGATATTTTAAAATTATCAATGCATAGTACCTTATAGAAGGCCTAGAGGGAACTAGCTTAAGCCCTTTAATCAACCCACACTTTCTCCAGATGAGGCTTTGGCGTTAGCCAAAATGGCACCATACTGTAGGCAGGGAACTAGACTTTCACTAGATACTGAACCTACCGGCACTTTAATTTTGGACTTCTCAACCTCCTGAACTGTGAGATATAAATGTCTATTATGCACTGAAATACATTATTAATCTTGTAGCATGTAATTCATTGCTTATGATTGCACTACTTTTCTTATATTTAGTATGAAAAAATATAGACATTCCCTTGAAATTAGGAAAAGTAGCTGTTTCGTTATGTAGAACATGTTGCCTGTCAAAATGAGTGGTGATTATAACAGAAATGCAGTACAAATTTACTATTTTTTTTCTCAAACATAATAAGAAGTAGCAAAAGATATTACTCAGGGAAGAACAGCTTCAAACTAAGTGATTTGTCTTCACATTTATTCTCCTCTTTCCAAAAATGCACAATTGAGAAAATGAGTCTGGCAAGTATCCAGCCTTGCTCCAAATATTAATTCATGCTTCTGCCTTATGCATAAGTGTCAGCCTGCTTTCATTGTTAACTTAATTTTTTCTTTCTTCCAAAAATAAATAGAAATTTTCAAATTGTGCCTAATATTTTATAAAATCTGGGAATATAAATATTCAAAGTTCCTTTGAATATTTTAACTCGAAATGAAGTTTCTGCTGGCCTCTTTCCCCTGACTCGTCACTTCCTCTGGAAAAGTCCTTTCAGTGTTTCTAAGTCCCTCAGGAGTTGTTTTACTGCATATGCTTTGCACCAGTGTCAACTGGAGACTGGAGAGATGACGGATTTATAAGGAAACAAGGCACAAAGTTTTCACAGGGGAAAGAGAACTTACAAAAGTACACTCAAAAGGAGACTAGCCATATGTGGAAAAGAACAGCTTTTTTGGCATAGAAGAAGTAGAGATGGGTTTTATGGGATACAGTTTCAACTCTGAAATAATTCAGGCCTGTTGCCATTAAAAATAAAACTCTTGGGGCTGGGGATTTAGCTCAGCGGCATAAGCGCCTGCCTGGCAAGCGCGAGGTCGTGAGTTAGATCCCCAGTACCAAAAACAAATAAATAAATAAAATAAAATAAAATAAAACTCTTGATTCTCAAATTGCACAACCACCCTCATTCAGGAAAGCACTGACTTTGAGAAATATTGAAGGTATTGGCCTTGGAGCTGGCTGAACAATGCGTAGATTCCACTGCTCTCTTGGAGATTGCCCAACATGAGCATTTGGAAAAGAAGTATAATATACCTGACTTGAAACATAAGATGCTATAACTTGCTTTTTATCTTTTGTTTTCAAATTAAATAACAAAACCATTCAGTGTTGTGTTTGTAACAACACTAGAAAGCTTACTATTGTTTTTCTTGTCATTATTTACTTTTAATTAATAAAAATTAATATGCATATTTATTATGTACTCTATGATATATGACATTTATATATGGATAAATGACACTAATTAATATACGCATTATCTTACTGTTGCATTTGGGACCTAATATGTCCCCAAAAGCCTCATGGTTTTGAAGGCTTGGTTCCTGCTGCACTTTTTGGAAGTGACTGGATCATGAAGACTCTAATACAATTTATGGATTAATCTACTGATGAGATCACATTGGTATTACTGGGATGGAAGCAAGGGTTGGGCCTGATAGAAAAGAGTGTATAATGGGGGCATGACATTGGGAACTATATTTGGTTTCCAGCCCCTTCCTCTCTAGTTCTATTCCTGTCTCTCTCCTTCCTGGCCTCCACGAGGTAACTTCGTTCCACCAGGCCTTCCACCGTGATGTTACTGCCTTGGAGCCAGCCAGTCATGGCTTGGAACCTCTGAAACCACAACCAAAATAAATCTTTCCCCTTCAAGTTGATTTCCTCAGGTACTTCACCGCAGCAACAAGTCTGACAAACATATTGACAAATTTGTCATTCAATTGTGATGAGAATACGAACAATCTATTCTTTTAACAATTTTCATATGTTTAATATATTAGCTATACAATAAATGATAGTTACTTGGACTTACTCCTCCTGTCTAACTGAAATTTTGCAGCCTTTGATCAACACCTCTTTAATGTAAGTTAGTTATATTTGTTTTTCTTTTATTTTAAAGAGGATAAAACCAAGGAAAAGAAAACGGAATAAAATCAATCACAATAAACCAGAATAAGTGATACAGGACTTCGAAACCTTATTAAATCAACAATAGTTACTGTAATGCCTTTGTTGTCTTGAAAATAGCTGCAGATACCACCTTCAGGCATATTTAAAAAATAGAAGAGAACAGAATAGAATAGAAACAATAAAAACAAAACAATGAATGCAATAAAGGACATCAAAACAAGCCAGCAGTAAATACATAATGGCTTCCATACCATGTCTTACTATCATCTTTTAAATAGCTGCTCATGCCATCAGAGTTAACATAAACAAAACAAAAGAAAATAAAAACTCAATCCAACAAAACAATGAAAATGATACATTTTCGGGGCATGGATCTCCTCTCATGGGGCCTGGTTCCCTCCCTCTGCAGTTTGTGAACAGAGCTGACTCACAGAGAGAGGCTTGGGTCTGGCTCTCCCCAGGCCGGCAGCAGCCTGCGCTTGGCACTGGTTTCTGGGCAGGGATCTCCTCCCATGAGGCCTGTTTCTCTCCCTCCACAGTTCGCTAATCACTTAGCTATATTTGAGGTATCTGTTTTCTTACTAATGTGGAAAATGCTATGCCTTTCAAAAGTCCTGCACTCATTTGATTTCATTTTATCTCCATCACAGCCACTGGGGAGAAGTATATAATAGGCTGGGTGATTGTTTGAGGTGAATCAAATCTAGCAAAGGGGCAGTCAAAAAGGTAGATATTCTATAGGGGTAATATTTACTTATTGTTAGTAAGCCCTCATCTTATTTTGTTCCTTAAATTATGACTTTTTTTCATTATTTTATCTTTTTTTTCTTTTTTATGTCTGTTGTAGAAATTTTAGATCTACTGCAGGGTTTTTTTTTAAAAGAGAATTAAAGCCATCTATTAAACTGCTCCTCAGAAAAAGAATGAAATATATTTGACAATAAATATTTTTATATATTTACTTTCTATTTTTATCTATATAGCTTTTTCCCAAAATGAAGATTATTCTATGAACGTATGCATGTTTCACCTGATATATTATGTTTTACATAAATCTTCAACACATCCACATGCTTTTTGTAATAATCTTGTATGTTCCCTTTTGCCAATCTACAGACACAATGTTGAGGGCTACTTTCACATTGTTTTTGAAGAAATGCTAAGCAAATGAATAGAGCAAATGATATTTGAGGGAGAACTTAGTCTTTGGTAAATAATTTAGACTTTTACACCTAAGCAACTAAGATTTGCTGCTTTTATTTCTAAACATAATTTAAATGAACAAAAATGATGCTTTCTACTGACTAGATGCATCAAAGTATTTTCCTTAAAATATCATTGAATAAAGTACACTTATAGTCTGGATTTTTCACATTTCCCTTGCTGATTTAATAATTAGACAAGGGTTTCCACTATCACTAGTCATAGTAGAGACCTGATTTGTTAGTGGTGGGGGCAGGAAGTGCAGGTATTCTTTGATCCAGACAATCTGCTATAGGGCAAAGTGGGTGGGCTCAGGTCTCAGAAGACCTAAATGCTTCTGTTTTCTCTGTTTGCCCCATGATTAAGATAAAATTAAAACAGAGATTTGTGAGCAGGAAGGGGAAAGGGTTTGAAAGGAAGGAATGGGAATGGGGCAGGGAAAGAGGAATCAAGACACATGTGCATAGATACAAATCCCCTATAATAAATGTGATTGTTGTGTAAACTTAAATTGTACCAATAAACTTAAATGTAATTTTTTTCATTTAAGACAAAATGAAGACTTCACCTCAATGACTTGTTTGTTCATCTTTGTGCTTTTTCTATTACAAAACATTGTACTCATACTAAAATAGGTGGGATGTTGGTGGAATTGAATGAACAGGAGTTTATTCTTTTTGCTTGTATTCTTCTAACAGGTGACTGGAAGGAGGATGATAACTAAAGTATTATCTCAGTCCACATACATGCAATATTGAGGTTTACTTCTGCATTAATTTAAAAAAAATGCTAAGCAAATGAACAGAGCAAACAGTATTAGAGGAAAAACTTAATCTTGAGAAAACTAGCTACAGACCTTCATAACAGTTTTGTTGCTTTTACTTTTACACATAATTGAACAAACAGAAATGAAGTTTTTCTATGGACTGTAAGCAGCAACATTTAAAAAATAACAATTTAAAAAAGTACAGTCTCCAGATTTTAAAGTCTGCTTAGCTAAACACGATGCAGCATCCTAGATTGTGTCATGGAAAACAAAAAGAACATTAGTGGAAAAACAAATGAAATTCAAATAAGCCTGCTGCTTATATAATAGTATTGTAACAGTGCTAATTTTTTAGTTTTGAAAAATGTGCATAATTTAAGATGTTAGAATTAGGGGAGAAGTTGGAGAAGGGTAAACAAGAACTCTGTGAGTTTTTTGTAAACCTAAAATTATTTAAATTGAAGATTTGTTAAGAAAGTAAAGCAGGGCTGGGGATTTAGCTCAGTGGCATAAGTGCCTGCCTGGCAAGCATGAGGTCATGAGTTCAATCCCTGGTACCTAAAAAATAAATAAATAAATAAATAAATAAAGCAATATGTCTTTGCTAGATAATAACTCTATAGTGTAGGAACAGGGCCTGTCTTGATTTCTACAGTCTCCTAGTGCTCAGCAGTGGGCCTAGCATTGATATTAATAGTTATTGAATGAATAAATGAAAGAACCATGCACAGGATGTTATTGATTATAATAACTCCTACTATCAAACCAACAACTTCCATCAAGACCCATATTCAACATCACTATTTTTGCCACATTCATTCAACAAACCATGAATGGAAAATTTGCTGCCAGCGCCTGTGTGCCAAGCACTGGCACACAGGAACGGACCAGAGACCCTTTTCCAAGGAAAGGTACAATTTAACAAACAGGCACAGACAGTTAAAAGGTTCCAATTGGAGATGAGTATCATAAGAGAATGGTCGAAAGAAGAAGCCCCTGCATTGGGGTGGTTAGAGAAGGAAAGATAAGACTCTTCAGAAGTGAGTAGGAATCCCCAAGTGGATAAGACAGGGGAAGCCTGCATGTAATGAAACTTCATTCATCTGAAAATATTTGATAATCCTTTTTATGATTTTAAATTATTATAAAAATTTTCTGCTTCAGCACGTCAAACTTGCCTGGATTTTATTTGATCCCTGAGTTTGTGATGCTTTGTGAAAGGGAGTATGCTTATGCAACAACTAATATTTGTAAATCACCAAATTAGGTGTTTTCACTTTCAATATTGTATATAATGTTTACAGAACCTCTAAAAAGGATGTACAGCAATTACTTGCAGATTTCAATTTTCAGATTTAAAAAGGCTCAACTCTGTGAGTTCAAATACAAATAGTCACATAACTATCAAGATGAGAAGTTAGCCAGTTATCAGAGACCAATGATTGGCCCACAGTATCTGCTGTCCCTTTCTTACAAGTCATAGAAATTTCAGCAAGGTTCTCACTTGTGATATTCACCATCTGACTTGTAACTATATGGGTCCATCTGAATAAGTTCTGGCAGTTATCTAAATAAGTAAGAGTGATGTTTGCTGCAACTTTTGAGTTGTGTCCATAAAAGAAAGGAGCACATATTTGCCTTTTTTCTTCCCTTCCTGTAGAAATTTAGACATAATAGTAATAACTAGTAAAGTCATCTTGAGCCTCAGAATGAATGTTGCTGTTTAAAATAACAGCAACAAAATACAAGGAGTCCAGGTCCCTTGTAGAATATTAGGCCATCCCGG
The DNA here is from genome assembly GCA_004027295.1 of Dolichotis patagonum. Lineage (NCBI taxonomy): Eukaryota > Metazoa > Chordata > Mammalia > Rodentia > Caviidae > Dolichotis > Dolichotis patagonum. The sequence continues at coordinate 202,845 of PVJX010000796.1, forward strand.
AACTATTCATCTGGTCCTAGGAGAGGAGAAATGAATTCATAGCCCTTGCAGACCACTGAAATTTATAGTCACCTATACCTTAAGTCATTTGGGTACCATGATTGAGACTCTTGACTTGGTTCTTCCAAAATCCATGCCTCATTCATTACTTAACACTTTTGGTCATTTGTAGCACCTTTTATCTCTGCTATACTCACTGCTTGCCCCAAATTTTTGACTAAGTTTTTCCTAGATCTCCTTCACAATTTGTCTTCCAAACTATGAAGCTCTCCAATTGCTACTTTTAAGTTTTTACACAACCTCCCAGTTGTTAATTCTAAAGGGTTTACTCAGCCTTCATATTACCCAGCCCTCTTCACTTGAGCTCTGCAACTGTCCCCTTCTTTTTTTTTTCTTTTTTCTTTTCTTTTCTTTTTTCCTTCCTTCCTTCCTTCCTTCCTTCCTTCCTTCCTTCCTTTCTTTCTTTCTTTCATCTTTCTTTCTTTCTCTCTCTCTCTCTCTCTCTCTCTCTTTCTTTTTTCTTTCTACCTTATCACAAATGAGCTGATATTTAATCTCAGTTTGAAGAGGGAAGCTGTATCAATGTTGCCCAAGAGAAGTTCCATTAGTTATAAAAGGTTCTGTATGTGGACACTATTGAACAATAGTCACTAGCCTCATTGGGTTTTAAGCTTTTCAAGTGTGGCTAACTCAACTAAGGAACTCTTCAGGCTTATGGATGGTTCCTGGCTTTTTATATGACCTAACCTTTTGCAAATGACCTCATCTCCCCTGATTTCAAGTTGTGAAAGGAGTGGGAAACAAGGGAACCAGAGGAAAATGCACATATTTTTCTTTAAGGTGCAATAGTTTAATTCTAAGTGATATTACCTATTAGGATTTTGGCAATTCAATTAAACATCACAAAACTCTTCTCATCAAGCAAGGAATAAATGAAACAATAAACTATTAAAAAAGAGAAAGAAGAAAGAAAGAAAGAAAGAAAGAAAGAAAGAAAGAAAGAAAGAGAAAGAAGATCCACATAAAGAAAAAAGAATTTGTATCTTTACCTGTTCAGCTGGACTTTTGTTTTTTCCTCCCTGCCTTGCCAGCTCCAGGTTTACATAACTGTTTTTAACCTTCTTGATAGATCCATTCTCATACATTCCATCTGATGATGATAGGGGGTCTTGAGGGGTTTGTTGTGGAAGAACGTCTTCTGCTGCATCTGTAAGTGGGGTTTCAGGTATACTGCACAGGTGAACAGTAAAGCAGAAAGTAAGCATCAAGGCAGAGAAGAAGAACATGACTTGAAATTCTGTACCCAGCACTCTTCCCAGTTCCAGATGGGCCCAGTCTATGGCACCCAGGAGATAACCCAGAGCACCGCCAAAACCTGGAAAACAAAACAAAGCCAAGCTGAATTAGCATATTTAGCCAACTGCCTTTCTTTTTCTATCATGCCTAGGCCCTCCATTTCAGTGGAAAATTTCTTCTAGGAAAGCACAGGCAGCATGAATGTGGCTGAAGAGATTGTATAGCAAGAAGCTAAGACCCTGCAGCCAACCAGTATGGGTTCAAATACCATCTGTGATACTGACTTGCTAAGAGCTTGGACTTCCTTACATATAATATGTAGGTAACAGTTAAAAAAATTAAAAAGTAACCTATTGGTAGGTCACGATTTCAAAATAAAAATTATTCCGAATAGTGTGAGATACATAACAACTGTTCAGTAAATTGCTACCATCAGAGATACTGTGACTTTCCCAAAATTCACTCTCTAAACTGTTTTTTAAAATTGAATTTTGGATCTTAAAGAGTCTCAAAGGTAATAAATTATTAGAAGCAATAAAATTAAAATGTCTTCTGGTTCTTTATTTACTATTAAGCTTCTTAATATATGAAAACTAGTTTACAAAGATTAAACAGCCTTGAAAGTTCCCTGATAGAAGTCCTAGTTGAAAGGTATAAAAATAATGAGAGTAAAAATTTAAGAATGAATTTTTAAAACCCTATTGTCATCCCATAAGACTCCAACCTGAAGTTTGGCTCTTGCTTTATTTGTTCATGCTTAAATACAGTACCACTGCAGGGACACTGAGGCAAGGCTTCTTAAAATCAACCCCATCATATGATCTAATATTTGAAATTCATTATTAGTGATACATTTTCTTGAGTCTTTGTCTTGAAATTCAAGTGTCGTGGATATGGGAGGATGTTACATGGTCAACAGCAAAGAAAGTGTATGCTATGCTGATGTTTCTGCCAGCGAAGCGGATGCAGAATTTAAGACCAAGACTAAATGTAGACATGGCACCAAAGGAACTTTAGAAGGCAGCTTTATTACACTGGCAGGCTGATAGGAATCTCAGTTCCAAATCATCAGCCCTGACTTGAGTTTTCCAATCATTTATATATTTTTTCAAAAGGAAGTACAAAAGGCAGATAACATAAGTTTTAAATTTTTCTCTGCATTAAAATAGCCTCTACAAAATTTCAGGGACTTCTGAGGACACCATACTGAAGGGGACATACCAAGAGGTGGAGCACATCCAGGGAATTAAAACACTGAAAGCCAAACATATCTTCTGCATATGTCACAACCTAGAGTAGGGCTGATCATGCTGTTAAAAATGTTTCAGTGTCAACTTTCCAGCTCGCTCTATCAAGCACAAGTTACCTCCCTGAACAAATCAGCTTTTATTCTTTCTTGTGGTTCATGTTCCCATTTTATTTCCCAGACAAAGACAGAACTTAAGGAGTTCCTATCTCTAATTCTAAAAGCTGAAACTTCTATACACTTGACTCTCAAAACACAAAATCAGCTCTTAACATCATGACACCTAATTTATCCAGAATAGTGGGAGAGCGGATAATTTTGGTCACTTCACATTCTTGTTAGTTGGAACTTCATATGGAGACTATAGACAATCAGTTCTCTAATCACTGGATTCCAAAAATTAAGCCTCATTTTCATTTTCATGAACTTAGTGTTGATGTGTTTTAGGGCAGAATTTTGGAAGACAATGGCCAATGGGGTGCAATGAAGAAATATGTTATCTAGAAGCAAAGAATTTATGGTCTAGCTATAAGTGATGGACAAATATATATGCATGATAAGTATAGTGAAAAGCCCGTGACCTGAGAAGAAGAGAAAACTCCTAAAGTGGCCACATTTTGTCATTCAGAAGAGTGTTTTGGAACTTGTGGTACCTGTGGACATCATAACACGTAACACTCTTTATTCACTTGTGGAGATGCAGAATCTGTGAGAAGTCATGTATCAAGCTAGCGATTAACAAAAAAGAATGTGCTAAAGTGTTCCTCTTCCTCTCTTATGTTAACGAAAAATGTCCTTAAGAGAGGGGATAAAAGGACCCCCATTGATAAGCTTTGACTGAAATCAATCCTGTCTCTTCTCCAATGTTTCCTCGTTAAACAGTTGAGCAAAATCTTCCCATGATCTTCCCTTGAATGGGTTGGAGAGATGCCTTTTTGTGTGTCCCAGAGTTACTGCAGTTCAACAGGATATGCCTGCAAGGGATGGTGGACCACTGAAGAAATTCATCCAACACAATATTTAAATGCTGCAAGGAAACATTCGGGTTTTATCTACTTGCACAGTTAGACATGGCAAAAGACAATACAGAGCTGTGCAAATTCACTGAAGGTCTTTCTGTTTGCTTTCTCCACTAAAAGAACTGTTGTTTGCTTCCTCTACCAGAGGAATTACTACTTCCTCAACCTAAAGATTTTCATCTTCCATAATAGTCTTCCAAAGTCCAGTCATGTCAGCTGCAACGAACACTAATCATTTTAATGTTTTGCTACCTCCCACATCTCCCTCCAGAACATCCTTATCCCTCCTGCTGACTTCAGTCTCTTTTGGGTCACTGGCATTGCTCTCCAGGCTATTAGACAAGACATGTCAGGCTTTCCAGAAGATTTCTTTTGCCACATTAGCTAACAGGCCTTTACAAAGAAGAGCCCATGAGAGGCCCAGCCAGCACTTCTTCACAGAGCCAGACTGTCTTGACCAACTCAGTCCAGAGATAACCTCAAGAAAATGATTTCGGCAGACAGATGTTCTATTTCATAATTTATGCTACAACTTAACAGCTCATCTAGAAATCCAAGTGCATAGAAATATAGATTTTTTTATTCAATTCAAAATTAGATTATTTTTATTCAGTTCAAAATTATCAAAAGTCAAATGGGAAATGAAGGGGTTTTGAGGACCGTGGAATAAGAACACGAGTTTCCAAGTCAGTGTCTGCACTGAACCATGTGCCTGTCATTGCCTCATTGTATCAGGTGTGTAATGTTAGCAAGCTCAGCCCTGGTGGTGACACAGCTCAAATCACTAAAGCTAGCAATGCACTAACTGTTACTTTATGACTAGAGGAAGACAGAACAAAGATTCAAAATTTTTCATGGATCTTCACAGGAAAATAATTCTGATTATTTTCTGCCCTTGACAAAATAGCAGTAAAAGTGCTAGACTAAGGGTGGTTCATACCTATGTACACCATTTACATATGGAATTCTCAAAAATTAGCATAAATACCAGTGTGTGTGTGTGTGTGTGTGTGTGTGTGTGTGTGTGTGTTTGTCCTTCACCTCATTTGTTTATCGATAGATGTTGATACAGTACAGCACTGGTTCCCACAAGGAATTGTGCTGGAAGCTTGGGAAACATCAATGGACATGACCGAAATGATGCTTGCCTTCTGACAGCACAAGGAAAATCAATCAATGATGCACATGATGCAGTCACAAGGGAAACACTCAAGCTAAT
>PVJX010000797.1:0-104487 GCA_004027295.1 Dolichotis patagonum
AGGAAAGAGAGACGGAGACAAGTTGAGCAGTTCCAATCAAGTCTTGTTTATTGAGGAAGTGAACATGGTTTATATAGGGTGAGGGCAGGAAGTTGTCATCAGGCAGAGATGTTGTGGAGAGACCGGATAGGTCGCAGTCATGTCCGGCCAGGCAGAGAAGATCATGGGTAATGTAGGCAGACACACCAAATGCCCACAGAAGGGCAGGATGGGGCGGCAGCAGTGAGGCTATCATGCTGCTCCCTACAATAGTGGATGCTAAAATTAATGAGACACAACTTGAAAGACATGTTATTTGCATAATATCAAAAAATTATTCAACTACATCTGTATTAATTATAAAGTGGAAGTAGTATCTATATAATGGAGAAACCTGGAAACACCACATGAACTAATTAATCAAGGTTGCCTTCCAGTAATAAGGTCTAACTACATAACATATACCCTGATCTGATGCCCTGAGGATGGTGCATCATTTCCGTAACGGTTCTCAGCAACACTACATTTATCTCATTTTCTTGAGAAGTATTAGTCACATCAAAATAAAGATCCTGACCAATACTTCTTTTTTATTATTCTCAGTGAATGTTTGTAGTACATAATAGTTGTACTCATTTTGGAGAATGAGTATATGTACACAGCATATCTTAATTATTTTTGACCAGTTTTTAATCCCCTCTCTATACTTTCTATTTTTTTCTCTTCCCTGATCTTTTTTATATTTCCAAAAAGCATTCTTTTCTGTTTGCCACCATCTCTCTTTTTAAATTTATGATTTAGTTTTCCCATATAAGAGATCATACAAGTGTCTAACTTCTCTAACTAATTCACTTAACATTATGGTTTTAACTTCTGTCCATTTTCCTGTAAATGACATGATTTCATTTTCCTTTATACTTTTCAAAAGATTTAAGTGTATGGGAACTGAGGAGCTCTCACAGATTTGAAGAGAGTAGGACAGTTTACCACAGATTAAGATTTTGAATCAGAATTGGAACAGAACAGAAATATAGTAATGGACAAATTGGTGAAATCTTAAAATCTGCAATTTCATTAATAGCACTGGGTCATTGCTAATTTTCTGATTTGGATAATTGAATTTTTATTATTAATATTATTATTAATATTAAAGATTAACAGTAGGGAAACAGATGAAGACTGTATGATAGTTCTCTGTTCACTCTTTCTACTTTTCTCTGTTTGAATTTATTTTAAAAATTTAAAATACTGCTTGTATAGAATTATGGATACTTTATCATTTTTGTGCTTATCTCTGTTTTAAAAATAATGACTAGATAATAATAATGTAGAAGGTAGCTCCTCAAAAGTAATTCCAGCAATGCACATGTTGCAGCAAAGATGCTTCCATTTTTTAGCATATGGATGACACTTATCTGTATAAAGGTACACAAGGCCATCTTTCAGAGAAGTTGGGTGTACTGAATATAACACAAGGTGGAATGTGAAAACAATGGTTGTCTGCTACATATTATTCATCAGTAAGGCCACTTTCCAATCAGTTAGCTTCTGAGTCATTGTCTCCTCATCGGTTATCATAAAATATCATTGGCAGTGGGATTTACGAGGGTTGAATGGTATCAGTGTCATAAATTGCTCATATAATTGTGAAATGCCATTCACTTATACCTTGGTGCTATGGTCAGGTATTTCTGGTGGACACGTGAGCCGCTGACGAATGGAATTTCTTATGATAAATGATCTGTGAAAGTTAACTGAACTCAATGTAAAATCCTTTTTACTCTTTCTTAACTGAAGTGTGGCTGTGGGGAAAGCTTTGGTGAGACGGAAGATGAGTGAGCACTTTTCTCTTTTGAGCTTACACTTAGAATGATGTATGTATGGAAATTAAGTCATTTTCAGTTCATCTTGGTTTTCGTTGCTCTGCTCAAACCTCCCTGACCTTCCTTTGCCCCTGAGCTTTTCAGTGCTGAGTGATGATCTTGTAGGTAGAAATCATGTGGAAAGTATGCTATGCATGCCGTATACACAGGGATGCAGGAATTTAATTTTCTTTCAGTGCAAAGAAGCCGTGCCTGTTTAAGACCGATTTCCCTTTACAGCAAAATCTACAAAAAGTGTATTGGGAGAAAAAAGTTTTCCACTTTAAATAAATTCTGCAGCTTGTGCTTTACGTGAGGAGATTTATGAAGTTCATTTTAAAAATTGGCTAAGTAAAGGGAGTTTTCAATCTAAAATGAAGACAAACTGAGGGGAAAATACATAAAAATATATGGGGATCTGACTCATCCTAGCCCATTAGCTCAGCACTGGTGAACGCATACATAATGTTAATGCAAGAGTACAGTTTTAAAACCTGATCAGAGTATAGACTTAGAGTTTAAAAAATAATCAAAGGAATCTGCTTTAAAGTACACATCAAAGAATACTCTTTGTGCAGATGAGAATGGAGAGAAATAGAGAAGAATGTCTTGTATTTAATCCTTGATTCTCAGGGCAAATGTTTCAAAGAAAAGATAAGTGATTTAAGCTTGATTCACATGCAAAGTAAGAAAATTACATAAATTCATGACTTGAAAAAATAAATAATTTTCTTATGTAATTTCTAGCTAGCAATAACATTAACAGCCTAACAAAATATCTATAAAATAGAGGTAATATAGAGACCAAATCCTTAATTCCTATTTACATTCTTGTCATTTGGTTTTAAATTTGTAGCTATGGAGCTCACAGCACAGCCCTTTATAGCCAAAATAAAAGCTTTTTATTAAAATAAGAACTTTATTTCTTTCTCTTAGTTGCACACAGCAGTAATAAGGCATATTCCTATGAGAGGAAAGAGAATGATGTGCTACGACTGGATGTATCAGCCTAATATGATTAGCATATCTTCGCAGGTAATTATTTTTCCTCATAAGAGGAAGGCATTCACCATCTTTATCATATTGCTCAATTTATATAGAAGAAAATGAGTCATTAGAGTCTGGTTATTTCCTATAAATGAGACACTCCACTCATCTTGTAGTTGTTCGTATTTTTTGCTTTAGATTCTATACCTTGTTCTAAGTTACCATGCATTGCCTTTGAAATTAAATGTCTTTCTTTGCACTGAGAAACAAGTGCAGAACAGCTCATTTTCTTGTGCTGAGAGGCAGAACTAGAGTATAGGTATGAAATGAATTATTCTTCATATAGATGAAAAATATCTCCCTCAAAGTATTGGCAATTCCTTTTAAGACTAAACGTAGTGGCTCTGAAAGGCAGACTTGCACAATTACTGTGTAACATCAATTTATGTAAGAAGTAACTTGAAAACAATTTTGGAAAGCCTGGTAAGCCAAGACCATTAGCTCTTAGTCTAACTACCATGCAGTTCTTCACCCTCACCTTTGTGAAGCAATGTTCCTATAAATGAAGGATCTTCTGGGCTTTGAGGAGCTCAGCTGTGCCAAGAGTTGGTGTGCACCCAAGAGCCATACTGTTGAAGTCTTACATCTATTCTGTCACCCAAGAGAGTCATAAGGATGCTATTAATGATTGGAAGGACTGAATTTATTAATCAAAATCAGAAGTAGCATTTGAGGTTTTAATATCACAAGAACAGAAAGTGATGTGCTCAAGTTTGATGTATAGTGTTACTCAAATTTGGCACAATCTTCAACAAGGCAGCTCAGTGTTTACAGAGCTCTTCTTAGGAAGGTTAAAAATAACCAAGTACTACAGTTTCTAATATGGGTGCGATTGGGGGAACAAGAAATATGAGTAAGATGCTGATTTAGGAAACTAGGATTCTAACATTTGCAAGCTCTGGAGTACCCATAGTTGTTTTCTATCTATCTACCTGTCTGTCTACCTACATACCTATCTATCTATCCATGTCTTTGGTCCATTAATTATAATCAAGTGACATGTGTTCATAAAGTTAAATGTCAATGAAACAATCAGTCCATTGAAGGTTGAATTCACATTCTTTGTTAATTCAAATTCTAAAACATTTAACAGATAATAGGCTGTCAGTGGTGGAGAGAGACAGTCATTCCAACTTTGCAAGAGAGGGCTGGAATGTATTGCAATAAACTAGAAGGTAAAATTATGTAAGTTGATAGGGCAGAAAGTCAGTGACTGTAAAGGTAAAGAAGTTATTACTGAATAGTATTTTGCTGGTTTAAAAAGTACCTAGAAGCACATCAAATACCCCTCAAAACAACTCTGATTATTAACCCCTGAATTGTTTTCCCATAGGCAGGCAACACAGAAGTGATAGAAAGGGCAATTGCATTAATGATTATTCTAGAAGTCACAGGAATTTTACTGTGAATATGAGTCTTAAACCTGCTTTGGAGTTTAGAGAAAAAAACCTAACATTGGGCTGACGTTATAGACCACTGCTTTAGATCACGGTTGGCATTATCGGGATAAATAAACTATTTTCCAACATGGAAGCTCTGCACCAAACAAGAACACAACACTAGGACTTGAGTCATTCTAAATAAACATAACATGATATCAAAAACATTAAGCAAGACATGAAAATTAAAGCAATTGAGACTTTCAAATTCAATTAAATTTAGTTTGGTGAGAAAATAATTATTTTATGTTTTTCACATATATTAATTTACTGTTTATAAGTTGAAGTGGAGAAAAAAAAATCTAAATCATTCACCTGGCCCAATTCATAGACAAAGACACTTTTGCCAAACTAAATGAAAGAAGAAAACTGATAAAAGGTCTTTGTACCAGAAAATATTCACCTATGTTTATTGAAAGGAATTGGCTTATGAGGTTGTGGGAGTTACACAGGTAGGCCTCAGATGTTTAGGACAGACCTTAAGGAGGGGCAGGCTAGAAATGGTCCAGCAGGAACTAAAGCTACAGTCTACAATGGGAATTTCTCTTTTCCTCAGAGAAACGTCAACTTTATTCCTACACCCACCTCCAGCTAATTACGTCAGCTTACTCAAGTTATTAGGGTCAATCTTCTTTACTTAAAGTCAACTGATTGTAAGTACTAATCATATCTACAACACACCTTTACAGCAACATAAAATGTGTGATTAAATAACTAGGAGTTATAGTGTGGCCCAGTTGACACATCATAGTGATATAAGGAATAGAAAGTCTTTGATTTGGAAAAGAATGAGGAAAAATATTTCTATTTTTTGAAATAGATCCTAAGAAAGCTACATATACAAAAACTCATTGATCTAATAGGTGAGTTAAATAAAGTTAAGGGATATAAATTCTGATTCACTAATTCTATTAAAGTTATGAAAATGTTTGTAATGTGGTGATTAAATATAAAGATATGAAGCCTCCAGGAAGGCATGAAATGATATATTGTGTATATACTTTTTCAAAATGTTATTTTTTAATAGTAGATTTGAATCTTAAAGACATGATATAATAAGGGAAAGATAAGACCAATACCCGATATAACATTTCAAATGTATTACATGTCAGAGGAATTAATAAACTGTAGCATATATTATCAACATAATATGTATGTTAAAACATCAGAGAAGTGAATATGATAGTATATTAATAAAACAAATATATCCAGAACAAGAGATGATGCTTGTATTCCACAACATTTCATACAAGTTTTCAGTCCAGAATGTAGAGACTTGCAAAAATGTATAGCATGCAGTGAAGTTATTTTAAGCAACCAAACTACACAATATAAAAGGATTTGATAGCACTTATGTATTTAACATGAAAGAAAAGTCTTTCCAGGTAATTTTCTCTAAATATTTGGTGCAAAGCAATTATTGGTATGTAAAGCAATGTCTCTTGTTTAAGGAAATTGAAATAAAATAAGGGTGAAAGAGGGAAGCAGACTTCAACTTGAGCAACAGAACAACATTTATTATTTCAGTGAAATAGTTTGGTTTAGTTTCATCACTAATAGAATTCAGACATAACACAGCAAATGGAGATTTTGTTATTAGAAATTAACAAAAGCTAATCATTAGTAAAGGGAATTTCTGACTTTGAAGCCAATGTAAATAAATTCTGTCTCTGCAATTCTTGGCAGTATGTTTTCGAGACATCATTAAGTTTTTCAGTCTTCTCTTGGAAGATACAATGTGTTAGGTTCTCTTTGGTTAAGTAACTATTAGATTTGAAAAATGTGTTTTTGATATAATGAGGATCATTAAAGTATTATAAGAGAACTATGTCTGAAAAAGCTCAGAAATATGAAACATAGTATTTTTCTTTTTTTCACTTTTTTTCACATATTTTACATTTTAAGAAAAATATAAATTAAATTAAATGCCTTTTGATTTTATGAGTTTTTAACTTTAAATTGGTTAATTTAGACAGTTGAATAAAAAATAATGCAAGATGAATTTTTATGTGTTTAGTTAGTGAATAGTGATCATATAAAGGAACTTCTAGTATGAATCAAAAATATATCTAAATGCCATGTGTATCCCCACTGATTTTAAATAATTATGTCAAATTAAGAAAGATATTTAAAACTTTAAAAATATAAAAAATAAGGAATACTAATGTTGTCAATATGGAGTTAAGAATAGAGTGTCTTATTTGAGGCTAATATTTATATTGATAAAAGCTATTATATCTGGTAATATAGCCATACATTATCCAAAGTGTTAATATTCTTAAGATTTTAATATAAAATTTTCACATCATTTCTAAAATGGCTAGAGACAATGCTCAAATAGTAAAAGTCATGTTATAAGCAATGCTGGGTTACCTTTTTTAACTTCTTCCAAGAATAAAATCTCCTTTTCACACTACCAGTATAAACTAGATTATCTTTAAAGAATATGTAATCATCTTTAAATTCATATGCTTAAAGGAGGTTGTTTTCTCATTTTATCTTGAAATATTGTTTTGTCACTCTCTAAACCTCTGCAGAGCTCCTTATTCCAAATGTTATATGTGTTGATAGCACACAGAGAGGTCAGTTTTATGTTACCCACCGAGTACCACTTTTAGATAGAGTGATATTTGAAAGATTAACTCTTTTTTGCAAAATGGCATCTTCCAAAAATATTTGAAAATGTGAGTGGAACTATCAAATGCAATAAACAGTGGATTTGGGGTCTACTCATCTTTACCTAGAGAAATTCAGTTTTGATCAATCATATTTTAATCTACTCTATTTCACTTTTAGGCAGAATGAATTCTGATCAAATCTTCCTTCTATAACTATAGTTTTTTGGGCAGTGACGATCTATCAGATCTAGTGAAACATATACCTAAAACAACTGGATATTCCTATAGTGTTTAAAACAAATCAAAAGACATTTTGACAAGCTAGTCAGTGGTCTCTCATAATTTATTTTAATTTTAATTTTATTTTATTTAAAAAGAAAAAATACCAACCAGACAAAACAGAAAAATGGTAACAACAATACAGAATTCCAAAGGGAAAAAAATAAAAGAACCAAAACAAACAAACACAAAAAAACCAAAACAACAACAACAACCACAAAACAAAAACACTAAGAAATTGCCACTTGATATGTTACATATTCTCATTATTGGAAATAGTTGTTCAAGTTACAAAATTAAAGCATATAAAGTAGACATTCAAACAATGACAACAGTTCTGCTCAGCAATCTAACAAAAACAGTAGTATGGTTATCTTACACCTAAACATACATGCAATTATATCCTTTAGAGCACTTTCTTTTCCTCTCTTTTTTACAGTAGCAATTACACATTTTGGGTTTTTTTACTCCTACAGTTCCTATTACTTTTTACACTAGAGAAACAATGTGATATTTATAAATATGATTCTTATTTGTTTCACTAATGAGGATGGCCTGAAGTTGACTCCATTTCCGCATGAAGGCCTCATGATCATCATTTTTTATAGCTGAGCAGTATTCCATTGTGTAAAAATATCACATCATTTTCATTCACTCTGCAGTTGATGGGCATCTTGGTTGTTTCCAAGAGTTAGCTATCAAAAATTGGGCTGCTATAAACATAGGTGTACATATATCACTGTTATATGACCATTTCAGTTTTTCTGGGAAAATACCCAATAAGGGAATAGCTAGGTTGAATGGAACTTCCAATCCTAGTCTTCTGAGAATTCTCCATGTTGATTTCCATAGTGGTTGCACCAAACTACACTCCTATCAACAGTGAAATAGTGTTCCTTTTTCCCCGCAGCCTTGCGAACATTTGTTATCAGTTGATTTCTTGATGACAGCTATTCTTTCCGGTGTGAGATGATATCTCAATGTTGTTTTAATTTGCATTTCTCGAATAACCAGTGATGGTGAACATTTCTTCATGTATTTGTTTGCCATTTGAATATCTTCATCTGAGAACTGTGTGTTCATCTCAGCTGCCCATTTTTGGAGAAAGTCTTTGAATTGGGGGGGGTTGGTGTTTTTCAATTCTTTATATGTTCTTGATATAAATCCTTTGTCTGAGGGGTTGCTGGTTAAAATTCTTTCCTGTTCTGTGGGTTTTCTTTTCACTCTGATGGTGATTTCTTTTGAAGTGCAGAAACTTTTCAATAATATGAGATCCCAGTTGTTGATTCTCTGAAGTGTTTCCAATGCAGTTTGCATTTTGTTCATGAAATCTCTGCCTACCTCTATGTCTCCAAGATTTCTACCTACCTTATCTTCTAGTAGATTTAGTGTTTCTGTTTTAATGTTTAGGTCTTTGGTCTATTTATTCTTTAATTTTGTGCATGGTGATAGGCATGGATCTAGCTTCAGTCTTCTGCATGTGGAGAGCCAATTTTTCCAACACCATTTATTAAAGAGGCTATCCTTCCTCCAGTGAATATGTTTAGCCCCTTTGTCTAATATCAGGTGGCTGAGTGTCTTTGTACCTACACTTGCATCTTCTAATCTGTTGCATTGATCCTCAGGTTTATTTCTTTGCCAGTACCATGTTGATTTTATCACTGTGGCTGTGTAGTACAGTTTCAAGTCAGGAATTGAGATGCCTCCTGCCTTGTCTTGGTCTCTCATAATTAATTGTAGGAGATTTGTAGTTTCTTGTGGGGAATAGTCTTGTAACTTGACAATTGTGAACCAAATGTAATGGTAATATCTGGATATTTAGCATTTGTATGTCTTCAAACATTATCATTTTTATATGTTCAATCTCCTTAAGTTGTGCTATAGACTGTAGTTAACCTACCATTAGCACTGTTTCCCACCTCCCTCACCTAGGTTTCGGTACCCATTCTCCTGTCTCTTCCCATTGCCTGCTTCCCTTTATAAGCCTGGGTGACCTCTGCCTTACTCATCCTTCAGTGTGAACCATCCACTTTTTAGCTCCCACAAATGAATGAGAACATGCAATGCTTCCGTGTCTGCCTTATTTCACTTAACATCATTTTTTTCTAATTCTTTTCATATTTGGATAGAAAAAAATTATCTATTTGGAAGTATTTAATGAAATAGTATGTTTTTAATGATATATGATGAACAGTTTTATAAGAAAAAATTTTGCACAATAATTCATTGTCCAAAATCTCTTTGTTCTTCAGTGTACTTCATTTGACATTTTATTTACATTTCTTGATAGTATTTCTTGTGAAAGTAATTAAATTGTTTCTTGACTCAGTTATAAATAAATTAAAATTAGATAATAAATTATTTAAAAATAGTTATATTCTTTCAAACTGACCGAATTTTATAATTTTGTGTAGCCAGTTTTTAAATGAAGATTGACACTTTGACTTGAACAGGTGATAGATTGATAGCCTGACTTAATGATGAACAGCTTTCAACAATTTGGAAATGCATATTTGAGTTGTTCTGAATGTTTTATCCTCTGTGTTTCATCAGTACTTGCTACATGGATGATGAATAGGAATCTATATCAGGTTGGCGTAAGGCACTGAGGTTCCCAGAGGTATATGTTAGGAAAAATTGATAGAGGTATCAGGTTCTGTTGATGCATATTAAAATGTATTTACAGAATTTCTGTAAAAGATGTGGTCAATAAAACAAATATTTCTATTTCAAAAGTCTATTTTTATAATAACAGAGAATATTCCCTGGGTATTTTATTAGGGAATATTTTATCTTCCTTCAATTTATTGACTTACCTAATATTCAGAGCAATTCTATGAGATGAAACCTCTCACTCCTGTTTTACAGATGAGGCAACTGTGATGCAGAATGTGTAACTAATTGTCAAAGTCATACATCTAACTAAATGAGATTCAACCATAGGGAGTCTTGTCTCAGAATTCAGACTGGTAAAAATAAGAAGATATAACTATAGTTTTATGTATTTACAGGTATCATAAATCCCCCTGTAACAACATTAGACTTTTGCAAAATATTCATGCAAGAACATTCATGATAACATAAAAGATGCCAGGCTGAAGTCAACATTGACATGATCTATTTATAGCTTTATGAAAATACAATCATATTTAAAACATAGTTGTCATGGTAATTCTAATCATTGAAATCCAATGTTTTAAAAGTTGATTATGGTGTTATAATTTCACTAAAGTTCATTCTCATGATTCATGTGTAATTTTTATTAATATCTAAAGTGAGATTTCTGGCTTCAAACCTTAGTACAGATAAGTTTTATTAGACCATATAGCACTACATCCTGTAAGAAAAGTATATTTTGTGTAGTATTTTCTCACTTCTTAATGGAGTTAATTCTGTGAGAAAACACATCAGGGTCATTGTCAAAAACAGAAGTTAGAATAGGTTTTATATGAAAAGATTTAGAATGGAAAAGTAAGTTTGTAATGATTCTTTCAGGAAAACACGAGGCTCTGCCAGATAATGTTCTCTGAGCTGGGTTTTAGATAATTTTGTTTCATGTTTTACCATGAATGAACCTATGAAAACTTCTATAACTAGGCACAAAAACTGTCAATACTTGTCATTGATTAGAAAGATTAGAAAGTGTATACAAATAAGACAGCATTAAAATAGCAAATGATAGAGTCTATGGTGGACTGGAGTTACCATACTAGCCTAGAGGTTTTGGAATTCATGTCTTAAAATCATTTTATTACACAACCAAATTCATCTGCATTATAGAGTAGCAGATTTCAGTTTTCTTGTGAAATCTCAAGGAGATTCCTTGACACATCAATTTCAGTTCTTTTGACTGATATTAGGAGGTAATATCTATAAGACAAGTAGAAATAAGAAGCAGAGTTAATTTTAATAGATATACATGTGTACTCCTAATGAAATTAGTTTAGTATTTATCTTCATTTTCTATTTTATACATTTTCCTTTGTTTAAAATTCATGTTATTACATCCATATTAATCATCATTTAAGCATAGCAACTATTTTATAATTGATTATTTGCTCTTAGATTGCACAAGTAATGATGGCATAAATGTATAAAATTTTAAAGAGTAGAAAAGCTCACAAAAAAGCTAAAACTCTCCAATAGGCCATTGTCTATAACAGCTACCACTGGTATTTTATTTATTAAGTGTCTAACTCTCTTGCATGTGTAAAAATTTATGAATGTGTTTGTGCTATGTGTACAAAATAAATTTATGAATTGATTATATATAGTTTACTATGCAATTAAAATTCAATATCTACGTTATGGTGGATTAAGAAATGGTCAACTTGAGTGGGAACACCCAGCTGAACTGAGTCAGCTGAACACTGCATTCCTTAACGCTATGGAAAAATATACAATTTATTTTCTAGAAGTCATTTCTCTGTATAGTGGCCTTACCATGTGCTCATTGTGCTATGATTCTTCCTTCCTCTGTTTACAACATCTGGACATTTAAGGAACATACAGGATTCTTTCAGCAGAGCTGGAATCTCAAATAGAATTGAATATAATTATGAAAGTTGTCAGTTGTTTTCTCTGTGGCAACTCAGGTATCAGTATTACTTGCTTGTCTGGCTGAATTCATAACAGTTGAAGTCTGAAGCATACCTCTCTTTTTTTTCTCTTTTTGTTTCCCACTCTTCCTCTTCAGTCAGGATTTAGAGGCATTTCCCACTGTTTTGCATCCAGTACTCTTTCCCTAGTTTTTTACATTTTGCCAAGCCTGCCTGTCATTTGCTCTCTGGTCCAGGCAATTCATCTTATGCCTTTGCCGCTAAGTCTCTATGTTCTTACTACTGAAACCAGACAGCTTGATTCTCAACACTTCCCTACCCTCTCAAGTTTCTCCTGTACAAGGCAATCTCTTCCTGACTTTCCAGCAACTCTCTCTGCTTTTAGCAGTCTACTGAAGCTACCCAATGAATTTCTTCCAGTAGGAACTTTGACCTGGCCCACACAATTTCTCCTTCTTCTTTAACCTAGTAAGGCCAGACTTTTCCTAAATCTTCCTGTCTAGTTTTTACACAGCACTTCCTGAAGTGGCATTTGATACACTATAATGATGACTTGAGACCCAAGTGCCCAAACTGCCATCCTAAATCTACTTATTTAGCGTAAAGTGCCAACATTGCAAATGCACTTGGACATTTAAGTTTTTACTTAGAGAAAACAACCCATACATTAATATTATTTGTATTAAAAGAAAAATGCAATAACAGAGCTTTCATTGATAGTAACAGGTCTTTATGGAAAAGTGAAACTTTGCATGTGGCGTGCTATTGCACAACTAATGTGCTCATTACTGTTGTATGCATGCTGTTAATTTGTCAAACCTTGGTTGAGACGACTTGACTGACCTGCTGACAGAGCGGGCTCTGGGCACTCGCTGTAGCATATGTGTCATAGGTCTGCCACCACTGATATAGTAGTAAGGTATAGATTGATTTATACCTAAAATAAAATATTAACCATGTGAACGGTAATGAACACCTCTATTCTCAGCACTTCACTGGCTGAGGCAGGAGAACCACAAGTTTGAGACTAACATGGGCAGTGTAGTGAATTCAAGTCCAACCTGGTCTGCCAAAAGAGAGTCTACCTCAAAAAATAAAGTTATATAGAATACTACATGTTTACATTAACCTGATGTGATAGGAATCAATAGAATAAGGCAAAAAGTGTCTTACCAATCTTCCAAACATCTGTGAATGTATTCAGTGTTCAATAAATTTGCTCCTTCTCTTGTTTTCTATAGGAAGATTCAGCTAAGTGAGTTACAAGTTGGAGGCTTCACTGACACTCTTGCAGCTTATTTCTTTATAAGCACTTATTTTAAATGCAAGTATGGAGTATGTATCTTCAAGTCTAGAGATTTTTATACATCACAGTAAAAACCTTAACCTCTTAAAACAATGTTCAGAGACTGTAGACAATCAGTTGCTCATGTAAATAAAAATATTTGTGGGCACTCTCCAACACCCACATAACTGTGTTGCACACCAAAATTTCAACTAGAAAAAAGAACAGTGATTGATGTGGAATTTTTATTCACTAGAATGTTCAGTCCTGTAGGCTGAAAAATCCTGGTTACACCCAGAACTAGCTTCTTCAGAGCACAGAAAACTAGAATAAAATCAAATATAAGCCTTACAACACATGCCAGTCCTGTGGTCCCCAAGGTGGCTAATATTCTACGGTCCCTTCTTCATTTGCAAAATGTAGCCGTTAATTTGGGGATTACTTCTCCCCAAAGTGTTTTAAATTGCAAGTAGAGCCTAATTTGCTTAGCATATAAAGCTTTCTCAGGGCTGGGACAAAATATCCAACATCCACCTCTTAAAGGTAGAGAGATACATTTTGTTTCACAGTTTTAGAAATTTCAGTACATGATCAACTGAATCCAAGACAAGAACATCGTGAAACAGTGGTATACAGAGCAAAGCAAGTCACTTTGTGGTGACCAGGGAAGCAGAGCAAAAGGAGAAGAACCACAAAGAGAAATAAACCCTCCAAACATGTTTCCACATGTGTCCTGCCAGCACATTCAGCCAGGATCATCAGCAGATTAAGCCGCTGATGAAGGTATCTGACCCATGATCAAATCACTTCTCTAGAACTGTCTTAATCCAGTGAAACTGACAGTCAAGTTTAATCACCACAAGTTCTAAAGAAAAGATATGTTTAGTATTATTAGGAGAGAGAATTTATTTACATGTCTATTAACAATTGAAGGATATATAATATGTATTAGTTCTTAATAATTATAAATTTATTTTTGAATCCATATAGCACTTTAGCATACTATTTGGCTCCTCACGAGAGCTCATATATCATTTTCCACTCATGAAGGTAAAAAATATGGAAACAAATAGACAGTGTTGCCATGCCACCCCATTGGGGTTTATCAAAACACACTGTACAAAATTTTAACTCAGAAACATTAAAAGAAGAAAGGGTGGCTTGACCAGACACATGGATGAAGGGCTGCAGTGGTGGAAAATGTGAATTGCATTCAAAACATCCCTTTCTTTTCATATTTCCAAACGTGCAATAATTTAGAAACAAGAGATTCTTTTCTTTTTTTCCAAATTTATTAATATATAATTGGCAAAAAATACATATATATATTTATTGTATACAAAAAGATCTACTAGGAATGTGTACACGGTAAAAGGATTAGTGGAGGTAATTAGTGTAACCATCACTTCATGTACTGATTTCTCTTTTGCTGAGAACACTTTACTAGCAATTTTCAAATAAGCATTGTTATAAACTGTAGTCACTGTATTGTATAATAAACTGATGTTTGAAATTATTCATTCTGTCTAACAGAAACTTTGTATGACCTGGAATGTATGCCCATTTTTTCCATGTCTATTTAAAAATATCCCTGAGACCTAGACAAAGCATTAAGCAAGAAAAAAAAAAAAGATGTCCAAATTGAAAAAGATGTACATTTTTTTTCTGTGGATTGTATAAATGTAGAGAAACATAAAAATCACACATATAATCATTTCTGGAACTAACAAATGTAGCAAGATAGTAAGATACAAAGTAAGCACAATACAGTCAATTTCATTTCAATACAGTATCATTGGACAATCTGTAAAGGAAATTAAGAAAATCATGCAAATTACAATAGCAACAAGGTAAAAAAAATACTTAGTAATTAGCTAGACCAAAGAGTTTAAAGTTGTACCAAAATAATAAAGAAGTTATACAATATAAATATCTTTGCTAAAAACTTAAATATATTTAAATTAATGGAAAGGCATCAAATGTTTTTGAATGATAAAAATTTAAAAGTGCTAGTAGTATTCTCCAAAACTACACATATCTACCAAAATGCTAATAAATTTGCAAAAACATCCTGAAATGCATATAGAATAGCCTAATCAATCTTGAAAAAGGACAAAATTAAGTATTCATATTTCTTATTTTAAAACTTGCTACAAAGTTACAGCAATAAAAAGTGTTATTGTAGTACAAATATAGTATTATAAACAACTGGAATGGAATACAGAGCACAGAAATAATCCTCATATATATTGTAAAAAGATTTTTAAGAATGTTGCAAAAGATAATAAAAGATAATTTTTGAAACAAATGGTGCCAGAAAAATTGGAGATTAATGTGAAAAACAGACTTTATCTGATACTTTGCAATACTAATTATATGTTTTGAAAGAACTAACTGAAATTAATCAAAGATCTATACACTGAACCTAAAATTATAAAGCTCTTAGAAGAAAACATATGGTAAAATAATATGAATTCAGCATCCTTTCTCATATATAATACCAAAGGCTCAGGCCATCAAAAAAAAGTGACAAATTGAATTTCATGGAAATTTTAAAAAAATGTTTTTGTGCACTAAAGAACACTATTAATAGTGAAAAGGTAACTTATAGGTGGGGGTAAATATGTGAAAATCATGTAGTCTCTGATAAGGGATTAATATCCATAATACATAGGAAATCCCTAAATCTCAATGTTAAAAATGCAGACAACCTGATTTAAAAATGACTCATGAATTTGAATTGATATTCCTTTCACATATAAAATATGTGAATGGTCACAAAGCATATAAAGAATATTCAACATTAGTAATCACTGTGGAAATGTAAATCAAAACCGTGATGCCTTACCATTTCTTATCCATTGTGATGCCTTCTGTCAAAAACAGAATATAACAGTTGCTGCTAAGAATGGGGCACACTGGAAGCCTTGAGCACTGTTGGGAGGAATGGAAAATGGTGCAGTCACTATGAAAAGCAGTATGCTGATTTCGGAAAACATCAAAGTGGACTCACCATGTACTCCAGCTCTTCCACACTGCGTTGAAGGCAAGTTTTAAAGAAGGTATTTGAATATCCATGTCCAGAGCATCATTATACATAACATGTAAAATGAGAGAATTCCAGTTGTCTATCAAAGGATGGACGGATAAACAGAGTGCAGTACATGTAGTGCATGTACACAATGGCATCTCATTCACACCTGAAAAGGAATAAAATCTGACTTTTTACAACATGTACAGATTAACATTGAAGACAGTCAGCTGCGAAATGAACCAATCATAAAAAGACAAATACTCTATGATTCCAGTGACATCACGTATCAGCTACACAGTTAACCAAAATTATATAGACAGAGAGTAAACTGAGGTTTTCAGGGTTGAGGAATGCAAAGTTATTACTTAATGAGCATAGTTGTAATTTTGCAAAATAAACAACAACAACAAAACAAAATAAAAACAACAAAAATAAGACATCTGGGGTTGGTTGTAGGTACTGGTTGCAAAACAGTAAGAATGTACTAAATATTACTGAACTATCCATGGACTTAAAAATTGTTACAGTGAAAAACTGAATGTCTTGTATATTTTACTGCAATAAAAAGTTGAAAAGAAATTTGCCTTTTTTTTGGGGGGGGTACAAGTTCTGGCTATGGAGCTCAGGCTGGCCTTGAACTCACAGTGATCCTCCTGCCTCAGCCTCCAGAGTGCTGGGTTTACAGGCATGCACCACTATGCCCAGCTTTGTAGTATTCTTAAAATCATGATTGCTTTGGGTTTGGTTTGGAATAAGCTTATTTGAGATACTGTCTCACTTGGTGTAATGGAAGCATGTGGTTTCATTAGACAGACTGACAACAAGCTAATTTTTTTTTTTTTTTTTTTTTTTTTTTTTTTGGTGTCCTGGGTTGAACTCACGACCTAGCAGGCACTTCCACCGCTGAGCTAAACCCCCAACTTGATGCTAGTAATTTTCATACACCTGGTTTCATCTGCTTCTCTCTGTCCCGCTCCCTTGCTCCAGCTCTCTGGTGCTCCCTTTCTCTGTCCCCTCCCTCAGACGTAGTAGCCCACAGTCACAATTTAATAAGATGTTTTGGCTCACAGATAGTTCATCTTGCCTCGCACCTCCGCAGAAACCGCACGGCAAAAGATATCGCAGAGGGAAGCTGCTCACATCGCCGCAGTCAGCAAAGAGAGAAAGAAGTGAGAGGCCAAGGAGGGAGAGGTGCCCTTCCAGGACCCGCCTCCGTGACCTGCCTGTAACCAGGCCTTGCCTCCTAGGAGCACGCCTGGCTACTGAACTTACTAGTGGATGAATCCCCTGGTGAGGCCAGCATTCCCCTAGTCCAGACATTTCCAAGCCTCCCCTGTGAGCCCTTGAGAATTCTGGGAGAAAGTCGAGATCTTAAACCATTACTCTCTCTCTCTCATTCTCTCTGGCCTCCACTGTTGGCAATTACCTTGGGATTCACATTTGATATATGTTATGTGTGGTGTATGGACTTTTACTTATTATTTGTCATTATTTTATTGGCAACACAGCATTTTATCCTACCTACACAACTTCCTGATCAATATACACATATATTGGAAAGGAGTGTTCCCTCACCCTAAATGTGTGCTTTGGAAAGCTGAATGATGAGTCAAGTTAGTGGTATAGAAGTGTTGTTTTTCAATTCCAGCATGAAATCATCCCCCAACACTGGGCAGTTTCTCTCCTAGATGGTAACAAGCTCTGCCAGCTAAGCACTGATTTGTTGTTAAGTCAGAAATGCATGAATGCATGAAGTATGAATATAAAGATAGAACATTTTATCATGCAATAGAAGAGGGAACCTCTGACTGCCAGTGTCGCATTATTCTCTGAGGCCCAATAAGTGTAGATAAGTGGAAAAAGAGAAAAGTACCAGTGGGAAAGATTAATAATAAAGCATTAGAAAAATTATATATGGATGCTTTGGTCAGACTTGAAGTAGTGTGGGAAGTGAGTAGAAATGGGTCATATATTTTATTCCACTCGGTGCCAACTCAAATGGTCACATTGAAATTGCTTATGGAAATGTGAAATTGTGGGCTCTCAAGAATGATCACAGTACTGCTATATTTGAAATGTGAATTTGAGTGACATTCTGCCTTTTATTTTGTATATGTTTTTCTGCTTAGCTGGATTGCAAACCATGGCATGATTATATATTTTATAATCTGAAGTTTAAAACTCCCTTTGTCTTCAGCATATATTTTGCTTTTGTTAATCTACACTGTTACTATATCATTTTATATCTTGATTCCCAATTCCTCAGACATGTCTTATTTCTGCTCAACTGTCACTGCCACCTTACATAGCTGACTTTCTAATTACATAATCTTGATTGTGGTAAAAGTTAAAAATTCAGTCTGTACAGCTGAAATATTTCTCTAAAGAATGCCTCAACTTTGAAAAAGTGGGAATGCATTATCTATTAATTGTTACAGCCAGGGCAATCTCTTTTGGCTCAAAATGTTCTACAATTCTGACATATATGTTGGCTTACAGTCTGGCCAGTTAAATTATCTGGCACATTTTAATGCTAACAAAGACAAAACTGTAGAATGCAATATTTGAGTTCCAATTCCAGCCATATATGAGTTCTGTAGTTTGAGGTGCATTAATGAACTCCCATAATCTCCATTTCCTTACCTATATGAAACAGATAATTCCACTTACAAACTACCACTAACGTACTTCAAGAACATATACCATACAAAAATACTCAATAAAATTAGTTATTATATGCTTCAGGAAATTGAAGAATGATAGTGACAGATCCTTAACTTCATTTTAAGAAGATAGAAGCCAATGGAAAATCTCCCAGTTCAAATGGACAGAGCCTAGAGGTGGGAAATGGAATTAATTAAAAAAGATTGAGTCTCATCTGAGGTTTAGGGACACTATGCTATTTTAGGGTCTTGTTCAAAAAATGTTCCCATCCTAAACTAGATAGTTTTGTATTTTTTTATAAGCTGAGAAATTGAATACATGGTCACTTGAAGACTAGGTTCTGTCCCAAGTAGAGGCATTAATTTGAAGCCCACCACCAGCTACATTCATAAAGAAGATGAAAACCCATCAAACAAGAATCTTCTTTAGCACCAGAAGTGGAGGACTCAACAGAAATGTCACTAACATCATTACGTGTTTCTTTTTTCCTGCTAAATTTATTATAATTACTCTCCACATAGTTAAATCATATTTCTTTCTTTCTGGATGCCTTAAATTAGGGATCATGTAAGCTTTAATTTGTATACAGAAGCAAACTATTGGGATAAGCTATTTGAAAACTCTCAGGCTACCTATCTGTTCTGTTATTGCAGCACCATACCTGGTCTCCAACATTTTTTCAGTTCTCCCACATGATTGACTTAATCCTGATCCAGCCAGAATCACAAAGTGAGGCAAGTTATCATTCCATCATCTTTTGTTTTCCTTTAGTAAGTGCTCTTATGCCCTCAGAATTTTCCGCCATCTTTTTTCATCTCCACTATTGAAATGGGCAACAAATAACTTTTCCACTGGGAGCTTGGACTCCTCCAAGCTGTCTACTAACCTCTATTTTCCGTGGTTTCTAGGAAGAGCAGCCTCGCTGATCATGTTACTCTTCAGTTTTAAAATATTTACTAGTTGAAATAATTCATAGGATAAACACAAAATTCTTATCTTATCAAACTGAGTAATTATTTATTAATTCCCATCTTCACTCAGCCTTATCCTCAAATGTGCTCTTCTTCGTTGGGAGTTATTTGCAGTTTCCTGAATAAGATGAATGCATGTTTTAATGGATGTAAGCCTTTGATTATTCACTCTGTTTGGAATGCTTTTATTTGCATTTCTTTGAGATGCCTGAATGTAAGAGGCTTCCTTAGGTAGCAACTAAAAATGGCAGTGGCTCACCTTGTTGGGATATCTGCCTTGATGTTAATAAGCAGGTAGAGGATGTGGACTGTAGTATCGGCATGTCAGCTGTGGTACTCATGTCGCGAAACAGGTCCTTCCATGGCTGGATAATCCAAGGAAATTATAATCACCTTTTAAGATTTTGTTGATGCTCTTTCTTATATCTTTTTTTCTATAGCATGCTTTATCCATTCATAATTTTATCACTGTAAGATTTGAATCTCAGACAAATGTCTATGGAAGCATCTCTCTTTTGTTGTTTTATTCTTTTAAGGGGGAAGGATTAATCATTTTGATTCCATTTCGATGGTCATATACTTGAGGACGGGGTACTGTGTTTTCATGTTTTCCACTTAGTATTTTGAATTAAAATTTTGAGTTATTAAAATTGATGAATGATTATTTAATTGATAATCTGTTACTCATGTTGATGACATTAATAATTTTGACCTCCCATTTTTGTGAAATATGTGCAACTGCTCAATTACCTACTCATAAAACCTTATAATACCTTATTAAACCTTATAATACCTTATTAAACCTTGTAATTCCTTAAAGGCATCCTATTGGCCAAATTCAGATGAGATGCTGATCTTCTTATCTTTCATACCTTTTAAAATAATGCCCCAAATCACTATCTGGAACACCTTCTCTACTACATTAATACTGTTTCCCAAGGAGACAGAAGTTGTTTATGTTTCTTCCAGCATATTGTGTGCTGTTTGCTTTTGTTCAGGACACTGCCTCTGGGGGAACAGCCTCATGACATCAACTGGCAGAATCCTTTTCCTGCTTACTTTCTGCCTTCTTTGAGACATGTTCGTTTCAATGCATTTCTAAAGATCTATCTTCTTGCTTTAAAAAAAATTCTTCTAAGGTCATATGTTTAACCTAGTGTATAATGTTTTGTATTCTTCACCATCCATTTTTGCCTCTTTGTGTCCCTTGAGTTGCTGTCAATATAGGTGTAAGTGTAGAAAGTTAAAATTGCCCAAGTCTGAAAGAAGAGGACCAAATGTAACTTTCAAGGAAATTGAGGAGCTTCAAGTAAGACAACATGACTGGTTATATTTTGGTTTTACTGACAGTATTATTGTAAAAAAGGCTTTTTTACATTCTTATGGGTTTGAATTAATTATAATTTTTTGAAATATTCACAAGAGCTCTTTTGAAGTTTGCTTAGGAAGTTCTTTCATTTTTTTCTGATTATTATGTGAAGTTCAAGAAGCTAAAAGTATTTTTGCTTTTTAAATAATAGTTTTACTTCAAGGAAAAATGACAAGCTGAAAATAGAAAAAAGAAAAAGTGTGTGGAGAAAGAGAGAGAGAGAGAGAGAGAGAGAGAGAGAGAGAGAGAGAGAAAGAGTGGTTGTATGTTTATGTGGCTTAAAAGTTGCTTTTGCCTGCAACTATTTCAAATTTAATTATTAAAAATAAGGATAAAGGTCAAAAAACAAAGGCAGAGTAACTAGATATCTAAATAAATTCAGAAAATTTTACTTCCCCTAGGCTTTTAAAAAATGCAATTGGTTATACAGTTTGTTTTCATTTCACGCACATAACATACGTCAAATATTTTCCCCATTTACATTCCTAACCCCAACCTCCTCACTCGGTTCACTTTCATTTTCTCCTTTCTAATTTTTATTTTTGTTAGTATATGTTTGCCTACCTAGTGATTACATCCATTTTAGGGAGTTGGTATATGTGCATAATACATCTTAATTCTTTTCACATCCAGTCCCTTCTCTTCTTTACTCTCGATCTCTGCCTTCTTTCCATTTGCAAAAGATCTTGCTCCGTGTTTTACATTATCTATATTTTATTTTTCTTTATAATTTATTCATACTTTAGTATCTCATATACAAGAAACCATGTGATAAGCTTGTGTGTCTGATTTACTTCACTTAACATTATGGTCTCAAGGCACATGCATTTTCTGACAAATGACTGAAATCCATCCCTCTTTTTAGCAGAGTATTAGCATATGATGTATAAGTAATATCTTTTCTTTATCAATTAATCTGTGTTGGATACAGTTTGCTTTAAGATTTAATTCTTATAAGTTGTACAGATATTGTACTTGATTTTTCTTAAGGCTATTGTGAATGCTATTGTTTTCCTAATTTATTTCTTGGTTTCTCATTGGTGTACAAGAATACTAGTATGTTTGTGTGTGTGTGTGTGTATATGAATGCATGTGTGTATGTGTGATTTTGCACCCTATTACCTTGCTGAATTTGTTTACAGTCCTTTGGTGGAATTTTTGATCTTCCCTGTAAAAGATCATGACATATGTGAATAAGGATATTTTGACTTCCTCCTTTCCTATATGTATCCCTTTTATTTTAGTCTCATGTTCAACAATTCTGGCTAAGGCTTCTAATACTGTGTTGAACAGGAGTGTGAATAATGGACATTCTTGTCTTTTTCCGAATTTTAGAGTAAGAGTTTTCAGTATTTCCCTCATTTTTTATGATGTTTGTGGTAATTCAGCTATATATGGCTTTTATCAGATTGAGATATAGTCATTCTATACTTGTTTTCTTCAGGATTTTTTTTTTAAATCATGAATAGATATTGGATTGTCTCAAGGACTTTTTCTGCATCTAGTGAGATGATCTTGTGGTTTTTGTCCTTACTTCAACTTATCTGATACGTTACCTTAGTTGATTTGTACATGTTGAGGCATTCTTGCACCTCTGGGATGAAGTCTACTTGGTCATGATGCAAGATATTTTTAATGATTTGCTGCATTATGTTTGACAATATCTTTTGGAGGATCTTTGTATCATTGTTTCTTAAATAGGGTAGGATTCAGGGCCTCATATCAACACCTTCACATGCTGTTCCTTCAAAAGCAATATGACTGGCTTCCCAAGTTAGAGCACAGGACCCCTCTACCCTTCCTGTCCTGAGTTTAAGCTTCTCATGTGATGTATGCCTAGCCCATACCCTCTCTGTGACTCTATCCTGTGGTCATTTCCAACCCAGTCACTCTGGCATGGTGACTCCAGGAACCCTGAAGTATATTTATTCAATAGGTATTCTGTAGCTTATTCTGAAACAATTAACCACTTCCCAAAATAGTTCCTGATTAAAAATTTTCAAACAATTTAGGCGTTGCACTGGATTTCTTCTCCCACTAGCCTGCCACGAGGAAGTAGTCACTTACAGCATAAAACCCCATGGTTTTCAATTTACAGTAACTGTGAGGTATTCTTGGGGCTGGCATTGCTGGCCCAGTCTGTCTTTTCTTCCTGGAGTGGCCAGCTGTCTCCAGGTGTACTTCACGTTGATGGAGATGGGGCCCTTTTCCTGCGAGCTAGAGTTAGCTTTTCGAAACATTTCACTTTCTTTTCCCCTCTGCATTGTGACCTGTTTCTCCAGTTTCTTTCTAGTTTCTAGTTTTCCTGTCAGTTCCCTCTCTGTCAACAGAGGAGATTTGCCTCTTTTCCTTTGCCAAGTTGTTGTCTTCCAGTTATCTGGATTTTTTGCCATTGAGGCTGTATTTTGCCACTAGTTTTTACTCTGCCATTTTTTTCTAATCTTGTTTCACTTGTAGGTGTCAAAAGGAAAATAAAGAATAAAGGGTCCCTATATTATAAGCAGAAAAGAAATCTCAGTGCTATAGAGCAGTGTTTAGTGTCAGAAATTTGAAATATGAATCTGAAAAGCTTTTTCCATCATGGTAGACTCATATCAGGAATATTCACAAATATGAACAATATTCAGTATTTGTTAACTGAGCAATTAGTGATTGTATAAAGCAAAGATTGACCATAGAAGTACCATTTTATACTTGACAAAGGAAAATTTAAATCATGAAGTTTGATCCATGATAAAAAAAATCACCTGTGTAATTTTGTAATATTGTTAAACACAATTTCAGAGAAACAGAATAGATGTATAATTATAGGTCTCCTATTTTAAAGACAACTACTCAGAGTTTGTGTTTTGTCAAATACTTGTTACTTGAATAAGGAATTAGATAAAATAGTTGGAAGAGAGGACTTTTGATGTTATTACAGAACCATTATATATTTGAGATGGTTTTGTTATATTCTGATTTGATCACCTCGGATGATGTGTATATCACATTGTACCTCATAAATGTGCACAGTTATTATTCATCAATTGAAATTAAAATGGGACAGATGAATATTAAGAGTAGGTGCCATAGCAGGCTCATTTTTTACAGATGCTACCACTGCTCTCATGTAGAATTTACTGAGGAGATGAAAATGTGACTTTCGTTTCACAAATCATACACAAAAGTATGTTGAGATAATTACGTGTTCCGAAAGGTGTTGTTTAAATATCTCCACTGTCACAATACTCCCCTCTGTGGTTTCTGAATGCAGTAACAGCCCTTTTTTCCTCACCTTTATTGACTTCAAAGCTTTCACATGCATCCTGAAAATGTTCTTTACCTAATGTATATTGCAAATCCATCCACTATATTATTTCAGACAGAAAATTAATAATCACAATCTATATTTTACTGAGGAATGCAATTTCTGGGAACTACTCCATGGGAAACAGTGCAACACTATTTAGCCTTGCCTGCGTATCTGATTAAAAGCTCTCCAACTCTATCTTCTTACAAACAATTAAGTGCTGCAAAAGGTTGACACCTGGCAGTTAGAGAGACTTCACATTCTTTATTCTGTTTATTTTGCTAGTGTAAGAAAATACAAGATATAGTTTTGTATTTTGAATAATAATATACTATTGAATAATTTCTGTGATAATAATAATAACATTAAGTTAATGTATAATGTTGGGTTAGAAGTTCTTATTTATTTCTTTAATATTTTCAAAAAGTTATATTTTGTAGAAGAATGGGAACTCAAATCAAGTCAATTTTAGTGCAATTTTCTGTATTAGTCTCTTTCCCTTCACTAGAACACCGTGACTGATATCTAAAACTTAGAGAAGGAAATTTAATTCAGCTTATGGTTGCAGCAGATGGTTGGCAGTCCCCAAGACAGGCATATCATGGCTGAGACTGTGGCAGAGCCAAGGTGATTTGCTCTCCATCATGTCCAGAAAGCAGAGCAAGGGAGCAGTGCCAGAGAGGAAGGCACGAGGGGTGACCAGACAAAGACCCCAAGACCGTGGATCCATAACCCACCCAGACGTGCCTGGAAGTGTGCTCCACCAGTCTCCCAGGCAGATCTTCAAGTCTACCAAGTCAGCACTCTGGTCTGGACATCACATTATTGTTTCTGAGTATTTCAAGCCAGGATAAATTAAGGGTGGGGGATGTTCAAGGCGACTCCAAGGAAATTTCATAAACTTGGATGAGGCTGGAGTTATTTTAACTGAGTATTTTAGAAAGTTACTAGTTAACACTGTGAAGCACAGGATTCTCAGGCAAACAGGAATCTTTTGCTTGGATTCCTAAACTTTTAAGAACATAGATGCTGTACTGAGGGTTTAACTTAGTGAAAGGATGCTTGCCGGGCATGTGCTAAGCCAAGTTTGATCCCTGGAATTACAAAAGAAAAGAGAAATGAATTCCAAAATTCTAAAAACCATCAAAATAATAATTCTACAATGAAAGAAATCAACACAAAAGTGGATCTTTATAAAATATTTGAACTTGGAATAGTTTGGAGATACTTGGAGTAATTTGGGGATACTGGACAACTAATAATTTATTTGACTGTGCAAAAAGTGTTTGCAGTTTTAACTTACAATTATTCTTTTGTCAGTCCTCAGCTATCTTTCACTTTAATCACCATGCTTAAGAAACCGTTGCCATGGGAAAAAATTATAGCCAGTTGTTCCTCAGACAAAGGCCCCCAAATTCAAAGGCCCAATCTCAAAATAGGCACCTCAGAAGAAGAAATACAAACTACAAATAAATATACTAAAAAATGTTCTACATCATTGATCATCGAAGAGATGCCTCTCATCCCAGAAAGAATGACTAACATCAAGAAGTCAACCAGTAACTAATACTAGAGTGGGTGGGGAAAACACAGCCCTTCTCTGCTTTTGGTGGGAGTATAGACTGGTGCAACCATTGGGGAAATCAATGTGGAGATCCCTCAGTAAACTATAGCTAGAGGTCCCATTTGACTTACCTAGTTCCCTTCTTGATATCTTAACAGAAGAATTAAAAACACCATACCACAGTGATATATGTGCATCTATGATTATGGCAGTACAATTTGCAATACCTAAATCTTGGAAACAACCCAAGTTCCCATCAACTGATGAATGGATAAAAAGGATGTGTTTTTTTTAATATAATGGAGTACTACTCAGTCATAAAAGGATAAACTTTGTATATTTACAGGTAAATGGATTCAAATAGAGATAATACTCATAAGTGAAATAAATTAGACCCACATGTGTAAACATTGTATAGTCTCACTAGTGTGAGAAACTGAACAAGTAGATAGGAACCAAAAAATACACTAGGTATTGTGAATTGGGAAGAAAGAGAGAGAGAGAGAGAGAGAGAGAGAGAGAGAGAGAGAGACTGTGATGGGGGAAGGAGAAAGAAGGAAGAGAAAAGGAAAAAATTATGTATGTATGTATATGGTAGCTAAGTTAGATATACTGCTAGTTTCTCTTAGTTCACTGAAAAGAAAGTTGTGCTAATGTTGTTTGGACAATATATCATGCTTATGTACCTGAGTAACTACTCTGAAGATAACAATATACAATGGATAAATTATTGTTACTCTCCTATTATCTTGTTTTGAAATTATTTTTTATAATATTGAAAAAATAAACACATTTTTCAGAATTACTTCATATTTAATTGTTTATTCATCTCTTATCTGAACTAATTCTAATTACAGTATTATTAAAACAAAAATTTAAAAAGGCAGAAGTATACACAAAGGTATATTGTATTTATTGACTAAAGACAATAATTTTATGAAGTTAAACTTTATCTTCAATGATCTATAGATTTAAAACATCAAAATTACATTTCTTACAAGAAGTTGCTAAAAATTGGCAAGTTAACTGAAACTTAAATGGAAAAGTAAAGAATCTAGGATAACCAATAGAGTTTTGATTATTTGAACAATTTGAAATGATACATAAAATGGATTTAAAAATTCCTAGATAGCTATAGTAATCAAAGTGTTATGGTAAATAAATTAATGTAAAATATGACATAAGTATAAGCAATTAAAATTGTAATAGTGTGGAGAGGCACAGGTACACATGCATGCATAGTTTATAATTCAGTAATATTGACTTTGTATATAGAAGGTTACAGAAATATCATGATAAAAGTTTGAAAAGTATCTGTTATGTACTAGGTTTTAAGCACTTTTCCTAAGAATTCCATCTTTTAAAAAAGTAGATGAAAATAAACATTATTATATACGCTGCATATTTGGAATCCAAAACATCAATTTTTAAAACAACCTTACTGAAAGTTGAACACCTAGTGACTCTAAGATGCAGACTTTGGTCTGTGGAGCCCGCAGGCCGGGCCCTGGGAAACAGCACCGCATGGCCCAGGCTTTGGTGCTGAGTGGCCCTGCAGGGGCCTGCGAGAGCACCCAGCTGATGCGGCTTCTCCAGGACACGACTTCAGTGTGTCTCATGCCACAGTGGACCCAGGGCCTGGAGAGGAGAACCGCAGAGATTTCCACTCTGTGACCAGGGAGGTGATGCAGCGAGACACTGAGGCTGGGGCCTTCATTGAGAATGATGGGTTCTCGGGAACCCTAAGGGACCAGCCAGGCCTCCGTGTGGGTGGTGCAGCCGGGAAATCGGGAATCGCCTCTGTGTGCTGGACGTGGACCTGCAGGGCATGCGCAACACCAAGACGGACTGCGCCGATCACCTCTGTGCAGCCGCCCTTGCTGGCCATGCTGGCGCAGCAGCTGGGGCAGCGCGACACCGAGACAGAGGAGAGTCCGACAAAGCGGCTGGCATTGTCCAGGCAGATGTGGACAGCAGCGGGGAACCCGGCCTGTGGGACCCGGCCTGTTAGATCAGCCACAACTTGGATGAGGCCCATGGGCAGCTGAAACAGGCACTGTCTGAGGAAATCAAGAAAGCGCAGGGCTCAGGCTGGGCCTGAGGACCAGCGTCCATGTTCCCAGCCTGATGGCTCCGGTGGGGCCTGGCTGGGTAGCATATGGGTCTGTCACAAGATGGACAGAGCTGGACCTCCGCAGGCCACGTGATGGCTCTGCCCTTCAGTGGGCGTGGGCAGCTTCCTCACCCTGCTCTAAGGACCCTGAGGGGCCCTACCCACCTCCTGCATTTCCCTTTCCCCATCTCCTGCTGGAGCGGGCTAACTTCCGAATAAAGTAATTTTGGTTTGAAAAAAATGAGATGTATTCAAATTCCAATAAGACACAATGTGGTAGATAGAACCAACGGTAATAGAACAAAAAAAGCATGGTAGGACTTCTAAGAAGGATAATATTAAATTGAATATGTGTGATAGTTCAAACAAATTTTTTTCTTTTTTATCAAAAATGAGATATTATAGTACCCATTGATCATTTTCTGTTATTCGGTTCAGAAAGCCCTGTAATTCTTTCACTATATGCATGGCTTTATACTATTGTGTTATGTTTGATATTATTGTAAATGAAACTATGCTCAACTATGGCAGAGTAAGAGATATGGTGTTAGATACTGTTGATGTCCAGTTGACTTAATGTAAAGTACTGTGTTGCCTATGTTGTCCTGTTCTGATCTGCTCTGTACTGCCCCCTTTTGTTTTATTCTCTTTTAAATAAAAAAAAAAGAAAAAAATGAGATGTAGACTTTGACACATGCATATTTAAAATTTCACATGTGAGGATTTAAAAATTATTACTTTACAATGTAATATTTGTTTAACATGTGATTAAATTTAATTAACTAGACAAGTATAATATTAATCATTATTATTTGGGCTTATTTGTGCCTATGTAATAATGATGATGTGGTATTTGTTGAGATATATTATAGGATTAAATATGTACCAAACATTTTGTAAATGTTCTAAGTATTTCTGAGATGTTTGTTTTACCATTATATGTCATGTCATGAAATTTTAAGGGATTAAATATATGTACATCAATTGAAAAGGACATGTGAAATTTTATTTATCTGATCAACATTTTTATGCATTTTATTTGTAAATGATAAAATATAAAAGATGTGCTAAAAGCTCTCACTAAGATTACAGGCTACTTTTTGGCTAATAGGTTTTGGAGATTTGTTATTAAATGTATAAAATTTTAACTTTTAAGATATTTCAAGTAAAACATGTCTTTAAGAATTACGTAGTGATTGTCTTTATTCTAAAGTAATTTTACAATTTTCTCCTTGTTGCTATTGACCTTACTGCATTTTTAATGGAATTATGGAGACTTATAAAAGTCTATTTATTTCTTTTACTGGGTTAGAAATTGTCTTCATTCTCTTTCTTAAATGGTTAACCTTAAAATGTAGCACAGATATCCTATACTCTTTTATTCTAAAACAACAGAGCATGTATAATATATCAATATCTTTATCTTCCCATTCTAGAACAACAAAGAATTTGAGAGCACTTTAATTTGACTATCCTTTGCTATCTTTCAGGTTATTTCAATACCATATTTTGGGTATACATTGTGTCTTAGCTCTCTGAAAATAGAGATTTTATTATTTTTTCTTCAATAAACATTACTATAGATTTGTTCACATGTTTTTAACTTTTTTTTTGTATGGGGGATCGAACTCATGACCTCACACTTGATGGCAGGCACCCATGTTATTAATTTCTGTTTATATAACACCTTCTGTTAGCTCAGACTTCACCTTGAAATTCTTTTCTTTTTCTTAAAGCATCTTTCTTAGAAGTTCTTCATGAGGGTTAATAGAGAAAAATTCTTACCTAGGAACCCTTCTTTTCCATTGTTTCTTTTTATGATCATTTAAATGTCTTGTTGCATGTGTTGTTATTTGAACAGCTACCGCAGAGCGTTTCTGGGCTCTGTGTGTGGAAACCCTGTCAGAGACGTGTTAAGGGAATCTCCTTCCAGAAGGTGGTTTTGCCTTTACTTGTTGTCTATCCACAATTATTCGGGATCCCTCTTAATAATCTTGTCCTGGGTTTTTGCAATTATGCAGGTGATTTTTAAAACAAATTCATACACCCTAGAGACATTTATTTGTTTATTAGCTGAGTGTGTTTCTGTTCATCACCCCTTCTCCAAATTTCTAGCATCACATTTGTTCCAACCTCAAAGGAGAGTCTGGATGGAGAAACTCAGGTATTTGGGCTGGCATCCTACTCTTCAAGTGCAGTGGCAGTTGTTTCCCTTTACCAGCTGGCCATAAGGATTTCTTTTGATTTTTACATTTATTTCTATGTTTAAGTAAACATTCTCTACACTGGGAGTGGCCTTAACCTCTTTGGTTCCAATTTTAAAGAGAAGATAGTTGAGATAAGAGCATGAATTTTGTTTCAAGTCATGCACAGGTAGTACCAAAGATTAAAAAAAAACTGGAGATGCAGTAAACTTTATAATTCTTGCCTTTTTTACAGTTTTTAATTAATACATGCATTATATAAAGCTGTAATTCCAAGCAGATCTCCTAAGTCATCAAAAGTTCGAAATATCAGAATCTTCATAATTAGTGCTATCTAGTGAAGACTTGCTGACTGTTGCAGTTTTAATTTTGTATGTAATCTATTATTTATAATGAATCAATGTTTCATTTTTGGAAGACTATTAAATATTTGCCAACTAGTCCTTTAATATTTGTAGAAAACTTACTCTAAAATTGAAACTATGATTTCTTTGTACAGATGATTACAAAAATATTGAAAATTTTAAGATAACATGAAAATGTGAAAAAAACCCAAAACTATGAGATGCTGTTTAATGAATTATAGTCATTTTTATTCTGAACATGGGAAAAAGTAAAATAGGTCAAGTAAGAATATAAGGTATTAATCTAATCTGTTAATGTGTTACACTGGTTTTAAAATTGATTGATAATAGCATCACTCCAAAATGAAAATGTTTAGGATCTCTAATATTGAGATTAAGTTATTACTGTGACTGGATATTTTACATTTTAGAATTCTACTTTGTACATTATGTTATATATGTTAGAGGCCAAGGGCTAAATTACTATCCAGAAATTTGTTTCTTATTTTATGTGCGCATATCACCATCTATTTAGCTATATCTGATTATCCCATTCAGTTAATTAAAACTTAATGTCCACTCACATTTATCACTTATTATTCACTCATTTCAACTTGCAGTGAAAAGGCTTTCGGTTGGCATAGAGATCATACCTGCTCAGTGATGAGCAATAAGACATTGCTATAGAAATGTGCTTAAAAATGCATCAGGGTAAAAATGAAGAAGAAATTATTTTTAGGATCCTACTATTCATATTAGGGTATTAGAGTGTAAATGTAAAATTTTAAAATATGCATGACTCTTATCTATTTGCTTTCAGGACATATTATCCAAACTTTACAAAGGTGATCAACCTATGAACCTCAATATCTTTTCATACATAGGTAAAAAAAAATAAAAACTGAAAGAGAAAGATAAGGAAAGTGTCCCTAGATTCAAAGAAATAAATACTGTATTTACAGAAAGAGTGTCTACATTCTGAAATCAAATATTTATTGTGCTGATAAGATAACGTGTACCGCATAATTTCCACAGATAACCAAAATAATTTAGAACTAATTTTTATCAACTATTTTAATATATAGAGGCTGAGGCTTTCCCCTTTATTAAATTTACCACAACTGTTTTTATTGAAAGAAATCAGCTGTTGGGAAAAATCTTTGAAGATGTTCTCCCTATTCTTGCAATAAAAAATGGCCCACAGTAAAGGAGTAGAAACAGAAAATAGGAAACTCAGCTCATCACCAACTAGTGGCAACAATCTTCACTTGATAAAGTCCTACAGCTTTGTTTAATCTTTAAAGCATAAGTTAGTGAACTTAAGATCGGTGCTTGGAGATTTAAGTAACTGTCATAGCTGCTCTGAAATTTAAGATTAATCCAACCATGCCAGAATGCCTGACTGATTACATGGACCTGAGAATGGAAATCACAATCCCTCAACAGCAGAACCAACCTGCCACTTAACATATCCGGAATGGCTCTCAGAAATCATAGAGCTAATTCACTGCATTTCTTCTAGGTAAAGGATTTTCTAGCGTTTCACACAAAAATAAGACTATACAATCTTTAAAAAGATGGAATTTATCAGGAGAAGGATGAAAATTGCCCTCAGTATGTTTAGAAGCAAAGAACAAATAGAAAGGTCAGAAAATAGAGGAAGATTCACACTAGAATGCTGTACATGCATCCCGATACTGAAATGGCAGGTCACACTATAAAGGCTGGCCACAAACTCTAACATGTTTCCAAAGAAAGTGGGCTCTGTTTTCCTTCACTTGAATACAGGCTCTCTTGAAATTGCTTTGGTCATTGGTGTGTAGGAGAAATAAGGCTATGCTAGGAGCAAGCCTACCTTTTAAGTAATCTGGAAATTTCTCTGCTCTTTTGGAGCCCACTATCTGATGGAAGCTGGAAAGAATAAATGGTGAGGCCTTGAGATTTGGTGAAGTAGAAAAAGACTCCAATGATATGCAGGCTTCTAGTTATCCTTTCTAAAGACCAGGAATCTAAATGGAGCTTTCTCAGGTTCTCAAGAGAAGTACAGCTTCCTGCTGAATATCACTGGGTGACTATATCCAGTACCACAGGTGGCAGAAAACATGGCAGAACTGCTCAAACTCTTTATCCTCCCAATTGTGAGATCTTAAAATTGGTTTTTGCCAGTAACATTTAGAAGTTTTTCAAATAGCAGTAGAAACCAGAATACATGATTGAGTTTGTTTTGATTTGAAGAAGTGAATTTTCCTTACTAGAAATATAACTGTAAATCCTGAAACTAAATAGTCAGACAATTATCATTTATTGAAACAAACAAAAATGACCATAAAAGGGTTGAATAAATAACAAATAGCAAAATCACTCAAAAGTAAAATGTAAAAGAAAAAAAAGCAAATATCTGGTTGCTATTATCATAAAATTGTAACTTTATTGGAATTTTTGTTTAATTATTTACCTTTAAATATAAACCACATAAGACCTTATAACCCTGTCTTGCTTTAACTGCTTTAAGGAGATGGAATACTAGGTATTCTTCTTAAATTTTATCCTAATATGATCCCTAATTAATAAAGTCAATAATTCAAAAAGATACTAAAATTTTCTTAGAGAAAATTATCAAAATAATCCTCACTATTCATCAAAGCAGCAGCAGCCCACACTCAATAAAATTTTCAAAGTTAATTGTTGCATATAATTTTTAAAGTTTCAAAATTTTAAAAGTTCATATAGCTCCCATACAAAATGTGAAGGTATTATAAGTCCACTGAGAAACTGATAAAGATTAAAATACTGACTAGATAGTAAAAGTGCTCATGTACCTTCAGAGATTTTAATTGACTAAGTCTTGGTGTAATGCATTAATTAACTATTTTTTTATTACTTTAAGTGAACATAGTTAAAATTAAACTGAGATAACCTTTTAATTTCAGAATGGCTTAGTCACACTTTTGCAATTATCCCTGAAAGGGTCACCTTTACTTATACACTAAATGAAAGACGCTCATATATTATCCCTGCCACTATTTCCTAGATTTCCCTTGGCCATGAATCATATCTAATTGATTCCTAAGGCAGACATTCATGGCAGGGGGAAAGTTTAATATTTCACAATCATAGTAGAGTTAAGATAAAACATATATGACTTTGATTTAAATGGTTGCTATGGTAAATTTGTTTATCATGTTTACTCCTCAGAACCCCAGAGTTTCAACCGTGAGATTTGGTGCCAGGGGAGGCAAGCAAGAACAAGGACACCTGATGCTCTGTTAGTTCCGGTGAAGTAAAATGGGCAGCCCCATTTATTTGCACCAATTTATTTGCGCTAATTATATACAGCTGCAAGGACTGAAAGTGAAGTTAAGTCCTTTTTGAGCTTTACTTCTCACTTTGCCCACAGAAGCACAGAACTACTCACCTCAGGCAGAGAGGAGCCTTTCTCTTATAGGTGAATAAAACAAAGATGTCTTTTCCTAAATCACAAGGTTCCCATTCTTAATAGGGATGCAAAGGCCCTGGATTCCGATTGATTTTCCAATTACTGTGTTTAAGAGATACCATGGATTTCACCTGGATGGTTAGTCTGCATAGTCTGAAGCAAAGATGGGGACAACTTATAGGTCAGAGACACTTGAAGCAAAGTGGGCTTATAATTCTTTCCTTGAAGATTTTGTAGGGTAAAGAAATTTTCCCTAGTTAGGAAATTCCAGCAAAGAGAAAAGATTAATCTCTCATTTTGAAATAAGTAGTATCTCATTTGAGAC
Organism: Dolichotis patagonum; assembly: GCA_004027295.1. Classification (NCBI taxonomy): domain Eukaryota; kingdom Metazoa; phylum Chordata; class Mammalia; order Rodentia; family Caviidae; genus Dolichotis; species Dolichotis patagonum. The sequence goes on from PVJX010000797.1 coordinate 34,385, forward strand.
TTAGCAAGAAAAATTACTAAAAGGTGTTCAGGAGGAGAGGGTATCAGTCAGTAATGATGGTACAAGCTCATTCTAACATTGACCAAATTCAGGGTTTGTTTTTTAGTTACTCTGAGTGTTGGAAGGTAGAATCTAAGTATAAGTTACTTATCTTAAAAGAGATGTTCTGATACTATGTAAGGTTAGAATTGATTAAAACATTAAAATCTTGACTATATTAATTTATAGTATTTGCAATGTCATAAGTAGTATGATAAATATTTCACTTAGTTCCTACAATATCTTTGTTTCTACAGTTTAATCTTAGGTGTCCCTCAGGGACTTCTGCATTAGAGATGTGGCCCTCAGCTTGGTTCTATTTTAAAGTTGTGGGCATTTTAAGAGGTAGGGCCACAGGAGAGGTGTCTGTATCATTGGAGGCATATCCTAGAAAGAAAGCATGGGGTCCTTATCTTTTATATTTATCATCCTCATCTTTTATTGTTTCACATCCCAGCTATGGCCTAGGCTGTTTTATTTCTGCCCTGTACTCCCACCGTGATGTGCTACCTAACCGGAAGCTTAAAGTAGCAGGGACCATCCATCACGGATTAAAGCCACTGAAACATTGGAGGCTAAATATACCAACTCACCTGCTAAATTGCTCATTTCCTATGTTTGTCATAGTGATAAAAACCTCACAAACTTGTAAAATCCATAGTATCTTTCCTGTATTTTAGAAACTTAACTTAGGTTTAGTGATATTAAATCACCACATATACACATGTAGAAAGCTGACAGGGACCCAAGACTTGTAGTCTTAAAATGTTAATATTTTCTCTAAGTTACCTTTTCTCTATAATTGCATATAATTCACTGAAAAAGACCAAATACAGTAGGCGTTAGTAATCTTGTTGAATGATTGTACATTATATAAAGTATAGGTATTAGAAAAGTTAAAGTTAGTAAGTCTGTTTTAGAAACAGATCAGGATTCCAGCTAACCTGGTTTATCTGTGTTGTTCCCCCAGAAAACAACTTGAGACAGTAACACAAGAAGAGCCAAATGCCAGGGAAAGGCATAGGATCAGCCAGATCCCTCTGTGAACAAAGGGCGCTTACTTATTCCTCCTGGAGAACGCAGGGGTCAGTGTGAGAAATATCCTACACCAAGGGTGTGAGAGTCGTGTGAGAGTCGTGTTTGTTACCTACCAGTTTTCGTCAAGTACTAGTTGTGGTAATTTCAGGAAAACGGACCCTCCAGCAATGCTAACCTGTCCTGTGAAGGCAGAGTGGGCATGGCCAGTCTTAGTCAGATTCCTCAGGGCTTCAGGCTAAAACTTCGGCCGCGTGCACTGATGAGACTTCACGAGGTGGCAACAACACTTGCTACATTTACAGCCCGTCTTTCTTACCTCTTAGATGAAGATTTTTCTGATCGACTTTTAGCAAATTGTGACTTGTGCTTCCTCTAAAGATATATAATACTCTATTTTAACCATTGTCTTAAAACGTGTTATTTACCGTTGTGATATCATTATTATTTGGGTAAATACACTGTGTAATGACAATGACTTAATGAAAGCTATTTCTCTATAAATCATATGGCTGTCATAGACTTGGCTTTGTGTCTGAGTTTTTAAGCTTTCTCTATATTCTTTAATCTGCATTTTATCCTCTTTCAAAAACTTATTTTAAGTGTAAGCCAGTGGAAGTCTTCAATTCTTATGATGTCTTCTATAACTGGATGATCTTAAACTATTTTGGGGTTTTGTCTGCCTTGTTACTTAGAAGCTACCAAATGGTTTCCAACTCTGACTTGAATTCTAAAAGGCACTCCTGCAACCTGTCCTTTAAAATCTTAATCTCACCAGCTTCTAAACTGATTGCTCATCTCACCTGGATTTGCTGGAACCTCCTGGAACCTCCTCACCGTTTTTCCTCACCTTCGCTGCACTGTTTTGAGTAGGATGTATTAGAAACAAGTCAAAGTGCCCTTACCTCCCTGTTGGTGTGAATTTTGCCATTTGGGAGATTAGCAGAGGATCACACAGCAAGATAGCCTACTTCCTGAGTGACTATGGGCCCCTGAATCTTGCTCCTCTCCAGAATCCTTGATCATTTACTTCTTTCAGCATCTTCATCTCAATGAGCACTCTCTCTGCTTTGGGCCTTATGCTGGGCAAATTTCCATATTAAACTCTAGCTAGAGTTTGTGCTTTCTCTGACCACAGTCATAAGTGGTCCCAATTAATTTCTATTCAAAGAATCAAGTTTGAATGAGTTATACTTCCTTATAAATTTGCCAGACTGGTAAACTAACTATTCAATACCTTTCTTCTCTTAGTATCACTATTTTATTAGTATTGAAAATGAATGACTATCACAACTGTCTTGCTTTATGTCTTTATGTTAGATTGCTTTATTAAGGCATTGATGATTTAGGCTTAGTTTAAATACAAACTACTTTCTTATGTAGTTTCTCATCTAGTATATTACTTAGTAATATTTGAATGGACAAAATAATCTCTATGTAAATTCTACTTTCTAATATTTTTATATTTCTAAATAATAAAATGGATTAAAATGTTCTTCTTAGTGGTCTTTGGTGGATTTCTTATTATGGAAATATATTCCAAACAATAATATTCTTTTTATTGAAAAACTTTCTCTTCTTCTTAACGTACTTGTACAAAATTCAAAGTCAGGGCAGAAATATATTGAAACTAATCTTATGTAAGTTTGTGATTTTTGTTCTTTCTTATTCACCTCAATCTTTATCTTATAGCTAGTGATTTTTATATGACACTTTTAGTACTTTGATGAGAATTTGATAATATAAATGTTATTTTCATTACATTTAATGTTATTTTCATTACATTTACATAAAATTTATATTAGGTCAAAATTTGAAGAAATATTTTAAACTAACCCTAAAATATTCTATGGTCCTTTGTACTCTCTTAGAGTAGTAGTTATTATTTTGAATGGACATCCAATCAAATGAGCAAGGTTTGTCAATTTTATTTGTATTGGTTTTTATTTCTATTTTATATTTGGTATATGTCTTATGCAGTTTTATTGTCAAGTGTGTTAATAAGGAGAAAAAAAGTGCTACAAAGAAAAATAACACACCAAGAATATATAGTAATTTATCTACTTATATGTGACTAAAATATAGTGTGGAAGTATATAAACTGAAAATATAGAATTATAAGGAGAAAAGGGTAAATCCACAACTGTTTATTAGACTAACATACAAAGAATTTCATACAAAGCTTTACACACATCTATTTACAGCTTGTGAGGAAAGTTGTATTTATATATTTTTTGTTGTGTGTCAGGTCTTCTCTTTTGCTGGAGATTTTGATGAAAAAAGACAAAATTATCATCTAATATCTGTAATTTTACAAAGTATTTTAATATGCATTCACAGCTTTTTGGGGGGTAAGGGAATCGCTTCTCTTTCCTTATTAGTCCATTTACTTGCTATCTGCTTAAAATCTTGTCTAGAAATCTTAGGAATCCCTTGGAACCTAAGCTACTCATTCAGTTAACATAATGTAGATGTCAAGATGATATCTCCTAACTATTCCATTTGGTTCTTATTAAATTTCTGGAAAGCACAAACAAGGGCCCATTTCCTGGTATGATACCTTTTTGGAACATGGCAAAGTTCTGAAAACTCCTCCTTTGTAAAAATGGATATCATTCTCCCTATTTGTGAGGATTGGAGCAAAAAAAAATCTATAAATCATAGGCTTAGAGTGGATAATGAAAAAGTTATTTCTCCTATAGAAATACATAATCTAGTTAGGGAGACAAAGCATAGAAATATAAAATCACTTCCTGTAAAGTATTGTGGGCAGGTGTCAGCGAAGGGCTTCTCCGTATGATCTCAACATACTTGTCTTCCACACCTCAGGTAGTCCATCTCCCTAGGAAAGATAATCAGAAGATGTTGGCTTCAACAATAGGTTTTCCAGTAGTTTCTATGGCAACCAAATAAAAATAATCACAAGCCTTCACTTCGGTACTTAATGCAATTTAGTCAGCAACATTTGCTGAGCACGTACTGTGTGCAGAGAACTGCACTGGAAGGGCATGGCGACAATAAATTTTATTGTGGTAAATGCAATTTACTAAAAGGAAATAAGTGTCTGTACGAATATATTTTCTGAAACAAAAAAATCTGCCTCATTATTTTCATGTTATGGTTCTCAGGCTTACCTTGAGCTCTAAGGGCATTTTAGCAAACTTTTACATAAATAAATTTACCTAGGAAAGAATGGAATTTGTCCTGCATGTGAAGATGATATTCTACTAACAGTAGGAGGTTTTTCTCTAGATTTTCTACGGGATATGAATATATATACATATTTATTTTTCCTAAGATAAAGACAGATAAAATATCTTTCCTCAAAATTATTTTTTTCTTATAAAAGTCTCCTCTGAACATAAAGTTTAAAAAGAATGTCATTAAATAGTGACAAATAATACAGATATAGGAACTTTTCTCATAAAAGCAGTGTGTGTATTAACCAGCCTCCAAACATGAAAAAAAGAACATCCTCAAAATGAAGTACCTTTCTTACAATTTGCAATACCTGTAGATGCCTAGTTCATAGCAAGATTAGAACCTACACAAGGTACTTCCTACTAAACTTCATATTTATTCATGATTAGAAATAGCGTTATTTTTTTTACTTGATATCCATTTCTTTTCACTTCATCATTTTCCATCAAGATTTTTTACTCAGGTTAATTTTGCATCTATATGTTATGTTCTTTCCCCTTCTGCCCTTTTGACTAACTAACCTAAACAAAATTAGTGAATACTACTGATATGCCAAATGGACATATAGCTATTTAAACTGTTTATGTGTTTTAATTTACTCAATTTCAAATGCAATTTTAGTAAAATATATTAGTAGAAATATATTAAAAATTGAATTATGATGTGGCATGGTGGTGCATGCCAGGAATCTTAGCAACTTAGTGGGTAGAGACAGGAAGATTGCAAGTATGAGGACAATCTGGGCAAATTATTGGGACCCTTACCCACATTTCTGAAATAAAAAAAAATCTGGATAGTATAACTCCACAGTCCTTGAGTTCAGCCTCAAAAAAAATTAAGACTAATAAATAATTCATAATTTAGTCCCTTAGAACTAAGGTTATTATTAACATCCATGAATATGACTTTTTTATTTTACTATTAAAAATGAAGTAACACTTTTTTAAAACATGATTTCCTTTGTATTCACTGTTCTATCATGGTTATCTTTGTGTATTGTTATGGACTGAATTATGTCTCCCCAACCCACCCCCAAAATTCGTATGTTCAACCAATAACCTCCAATGTGTTTTATTTAGTAACTTTATTTAAAGTAACTAATTACTTTAAAGAAGTAATTAAGTTTACGAATATCACCAAAGGATGCGCTAATTCATTAGGAATAGTATCCTTGCAAGAAGAGGAAGAGACACCAGAGGACTCTCTATGTTTTTATTAACTCATGAGCTTATCATTAAATTAAAAATTACATGAAAAATACTCATACAAATACTTAGTTACTTTTCTCTTGCATCTGCATAGAAAAGGCCACAAGAAACACACCTGGGGATTGTCTATAAGCTGAGGAAAGGCTTAACTTGAATCAGTGTTACTAGCACCTTAATACTGATTTGTAGTCCCTAGCGCTATTATGTCACACATCTTTGGCATTTGGTTACGGCAAAATGGAAGGATTTACACGTACATTAACAAAAATTTTTTTACAATGACGTTAATCATCACATCATAGTTTCTGTATAATATACTCTATTTTTCTGTCTTTTTGATTAATATTTTATTTTAAAAAGCAATACAGAAAAAAGATAGAAATGATACAGAATTTCAAAAAATAAGAAAGTAGGGAATTAACACTAGTTAATACGTTGCAATATTGTTATCTCAGAATTAGTTGTTAAGGTTATAAAATATAGGCACAAAAGTGATAAATCAAACAATGAGAGCACAAAATGTTCTTTTTGATGAACGAACAGAGATTAGTAGTATAGTTTATCTAGTGTGTATATATATATATATATATATATATATATATATATACAGACACACATTTATGTATGGTTACCAACATACATATAATCTTTTCCTTTTTTCTTTTTTCCTTTCCCCTACCCAGTAGTTTTGTCTTTTTGAGCACTTTCTTTCCCTTTAATTATTAGAAAACCTACTGCGTATTTTGGATCTCATTACTCTTTCAGATTTTTTTATTGTAAAGAGAAAAATAACAAGGAAAATAAAACAGAATAAAATCAATCAAAATAAACCAGAATAAGTAATATAGGACTTTCAAACCTTTTGAAATCAACAATAGTTACCACAATGCCTTTCTTGTCTTCAAAACAGCTGCAGATACCACCTTCGGACATATTAAAAATTGAACAGAACAGAATAGAATAGAAACAATAAAAACAAAACAATGAATGCAGTAAAGGACATCAAAGCAAGCCAGTAGTAAATACATAATGGCTTTCATAATATTTCTTGCTATCTTTCAAATAGATTCTCATGCCATCAGAGTCAACACAAACAAAAGAGAATAAATCCCAACCCAAAAGAAAAACAGTGAAAATGATCTGGTTTCTGGGCGAGGATCTTCTCCCTGTGGGGCCTGTTTCTCTTCCTTCGCAGTCAGAGGAAGGTGCTGACTTATGGAGAGAGGTTTGGGTCTGGCTATTTTTACTTTCTTATTATTGGATATGTTAGTTACTTAAACAGATTTAACTCTTAATATTTCATTTACCTAAGAAAATTTTTCACAGGTGTTACTGAAATATAAAGCAATGCACATTTATAAGTGCTTTTGAGCCGTATCACAGTCAGCTCAATTTTTATTTCTGTAAGTTGTGTAAAAGTAGGATTATTTCACTTTATCTTGACAAGCAAAGGAATTATCACTTGTCAAAAACATCTGAAGAGTCAGTTGCAGTAATACATAGTCCCCCAAGTCTGAGGCAGAAGGATTGCTTGAGTCCTGAAGTGTCAGACCAGTTTTGGCAAACTATGGGCACTCTTTCTCAAAGAACAAATTATCAGGAAAGATCTCTGCAAGTCTTATAGTGAAAAATTATATCTGGTGCATTTTATTGAATTTTATTTAGATTTATGGTGAGTTAAAAGGGTCCATTCTGTTATTGTGACTTGCTTTTGGATGTCTTCACAACATTCATTTTTTCAATTACATGAAAAATTCCTTATAAATATTTAATGATTTTTTTATTTCAAGACAGATCGTTGTGAATAGTATTGATTTCAGCGATACAAAAATAAATATTCTGTAATGAGTGTGGCGTTGGATGGTGCTTGAGGTAAAGTGCAAAAGAAATTTGGTGCTGACATTTTTTTGTTTTTGTTTTTGTTTTGTTTGGAGGTTGCAGGTGACTTTAATAGCCAAGAGCCCAGCTAGTAGGTGACAGAGGTGCTGGCCAAGGTGGCGGCCAATCAGGGAGGGCGTGGGGAAGGAGAAGCAGCTGGAGCTGGGGCTGGCAGGGTGGTGGCCTCACTTCTCTTCGGTGGGATTCTGGCAGATGCTGTAGTTGGTGGTGATGGCACCCCGTGACTGGCTGGGGATTTAGCTCAGCGGCATAAGCACCTGCTCTGCAAGCCTGTAGTTGTGAGTTTGATCCCCAGCACCAAAAAAAAAAAAAAAGTTGGTGTTTCTGTGTCCCCAATTCTTTGTGGTTTTTTGTCGTGGGCCTTCTCAAAGAACTCTTGTTTCTTCTATCACTACCTTACAGGTGATATTTTCCTGAGAAGATACTTCAGTTTATACATTGACTCAGTAAGAGTTCTATGTCCATATAACAATGACTATTCCCTCCTAGTGATGTCTTCTGTTCAGTTGGATCTCATTTTTATCTCCTAATTTGTGTCAAATAATAACCTTCTCATCACTTAGACACCTAAAATATAGCATGGATGCCTTCTGACTCTTTTATTTCCTTCACTTTGCATCTCATATACTAATTCTTTCATTACTTAAACAACAAAAATTTATTGATGCTGCTTCATAGCAGACAGTTTTCTAGAGTTATAAAAACAAAAGAAATTCTATTCTTACTTTCATGGAACATATATTTAGTGAATATGTATATTGTTGAAGATCCAGTCAGAAGACATAAATGAACATACACCATTTGCTTTAAAGAATCACTAAAAGTAGGTGATAGGGATAAAGAGAACCCCCAGGAGCACAAGATCATAGGTATAGGGAGCAGTTACTAATTCTAGAGCTTAGAATGCATAACAAAGAAAATGAAGAAGGAAAAGTTTGCCTCTACCAAAGGCCACACACTCAGGAAAGGGTGGACACCCAGTCCCAGTAAGTGGCAGAGATTTAGCTGAAATGCTACTAGTAGTGACACAAAGAATGGAGACTTTCTACTATGTTGTGATGTGCTTAGAAGTCAGCCATCATGGAACTGGAAAACTTGTGGAGATGTCCCACCTTCTCTGCAGTGCCAAGACATGCTGAGAGGTTCATCACTGGGGGAAACTGCCAGAGCTGTTGGCAAGTCATTCACTGAAGAACTATTAACTGGAGAACTATTCACTGGAAAACTCACCCTCCTTCATGCCCCTGCCGCATTCATGTAGTGGGGAAGTGAGTGAACGCCCAGGACACTATTGCTGTCTGTTATAGGAACAAGAACAGGAACAGGGACAGGGACAAAAGCCAGGGATTTAGCTCCGTGGCTCAACCGCTTGCCCGGTAAGTGCAAGGTCTTAAGTTCAATTCCAGGAACCAAAAAAAAAAAAAAAAAAAAAAAAAAAAAAAAAAAAAAAAAAAAAAAAAAAAAAAAAAAAAAGAAAGAAAGAAAAAAAAAGACAGAAAAAAAAGAGAATGAAAATTTCTAGAAGAACAAGCACAGGAACAAAGATGTTTCAGAACCAGAACCATCTTTCTTGCAGAATTCTTCTCATGCTCATTAACATTGTACCAAAGACCATACAGTTATACAGTTTTTTTTTACAAAGAGAAATGCTGCAGACCAAAGAGAAATGCCCACAGGGTTCATAGTCCGTATCATGAAGGGCATTAAGAAGATGAATCCGTAGCTGAGAGGCAAACATTTGTCAAGTGGCATGGTACACTCTGTTGGTTACAAAACAATTGTTTCTCCCTAATTAGATAGAGCTGCATTAGCACAAACACAATTGTTTCTCACTCTCTAAAATGAGAATAAGAAGTAGTCATTTTATCTATTTCTGGTTAGCTAAAATTACTCCTCAAATTCTGTCATAGTCCTCTTGAAAATTATGTTACTTAAAATAACAAATTGTAAGCTTAATGTGACACCTTATCCAGAAATTACTCTCAGACACAAGGAAATAAAAGAATGCCTAGTATATGTTAATAAACTCATATATGTGCAAGGAAAGAAAAAAATAGTTAAAATTCTATACCTTTCTCTTTAACTCTATACACATAGTGAACTATGTAACTAGTCTTAATTACCTTCTTCTACTGCAATTCAGTATTTTGTTGTCTTAGCAAAAACCTCAATTTGTTAAAGATTTTATCTATTTATATAACCCAACTGTTCATTTGGGAAAGGTTCTAATCCTGACCTTTTTGCTTTTCTGTAGTTTTCCTATAGGAATTAAGAAGTATCTCTAAGGATTCCTTTGCTTGCAGACACAGTTGTTTTATCTCCTGTGGTGTAGCACACACCTAACTATCCTTGGTCATTGAGATCAATCACACTAGCCATTATGGTAACCCTTCTCTACCTGTTGGTTCAGGAACATCAAAAGTCCCATACAGTGAAGTGACAAGATCATCTTACAATTTAATGGAAATATCATTATGTCCCACAGTGCAAGACTTTCTCCCTTGAGGACTGAGAATTCCAAGTCACCAGAACCCAATGTTTCCATAACAGAAAGTAAAGATTACGTTAACATTCTAAAAGTGTAATAATGAGATACATCAATCTGTTATCTGTTGATTCTAGGCCCCCTTATATTTTGAGTCTAAGTATGATAATGATGTAACATGATTTTCTTATTCATATAAAACACAGGATCCTCAAAGAAACTTTCAGTTTTCTCCCAAGTGCACTATGTATAAATGATGCAGAATAGAATGAGTGCTTTTAAGTGCACACAAATGTCTTGCTTCATCCTTTAATTTTGGTTGGGCTGCAAGCCTACTTACTGGCTGCTTCCATCAACATCTAGGCAGATCTTATCCCTCAATGTGCTGGACTTTAAACACTAATAATCTCTGAACATCATCAGAGGTGCACCGGGAAGTGTGCTGTACTAATTTTCCATGTGTCTTTTAATCTATTAACGTTGCAATCATCATTAACCACCACAGTCTGACCCTTGTGAACTTTACAATCATTTCTGTAAAGCATGCATAATCTCCAAATGAAGATAATAATAATTTCATTATCATCTTTCATCACTTAATGATCATATATACAACTAGTTTCTTCTCCATAATAAGAGGTGAAGATTTTTCTTTTGATAATATTTACTGATCTTCAGACATACAATAATATAAATAATGTAATGTACATTTAACAATAATTAGGTACTGATTTTAAATCCATCAAGATTGTGTTACATGGTATGAGAATATTAAGACATAGAAGTTGGAACTTAGGGTGCTGAGCCAACCAGTAAGCAGCCTGCTGCCCTGGTAAGTGACTGTGGTCTGGCAAGCTGCAATCACCCCAGGCAGGGGAAACAAAAAGCAAGAGCAATTCCTGAGATCCACGCCATGTTGGAACTTAGGGTGCTGAGCCAACCAGTAAGCAGCCTGCTGCCCTGGTAAGTGACTGTGGTCTGGCAAGCTGCGGCCACCCCAGGGTGGGGAAACAAGAAGCAACAGCATTTCCTGAGATCTGCGCCATGTTGGAACTTAGGGCACTGAGCCAACTAATAACCAGCCTGCTGCATACCGGGGCGCGGGCTTAGAATCAAACATACCATAAAACTCCCCCCCCCCCAAGAATCGGGATCCAGGGATCTGGGTATCTCTTGAGAGGTGACCATATGTGGTAGACCAAGTGGGGGAAGTTTCCTTCTACTATCTCTAAAGGTAGATATTTTTATCGCCATTTTGCTTTGTCCTGATTAACGGTGTTGCTCTATTCAATATTCTGTTTTGATGTGTTCTATAATGTTGAGTATTTCTTTTGATTTTGCTGTACCTAATAGAAGAACAACTATTTTGAAGATAACGAGATATACAATGCCTATTATTGTTTTCCTGGTGATCTGCTGTGATGTTCAGTGCGAATTTCACTATACTGTCTCAACTGGCTTTATTCCATCATGTTTTGTTGTATATTACTACCTCCAAGTTAATGAAAATTAAATAAAAATAAAACAATAGAACATGAGAAAACAAGGTAAAAAAATACCTCCAAAAACTCCCAACTCCGTCAAAGCTGATCCATGTGACATGGATGACGAGAAAGTCAAAAACAAAACAACAGAATTATATAAGGTGATTAAAAAGGAAATAACAACAACAAAACAGATCAATAAGATACTGAGCAAGCTGAAACATGATATAACTAAACAGATAATGTACTTAAAAAGCAAAAGGAAGAAAAGAAAATGCACTAAAGGATATAACAGCATGTATGTTTAAGTGTGTGGGATTGATAACCATATTACCAAGTTTTTGTTGGATCGTTGAACAGAACTGCTTGCAGCCTCACTGTTTGTTCAGTTTGTATGCCTTAATTTTGTAACATGAACAACTATTTCTAAGAAGACAATGTGTAATTTATCAAGTAGGGATTTCTTAATGTTTTTGTTTGAAATTCTGTATTATTTCTACCCTTTTTTCGGTTTTGCTTTTTTTTCTCTTTAAATAAAATTTTTTTGAAAAAGAGGGAAATATATAGCAATAAATTGTCATATCAAGAAAACAGAACAAGCACAAATAAATAATCTAATGCTTCATCTGAAGCTTCTAGAAAAAGAAGAGCAAGTTAAATCTAAAGCTCATAGAAGAGAGGAAATTATAAATATTAGAGCAGAAATCAATGCAATTGAAACTAAAAAAAATACAAAGAATTAATGAATCAAAAAGCTGGCTTTTTGAGAAAATAAACAAAATTGACAAACCTCCAGCTAACCTTATAAAGAAAAAGAAAGAAAAAACACAAATTCATGCAATAAGGACTGAAAAAGGTGAAATTACCACAGATCCCATGGAAATTCAAAAGATCATGAACACCTACATTGAAAATCTCTACTCATATAGAGAGGAAAACACGGAGGTAATGTACAAATTTCTAGAAACATATGAACTACCAAAGCTCAACAAAGAAGATATAGCAATTTTGAATAACCCGGTATCAGCTATTGAAATTGAAAAGGTAATAGAAAACTTACCAACAAAGAAAGACCCAGGTCCTGATGGATTCACAGCTGAATTCTGTAAGAAATTTAGAGAAGACTTGATGCCAATACTCCTTAAACTCTTCAATGAAATTGAAAAGAAAGCAATCCTCCCTAAATCATTCCTGGAGGCAAGTATTACTCTGATACCAAAACCAGAGAGAGACCCAACCAAAAAGGAGAACTATAGGCCAGTCTCACTAATGAACATTGATGCAAAGGTTCTCAGTAAAATACTAGCAAATAGAATGTAGCAAATCACCAAGAAGATTATACATCATGACCAAGTGGGGTTCATTCCAGGAATGCAGGGATGGTTTAACATACACAAATCAATAAATGTGATAACCACATCAACAGAGCCAAAAACAAAAACCACATGGTCATCTCAATAGATGCAGAAAAAGCTTTCAATAAGGTCCAACACATGTTCATGATAAAAACCCTTCAGAAACTCGGAATACACGGTGTCTACTTCAACCTTATAAAAGCCATCTATGACAAACCAACAGCCAATATTATATTAAATGGACCAAAACTGAAAGCTTTCACTTTAAAATCAGGAACAAGACAAGGATGTCCACTATCACTACTCCTATTCAATATAGTTCTGCAAACACTAGCCAGGGCAATCAGACAAGAGAAAGAAATAAAAGGAATAAAAGGAAGAAGTTAAATTATCACTATTTGCCGATGACATGACACTCTATTTAGAAGACCCAAAAAACTCCATTAGAAGACTACTAGAGGTAATAAACAAATTCAGCAGCGTAGCTGGCTACAAAGTCAATGCTCAAAAATCAGTAGCATTTCCATACACAAACAAGAAATTCACCGAAAGAGAAAGTATGGAAATATCACCCTTCACAATAACATCTAAAAAAATGAAATACTTAGCAATCAACCTAACTAAAAATGTAAAAAAGACATATGCTGAAAATTATACTATGTTAAAAAAGGAGATTGAAGAGGATGTCAGAAAATGGAAGGATGTTCCATGCTCATGGCTAGGAAGAACCAACATCGTGAAAATGGCCATACTCCCAAAATTGTTATGCAGATTTAACACAATCCCAATCAAAATACCATTGGCATACCTCACAGACCTAGAGAAAACACTCCTAAAATTCATTTGGAATGAGAAGAAACCTAGAATAGCAAAAGCAATTCTGGCCAATAAAGGCAAGGCAGGAGGCATCTCAATTCCTGACTTGAAACTGTACTACACAGCCACAGTGATAAAATCAGCATTGTACTGGCAAAGAAATAGACCTGAGGATCAATGCAACAGATTAGAAGATGCAAGTATAGGTACAAAGACACTCAGCCACCTGATATTAGACAAAGGGGCTAAACATGTTCACTGGAGGAAGGATAGCCTCTTTAGTAAATGGTGTTGGAAAAACTGGCTCTCCATATGCAGAAGACTGAAACTGGATCCATGCCTATCACCATGCACAAAACTAAAGTCTAAATCGATCAAAGACCTAAACATTAAAACTGAAACACTAAATCTACTAGAAAATAAGGTAGGTAGAAATCTTGGAGACATAGGTGTAGGCAGAGAATTCATAAACAAAATGCAAACTGCACGGGAAACACTTCAGAGAATCACCAACTGAAATCTAATATTATTGAAAAGTTTCTGTACTTCAAAAGAAATCACCAACCTAGTGAAAAGAACACCCACAGAATGGGAAAAAATTTTAACCAGCAACCTCTCCAATAAAGGACTTATATCAAGATCATATAAAGAATTGAAAAACATCAACCCCTCCTAAATTCAAAGACCCTCTCCAAAAATGGGCAGCTGAGATGAACACACAGTTCTGAGATGAAGATATACAGGTAGCAAACAAATACATGAAGAACTGTTCACCATCACTAGTCATTCGAGAAATGCAAATTAAAACAACATTGAGATTTCATCTCACTCCGGAAAGAATAGCTGCCATCAAGAAATCAACTGATAACAAATGTTGGCGAGGCTGCGGGGAAAAAGGAACACTATTTCACTGTTGGTGGGAGTGCAGACTGGTGCAACCACTATGGAAATCAATATGGAGAGTTCTCAGAAGACTAGAATTGGAAGTTCCATTCAACCCAGCTATTCCCTTCCTGAGTATTTTCCCAGAAAAACTGAAAAGGTCATATCACAGTGATATATGTGCACCTATGTTTATAGCAGCCCAATTTTTGATAGCTAACTCTTGGAAACAACCAAGATGCCCATCAACTGCAGAGTGGATGAAAAGATGTGATATTTTTACACAATGAAATACTGCTCAGCTATAAAAAAGGATGATCTTGAGGCCTTCATAAGGAAATGGAGTCAACTTCAGGCCATCCTCATTGGTGAAATAAGAATCATATTTATAAATATCACATTGTTTCTCTAGTGTAAAAAGTAATAAGAAATATAAGAGTAATAAAACTCAAAATGTATAATTGCTACTGTAAAAAAGAGAGGAAAAGAAAGTGCTGTAAAGGATATAATTGCATGTAAGTTTAAGTGTGTAAGATAGATGACCATAGTACTGTATTTGTTAGATGGTTGAGCAGAACTGTTAACAGTCTCATTGTTTGAATGTTTACTTTGTATGCTCTAATTTTAAAACTTCAACAACTATTTCCAATGATGAGAGTATGTCACGTATCAAGTGGTGATTTCTTACTGTTTTTGTTTTTTTTGTTGTTGTTGTTTTTTGTTTTTTTGTCTGTTTGTCTGGTTTTTTTTTTTTTGTTCTTTTATTTTTTTCCCTTTGGAATTCTGTATTGTTACTACCATTTTTCTGTGTTGTCTGGTTGTTTTTTTTTTCTCTTTAAATAAAATTTAGGGGTGTGCTCAGAGCAGGTAGCCTGAAGAATGGCTTCTCTGTTTACAACACACCCAACAGGAATCTAGGGTCACTGTGACAAAGGGCACAAAACTTGTGACTTCCCTTTGAGCAAATGTCCTACACATGTACTCCATAATCATCCACATGGCTTCTGGATAGTATCAGTGGGACAAGACTTAGTAATGGGAAATAGCTATTACATTTAGTGGTGGAGGTGACATTTTGAGCCTGTCCAGTGTATCCATGGGTGATCTGTTGGTAGCTCTAGAAGCAAAGGCTTTGAATTTCTATTTTCAATAAATTTTAAAAAATTGAAAAAATAAATAAAATTTAAAAAAAGAAAAAAATTGATTGTTCTTATCAATATTGTCTTTAGAGAAAAACTAGTCATCATGATTCCATACACCTTTTTTAAACATTGTTCTGCCCTCTGAAAGAGGAATAGAAAGAATGGAGGGAGGCAGAGAGGGTAACAGTGATGTGGCACTAACTGATCAAGTGCTCTTACATGTCGGACTATACAGCCAATATGCCAGATGAGGATGAGATATATTTAGAGGCACTTTGAGTGCAGCAAAGAGAGAGACAGATGTGAAAATAAAAAAGAATAATAGGGTTAAAAGTCGTTTGGAGTGTGAAAACAGATCTATAGAATTTCAAGCAAGCCAATAGGAAATAAGATTGTACACAGAGAAGAGAAAGTTGAATTTTAGAGACTTGATAGATTTTGAATAATAATGAGATGTAATGTATAATCACACTGTTTATTAACGGATGCAGAGCAGAAGTGGAGAAATGAGGCAAAACAGCAGAAGTAATTAACAATTTATGAGACCAGGTGTTCTTTTATTCTAAAATTCTTTAGGAGAGGTTTAGAACAGCTGAGAACATACAGAAATAATACATATGTTTTATTATTTACACATTGTACAGTCTTAGTCTAATCATGAAATTTCTTTATATACCAGCTCTTTGTCTGTAAAATATTTAGTGTAATAAGATTTATTATAAGGAATTAAAAACATAGGCTCAAAGCACTCAAAGACTGCTTTCTTCCTATCCCTTGATGCCTTTTATCTAAGTATAAAACAAAAACTTTGCCTATTATCTTAGATGTTCCAGGTAATAGTGTCCTGTCCCCAAAATGAAATATCTAACCATTTGTCTATATTATTTCCTATATTATTTATGACAATAAAATTTTTCTTCATGGAGGTTTTTTTATTTGGCTAAATTATTGTAGGCTTTTAATAGATTTACTAGTTATTATATTTTATTCGTTATTTTGGCATTATTATTTGTTTGCCTTACTTAAAATGAATGAAGACAAATCATACTTTTTAAAGCTTTCTTCTTCAGATTTAAATTATAATGAATCAGTAATGCATAGGAAAAGAGTGGTAGCAGGTTTAATAAAGTTAATTGACACTTCTGTGACTCAGTTTTCTCATCTATAAATCACAAACTTAATAGTAACACATCTAAATGGCATCAGTGATGAATGTGTAATTTTGTTATGGTAAGTGCTCTGAAATATTATTAAAGATTAGTTATCATAATGTGAATATTAGCTGTATTGACATATCATATTTATTGTTGTTCAACATTAACATTTACAAAAGTGCATTATGGTATTTCTATAAAAGAAGCATAACTTTATAGAAGTTAAAATTTTGAAAGTTGTGTTTGAAGAACAAGTCTTTGCATGTTCATCACTGCTGACAAATTTCTTCTTTGAGGATTGGTACGCTATTTCCAATACCAATATAATCCAGAAACATGATTCATAATTATACTTTTATTGTTTGTACATTTTGAATTGCAGAGGTTAAGTAAGCTAAACTTTTTTATCTTTGTCAGAAAAAAATGATTAGAATGCATAAGCATTTTCCTGTTTTTTGTAAAAATCAATAGCTTGTCAACTAGACACATTCATTTTGTTTGCAAAGATGTGCCATTAATAGCTTGAAATCTCTTCATGCAAACTCAACAACTCTAATGTGTCATTATTTAACCAGTTTTGGAGACAATTTGATGATTTCTAAATAAAATTAAGTCAATGTATATCACTTATCATTGACAAGAAAACAGTGATGTCCTTTTTCTTCCTTAAAATCTGAATAATTATATAATAGCATCCAGTGATAGGCATTAGTTTGCCAGCATAAAAGAATGCATCAGATTGTAAGATGCCTCTTTAAAAACATATTCAATGGTTAACATAAAAAATTCACTTTATCTTCTTAAATAATCTATGTCAGTGACCAGCATACAAAATTCAGCACAAATTAGATGTGTCAAAAAGGGTGTCAAATATTTGGTCGTCTAACACTTTATTAGCTATTTTTAAAAATCACCTTAGTCTCTCGGAATATGAAAGAGAATGAAATTAGAAGATTCTGGAAGCATTTTTGTGCCTGAATTGCAGCACAAAGCCTTATAATAGAAGTACATTAATACCAGCATGATCATGATCATTAGGTACTTTTCTCTGTAATCCTCAAGAGCTGTTCAGAAGTGTTGACAATGACAGCTGCAAGATGGAAGAAGTAAAGGCAATATTAACGAGAAGAGCTTTTGTGTACTGAGAATTCACAGCATAGAATCATTCATCGTCAAACTCTTAGAACTCAAATATTTGGCTTTATACTTAAAATTACTCCAATAGAAATGATATTGAAAGACAAAATGAAGTATATGTGAGAAGTACATAGATTAAGCTGGGGAAACACTGTAAGACTTAAGGTGACATATAATCTGTGTGATCAGGTAAGTACTGTATACATTATATAGCTGACAAGTACCAGTGAAACAGATACTGAAGCAATTTGATCTAAAGGTGTATATATTACATGAATAAGCTCTATTGCAATATTAAAGTTTACATCAAGAACATTTGTGTTCTCTGACAATGCTTACCTCACAGCTAATAAGAACATAATTGATCTTTATCTTTGATATTTTTTACCTAATATAGTGAAATAATTCAACTCTGAATTGTATTCACCAAAGAATCATAGATGTAATGGAACCTTAACATCTAATTAGTACTATGAATCAAATTCTATTTTAAAAGGTTAGTTGTTAAGAAAGTGATTTTTATGTGAGGACAATAGTTTGTGCCTATCATTGATTCTACATCTGTGCTATTAGAAAAACATAAATAAAAATTTTTTTAGAAATTATCTGTGCTAAACATGTGCAAACATTTTTTCTTTTTAATATTATTTGTTGGTTCAGGTTAGATACACACAGTGACCACACTCATCACGGGAACTTGTGTTGTACATGATATATTTTGATCCCTCTTTTATTCCCATTCCCCTACCCTTCCTTCAACCTTTTATTCTCTTCTGATTTACAAATCTTTGTTGACTTTTTATCCTTGTTTTCCCATTTTTTCTTTTTCCTTACTTCTTTTCCCTCTCCCTCTTCCCTAGCTTCCTTTCCATTTTAACAATTTCTTCCTGTTTTATAATGTGTTATACATTTTGATTTTTATTTATACTTTCTGTTTTTCACACCAGTTACACATTTGTCTGATTTATTTCACTACGCTGTATGGTTTCAAGGTCTACCTATTTAGCAATAAATATCACAAGTTTATCCTTCATTACAGCTGAGATAGTACTCCATTGTATTAAAAAATCTTTTTATCCATTCATTGGTTTATGGGCACTTGGGTTGTTTCTCAGATTTAGCTATTACAAATTGTGCTATTAAACATGGGTGCACATACATTGCTGTGTATGATGCTTTTAAATCTTTTGGCAAGATTCTCAGAAGGGGAATGGCTGAATCAAATGGGACTTCTAGTGCTACTTCTTTGAGGACACTCTACACTCATTTCCACAGTGGTTGCACCAGTCTGTACTCCCCAAGAGTGGAGAAATATTCCTTTTTCATCATAGCCCCTTCAGCATTTGGTATTGGTGATTTCTTAATAATAGCCACTATTTCTGGAGTGTAATGGAATCTCAGTATTGTTTTAATTTATATCTCTCAAATGTCCATGATGTTGAATTTTTTCTTATATTTATTTGCCATGTCAACTTCGTCATCTGGGATGTGTATTCATCTCAGATGCACATTTTTGCATTGGGTTTTTAATTGGGGGGGTCTGATTTTTTTCAATTCTTAATATGTTCTAAATATTAGTCTTTTTTTCTGTGGAATGACTAGCTATTTTTTCCATTATGTGGGTTGTCTTTTTACTGTGTTAGTAATTTCTTTTGTTGTGAAAAAGCTTTTTAATAAGATGAGATCCTAGTTGTTAATTCTTTGTAGTATTTCACATGCAGTTGAGGTTTTGCTCATGATATCTTTGCTGATACTTATGTCTTCAAGAATTTTAGATATTTTATCTTCCAGCAGTGTTTCTGTTTTAATATGTAGATCTTTGCTCCATTTTGATTTTAGTTTAGTGCAGAGTGTTAGACATGGATCTTATTTTAGACTTTGATATGTGGAGTGTGGTATAGCTCAGTGGTTGATTGCTTGTTTAGCATTTTCAAGACTCTGAGTTCAGTTCTCAGCACTAAAAAAACAAAACAAAACAAAACAAAACAAAAGGTTCAAAGATGCAGAAATAACCCCAAACACACTTGGCCACCTTATCTTTGACAAAGGAGCTAAACAGGTTCACCAGAAGAAAGATAGCCTCTTTATAAACTTTTTCTTATAGTTAATTCCTAACCAATACCATATAATAACTATCTTCATAGCATCTACATTGTTTTAGATATAAATAATCTAGAGATGATCTAAGTATAAGGGAGGATTTGTGTGTCTTCTATAAAAATATTATATTTGTTTGTTTGTTTTGTTTTGTATTTTGGGGCACCAGTGATCAAACTCATGACCTTGTGCTTGCCAAGCAAATGCTTGTGCTGCTGAGCTAAATCCCTAGCCATAATACTATGTCACTTTATAGGATGACCTTCAACAGCATGGATTTTGATAGCCATGGTGGTCTAGAAACAAATATCATTGATCCCAATTGCAGCTATAAACGGAAATTCAGAGTGTATTAGCATTCTAAAATAATCTTTCCCCAGCATTGACCTAGCTAGCCACATATTATTTGGAACAACAAACAGCCTAATATTTTCCTCAGTATGTATAATAGATAGTGTTCTAACAAACTACAAGCTACCCATAGCAGTCTTTCCTAGTGTTTCCCTAAAATAGATATTAATGGAATACAATAGTTGCTAATGGGCTATTGAACAACTGTATAGAAAAGTAGTTAGACTGGGATGATAGATGCCAATTAGTGCGTACTGAAAGTAGCCACAGAGTGAAGCATGCTAATTCTACTCACCAATCTAAGAAACAGCAAAAAGGATTTAATTCTAAAATGGGCTGCATCTGAATTTCTACCTAGTAGGAGATTTTATGTTGCTTAATCAAATTATAATTAGTATGGCGTATGGCAGAAAACTTTTCCATTTAAAAAAATTCGAAGGTGATTCTGAATATAATTATCTTACTAGAAGTTTTCTAGAAAATCTAAACATATTTTCCAAGTGACAAATAAAGCACGGCCATTTGGGAGAAGAAACGAAATTTAGAAAACCCTAAACTAAAATTTTATGAAGTAATAAAAAATCTTCTTTAAAAGCCAGCTAACTGCACATTTGCATATGAGATATGAACAATGATTCACTCTGAAAACAATGTGAAAGTAAATTTACAATTTAGCTTACAGTGTGCATAGCATGGCGTAAATGAATCAAACAATAGACAATAAATTTCATGGACAGTTAAGTTTTAGTTCCGGTGCTATAAATCACAGGTGGGCTCCCATTACAGATAGATATATTGTTGGGATAATAAAAACAGTGAAGTAAAAAAGTCTTATTCTACTTTAAGCATCTGAGCTTCCTAAGAAAGAGAAACTCAGTAGGGGAGATAAAGAGAGGTGATAGGAACAGAAAAGAACTAATCCCAGTGCCAAAAATAAAAGCAAGATTCAAAGCAAAGCCACCTGTGTGACCTATCTGAACAATCCCAGGCTGAGACGAATCAATCCAACTTCCAATTTGTGTCAGAGCTACAGAAATGGATCTAGAAAAATCAAAGAGGATTGGTAGGGGAGGAGGGAGAGAGAGCCTGTGGGTAGTTGTTTGATCAAGCTCAGCTTTGCTCCATTGGATGAGGAAAAAATCAAACACTTGTACTGTACATTGGTAGAACATTTATGGATTTTAATTTTGCTGAAATGTACGTGTTCATTTTGGCTAGGAGTGGAATCAGACAGACTTATCACCTAATGTACTTAATCTGTATTTATCAAACATTCAACTCTATTCCTTTCATTGTTTTAAAGAGTTGGAAATAGAATTCATAAATAATGTTTAGCAAGTAAAATCAAATAATTGGGAATCACATGTATACTTGGTATGTTTGAAGGTTTAGATACATTTTTAAAGCTTAAGTAAGCCTTCTAGAAACTGCTAAATAGCAAAACAGAATCAAATCCTTTTAGGTTTAGGTTGTATTGCAATTTACTCTCTCCCTTGTTCTGGACATTCCACATAGAGAACTAATAATTCAGCCCAAAATTTGCATGTCTGCAAATCTAAATCTTGTAAAAATTAATCTTTTAATAAATACACAAATGAATAACACTTTTCCAAAGCTAACAGATAAATAGCTTGAGACAATTTGGTGAATCATTCTGTATCATGTCAGTAAGATTTCCATCAAAATATTCACATGCACAAGAAAAATAGAATTTCTTCAAGTATTGAGTATATAGAACAGTCAAACTATCTATATGTTGAAGATTCAATTTCTCTGTAGAACAATCATTTAACTTTATCAGGGGTAATCTTCATAGGTACTAAATATAAAAATAACTGTCTTTCACATAACTGTGCAAGTTTATTGTTAACCACTTAATTATTGATCATAATCTGCAGAAATATTAAGATAATGAAAAAAAAGATGCTTATTAATTCATGATAGTTGAATTTTATATTTCTTTTATTGTTAAAAGAAAAACTATACAAATAAATTTAGCAGAGTTTGTTTGAATAAAGAATGAGTGATGAAGCAATCAACATTCAAAAAACAAGAGAAATTCAGAGCTCCCCCTAGCAATGGGGGTGATTTATACTTCAGCAAAAAAAAAAAAAAAGTCATACAGAAACAGGTGATTTTATTACAACTCAAGATTTCCTTTATATGGCCTTGCTCTGGTCTGTTGAAAGCTGGGCCTGATTGAAGCTGGGTTGTTGTGCTTGGTTAAGATTTAACTATTTGTTATACATTATTCCTTTAAGTTAGCTTTGTTTGTTCCCATACTTAGGGTATAGCTTACTAGGAAGGAATTCAGTGGGACTAGCATGGGGTCAAATGTAATGTAAATTAACAAGTAATTTGGAAAGAAGATAACACTGATTGTGGGAGATTTGCAATAGATAATTGTTTAACCAGGAGTGAATAAATAAGAAATATAAGTGGGTCTAGAATCCAGTGCCAGCTATTTCACTGAATTATATTGAGAACGTTACAGTTTTGCTAACGTTTAGTTGCTTCGTCTACAAAAATGACAAGTTGTAAATGTAAAACAAAATGCACTTTTTAGATATGTTAAGTACAGGGTAATATTTAATTATTTTAAACATTACTTTTATGTAACTATACCTAGTCATTAATAATAAAGTATATGTTTCTTGAAGTACATTGCATATCACTGACTAACACAAAGAAGCCATGGAGCCCATTATCATATATTTTAGGACAAATTATAATAACTAATATTTATGAGATGAAAAAATTATCTCATTTGGAGAAGAATTTACAGAGTTTTGTGTATAGCTGAGTTGTTCAAATTTCTGTCAGTACAAGGGGATCTGTGTAGCTTTTTTTCACTGATGAGTGCCATGCTAGTTTGATACACCTCATTGGGAGCACTTTTGCAAATAATTTGCAAGAACGGAATTTTTCATGTATGAACATTGATTCAACCAAAAATACATTGGAAAGATTATTAATAAAATATTTACAAAGAATTCTCTAGTGACTTTTCTAGAGAACCTTCAGAAGTAATATAGTAGATATTCTTAGATTCTTTGTTTTCTTTTTTTAATTATTTTTCCTTTTTATTTATTTATTTTTTATTGGTACTGGGGATCGAACTCATGACCACAAGCTTGCAAGGCAGGCGCTTATGCTGCTGAGCTAAATCCACAACCCCCAGATTCTTTGCTTTCTAGCAAGTGCAACAATATTGGATGTAAAAAAATGTGATTGGGATGAATAATTTTACACTAGTTTTCATAAACAGTAATGTATTTAAAAAGCATGACAGAAAACTATTTCGGAAGAAGGTTTCTATACACAGGCTAGTATTATGTCAACCACATTTAATTTGGTTTACCATATTTGATTCCATGTGTGATCAGTAATTGATTTTAGGGACATGAGACTTGATACAATTTTGTCACTTATGAGAATGTTCACATGTTAAAATTTTGTTCAAGAATATAAATAAAATTTGTTTTCTGTATCTGAAATTTTTCCAAACCTTTGCAACATAACAATGAGCAAGACATATCCTCTTTCTCTCTATCAAGCAGGGAAAACAGACAAAGAATAAAAAATGATCATATGTACTGGTATTTCTGACACTGCACACATTGTCTAAAGATTTGTTCACCCAATGAAAATTATCCTGCTGAGAAATTTTAATAGAACAATATTATTAAGAACTTTAGATATTGTTTACCACAAAAACATACAGTCAATTAACTCCTTTAGACATTTAAAAGTAGTAATTAATCCGTACCATGTTTTTAAATCTATGATTCATCCTTAATTTGTGCAGATACACTATTACAGATGCCACAGCAAATTTATTGAAATTATATGACACAGCAAACATTTTTGCAATTCTGGATTGAATTTTCAGCCAAGGATCAACCCATATAGTATGAGTTGATCAGTCTTTTTAGTCTTTTAAAATACACTTACTGCTGGAGTATAATATGCTTACAGCAGATTGCATGAGTGATATGGAATTTTACTCAGTAGTAAGAATACTCTTCTATCAGTGAAAGTATAGACTATCTGCAAAAGGAAAAGTGCCTATTATGTCCTCTTTTGGTCACTACTCCAGTCTCTGTACTTAGACAACAATACATACTTCTAAAACAACTTCTAAAAATGTTTACTAATGCATGTTTGCAGTATATAATGTTTATATACATTGTGGGGAATATAATTGCCATTGGTACAGGGACATAACATATCTCAGTTCGTTCATTTCCCCTTCCCCTCCACTTGAAATATGAATATGAGTTTTTTAAATTTTTAGTTCTCCAAAATACTTTTGTAAATGTTCACTTTTTTTTTTTTTTTTTTTTTGGGTACCAGGGATCAAACTCAACATTTCGCACTTGCCAAGGAGCTGAGCTAAATCCTTGGCTCCTTGCAAAGTAAAAATTAAGTTTTGACATATGGGCGAGTATTTTTCTATAGCTAATATTCTCAATAATTTTTAAATTGTTTTTGTAGATATGATTACTAAAATTGTTAAATTATTCTCCAGTTAGTTTCCTTAAGTTGTGTCTTCTAAGAATTTTAAAGTATGCTTTCAAATTTAGTGACTCAGCATTTGTGTGCTTTCTTTTCTTTCTTTCTTTCTTTCTTTCTTTCTTTCTTTCTTTCTTTCTTTTTTGGTCATTTGTTACTAAGTTGCATCTTTTAAAACAAATTTTATGTTTTGAAGGAAGCTCCATGGTGATAGGAGAATTGAACAACTATAGACATTGCCTATATATACCTGCCCTACACATAGAGACCCTACTCCCCTACTATTTTTTCCATCCCCACTCCAGTAATGCATTTATTAAAATTGAGGGACCTATGCCACCACCTTGTCTTTATGAGTCCCTTGTTTATATCAGGATTTACTCAAGGGGTTACATATTTTATGGGCTGTGTACATCAATACTGTGCATATGCATCACTATGGTAACTGCAGAATACTCTCACACCTTTAAAAATCCTCTGCGCTGTGCCTTTTTGTCCCTCCTGTGCCTCTGAACACTGGCAACCTCTACTCTCATCAGCGTCTTCACAGGTCTTCCTTCTCCACAGAGATACACCACTGAAATCATGCTGTACGCTACCTTGCAGCATGTTTTAATTTCACTGAGCAATGTGCATTTAATGTTTCTCCATGTATTTTCATGACTTCATACCTTGTTGGAGCCATTGTAGTGGAATACATGAGCAGGCCCGTGGCATGGCCTAGGCATGGCTGCACTGAGAAGGAGGAGACTCTTCGAGATAGGCCACAGCTGAGGCCACCTGGAGACTTTCTCCTAGGATAGTTCTCCTTAATTAGTATGGTCTGTTGCTTGTGGGGGTCCTTGAACTCCTCCCAAGGTCCTGCTTAGGTTTCCTGCATTTCACACCCTAACCCCTTCCTTGTTTGAATACTGAATAAGTATGAGCCGCCCAGGGACATAGTCTGTCTCAGCCATCAGAGCTGAAAACTCTACAGAGGGTTTTGGTCCTCCTGGAATCCTAAAAATCATACCACTCGTCTCATTCATTTGTGCCATGCACTTGCTTGGGAGATTGAGGATCAAGGCACAGACCCCAATAATACATCCCTCAGTTTTAGTGTTAAAAAATATCCTATTGTCTAGATGTAATTTCTGGGGGACACCTTGTTTGCTTCCAGGTTTTGACAGCTATGAATAAAACTGCTATAAATAAATCTGTATAGGTTTTTGAGTGGGCATTATTTTTCAATTTCTTTGGGGATATATCAGAAGTATGGATTCAAAGAGCTATATGCTGTACGTCTTTGGAGTGCTACTATATCATGCATATCCTGTGATGAGTTAAATCTGATATCAAAGGTTAAAAATGAAATAATAATTACATATAAAATACTTCACATGAAATATTTAAACATAAATTTAAAAGAAATGACACTGGTAGTATTTAAAAGAAACACTACTACATAAGAATGGTTAATTCATGATTAATTTTATTGGAATATAAAGAATAAAAATTATAAGACCAGAGATAATAGATGTATACAAGTTCAATTAAACAGGATTCTAGGATTCTATTGAACATCCAGACCAAAATATATAAATGAAATGATAGACATAAAATTTTATAAAAATACCAATAGACAATTTAAAATCACAGTGATCAAGATGAATACATACAAGTGACAAATATTAAAATATTTTAAAGATTGTAGATGAATAATGGAATTATAATTATCATAAACAATATTTTGAATAATAATTGATAATACAAATGAAAAGTTAAATAATATTCTTCTGTGGCCTAGGTCTCAAAAGCCTACCAATAATCCCCAATGTTCAGAAGTACATCTTTTGAGAAGTGATTTGATCATAAGAGCCCTGAATTCATTATGGATTAAACCATTGCTGAGATTATATTTTCAAGGCATTAATGAGAAATAATGGAAAGTCAGGAAGTGAGGCATAGTTGAAGAGATGAGGTCATGAGAGTCCAACCTCAGGGACTGTATTTGTCCTTGCCCTCCTCCTGTTTTTCCCCTGCTCTATCTACTCCAAGTTGCCATGAGGTGAGTGACTTTGCTCCTCACACCCTTCTGCCATAATATTTTGCCTCGCAGTGGTGGAAAACAATAGACAGAAAACTCTGAATCATGAGCTAAGACAAAACTTTCTTTAGGTTCTTTTCTGAAGTTATTCGGTCTAAGTGATAAAAAAAATCCAAATTAGTGTCGCTTACACATTATTAGAACTTTGAACATGATGATAGTTACTTTTTTTTTTTAATCGGTACCGGGGATTGAACTCACAACCTTGTGCTTTGCAAGACAAGTGCTTATGCCACTGAGCTAAATCCCCAGCCCATGATGATATTTAAAAAGCATGTTAAAGCAGAGAAAAATATCCACTTTAAAAAATGCAAATAAAGCATTTTTGTTTCAAAAAATGTAAAAAAGTGAAACAATTCATAATCATCTTGGATAGGCTGTACAACATAACTATTCAACTAGGAATAAACATTTTTATAAAATTAAACACATTAGCTCATTAAAATGCAATGTTGACAAAATTAGCTTTATTCAATAAATATAAGGATGGCTCAATGTTTACTAATCTAATAATAAGTCAGAAAATGATGACATTGTAATTTAGAAGTTGCTGGTTTTTCATCTCCAAAAATCGATCATGACAAAGGTACAGAAATAAGGTTAAAGCGTGGATCTTCAAAACCATACTAACCAGTGTAAGGATACTTTGAAAGGTTTAAGACTGTCTGTTTGTAAGTCTATCTGTTTTTTGTAGTACTAGAAGTTGAAACCAGTGCCTTGCATGCTAAGCAAGTGTTATATCACTGTCATATGCAGCCTCTATTCTGAAATAAGATCTCATTAAATTGTCTAGGCTGGCCTGGAACTTGGGGTCCTCCTGCCTTAGCCTCAAGAGTAGTGGGAATTGTAGACATGAGCCACAATACCTGATTCTAGCACTGTTTTTAATTGATGTAGGTTGATGTCCACAAAGTACTGTATTCCTGAGGAGATGGCTTGAGAAAAATAATTGGATTATGTTCCCATTTTTTCTCTTTCCTTGCTTTCAGCATGCCCAGTTTTTCGAATTGCCAAGTTGCAGTGTCACAGATGGATTTATACAACACAAGTGCATTTAATTTTTGATCCCTGAGAACTAAAATTGCACCTAGTTTTGTGACTTCAGAGACATTTATTAAAATTGTTTGATTATATTGCAACTATATTTCCCATAGAAGTAGTAAATAGCTTATATTGCTAGGTAAAGTACAATGATAAACTAAAAGTAAATATAGAAAATAAAGCATTCTACTTCTGACTTGTTTAACATTTTTGAGTAAAAAATACAAAGCTGTGCCTTCAGGTTATTAAAGCAAAATACAAATGCAAAAATAAGTAGTCATAGTAGATGAGATGAGACTAAAGCGATAGTCAGATAATATAATAGCTTTATTCTGGTGAGGCCAGGATTTACCTCAGTGAATCAAGCACTTTATTGGTAAATGTAAGGTTGTGAGTTTGGTCCTTAGTACAAATCCACAAAAATAAAAAGATAAATAACTAACACACTCATGTCACTAAAAATGTCATAAATATACTTTTATTTATATATTTTGTAATTTAAATGAATTTATATGCATATTCAGACATTAATAAACATGTCTATATAGACAACATGCACAGGTTTTGGTACACAGATACATAAGTTTTGAAAAACCAAATATTGCATGTTAATGCAAATCCACAAGAGTGTTTACAGATTGAGGAGATTAAAGAGAGTTATACTTCTTCAAGTTTATTGATACTATTTTGTGTTTTGTCTAAAAGGTGATATTTTCTATTTTATATATATTTATATATCTTTTTAAAAATTAATAATCATTTAATGGAATCAGAATAAGTATATCATACAGGCATATTTAGTATTGAAAGAGTTTGATCTCATTTTCTACAGATTATATATTCTGTCTGAGATGCAGTGCACATCTGGTCATCAATCTTTTCAGAGTTTAAACAAATTTTATTATGTCCCAGAACTGGAAGAGTGAAGGGTCTTATATGACTAATTTGGGACCACTTATGGCTATGTATTTGGTTTAATATATATGGTACATCATTCATAAACACATAAATAAAGTAATCACTGACAATTCTGAGCATTTTAGTTCACGACAGATGGCTTAAGGTCAATAAATTTAACAGAAATAAACTATAACCATTTAGCTCAGCACTTTTTACACACTCTAGTATGCACCTCAGGACAAGGTCTGGGTATCTTAGGCTGCTTATATGAATCTAGAGCAATGCATGCACCCAAGAGCATAAGACTTGTCACCTTGAATGATTTTTGTTGACCTTAATGCCAATATCAAATTCTATTCCAAATATTTTAATGGTGCAAATAATTAAGGAGTTAAATGTATGTCATTTAATAAAAAGTGTAACATTTTATTATATCAATACAAATGTCTATATTTTATTAGAGAATTAGATAAATGCTTTGGGGGGATTATCACAGTCAATCTTTCTAGCAATCTTGTGAAACAGATATATGTTTTATTTACCTTTTATAGAGGAGTTCAATAGAAAACTTTAATTAACTGCCTGAGTTCACATAGATAGTTAATGCACAGAAAAGAACAGCTGTATGATTCTATGATTTGCTCAGGTATAAAAGGTCAGGATATGTATCATGGGTGTGAATTTCAATAAATTTTTCCAAGGTTAGCTGAAACATCATAACTGCCACCCAAATGAAGATATAAAATTTGCCAAAAATATCTAATACCTTTATAGACTATCAAAGTCACTATTTGACCTCACTGTTAAAGGGTCACACTCTTTTACTCTATTTCTAAGATTCACATTTTCTGTTATTGCTAGTTAGAGAACAAAAACGAAGTCATGAAATTCACATTATTTTGTGGATTTTTTGTCAAATACAATGTGGATTAGATTTATTCATGTTATTAAATGTACAGCGGTTCATTAATTATGATTACTATGTAATATTTTATGGACATTATCTTTTCTGTTTTAGTCTTTCCAATCCAGAAATAGTAACATTCTTTTTTGATTTTAATTAACATTTTATTGATAACCAAAGAGCTTTAGAATCTTTTCTAATGCTTTTATTTATTGCCCCTTTAGACATTTGTTTTACTGAGTTGTCAGTTCAAATACTTTCTTTAACTCTTTCAATGAGATTTCAGACTTTTTAGTTTAGTTTTTAGTTAACAGCTGACAATGTGAATTTCCAGTTATTTTATTTACAGTTATTAAATTTGATAATCTGAAAACTCAAATACATATATTTTTATTCTCATAGCTTCTCATGTTATTTCACTGAAACATTTTGAATACAAGACATGTAAGTTATACAAGAATATATTAGTAAGAATCAACCATTAGTAGGCTTTTAAAGACTTATTTGTGCAAAATAGTAAATAAATCTGCTCATTTTAACTGAAAAATGCTGTCATTACGCCAGAAATTTTATGTAATTTTATATAAGGAAATTACTTTCAAAATTCTAAGTTTAGCTTCAATTTAAAGAATTTTACTAGAGAATATTATTTTTATGATGCAATGGTAAGAGACAAACATCTGGTACTTATGCATTTTGGCTAACTCACAGATTACTACTTTTCTGAGTCAATAAAAAATGTTGATTAATCATGTATTGTTAGCTGAATGTTCGACAACTGAGCTCTGTTCCTTTAAGTCTTCAACCTATACATATATATACATATATATATGTATATATATAATATATACATATATATATATATATTTTGTTTTTTGTGGTACTAGGGATTGAACTCAAGACCGCACACTTGTGAGGCAGGTGCTTAAGCCACCAAGCTAAATTTCCAGCCCTCGCTTCTTATACATTTTGTGGCCTATCTTAATTCCAAATGCATTTATTTCTACATTTATTCAAAAAAATTTACAAATATTTTGACATATAAAAATATCAATTATCAGGCCCATGGGAATTCTTCTGTGATTTTGGTTGATTAAATATGAAGTTAAAGAAGTTTGATTATGTTTACATAGTTAAATCTCTCCCTGTTGAAAATCTCTGCTGAATTATTTATGGTCATAACATATATTTCAGGGAAGATTTATAGTTTCCTTGTATAGCTTTTATATATTTTAGTACATACAAAATAACTAACATAACTTTTAACTAAGATATAAAAGTAAGTTATCAATTTATCTATATTGATTACTGCATAATCTATAATGAATCCATATTGCCTGATTTAGAATGAAAGACAAGAGTTTACAATGTAAATGTAGAAAAAATTTGAAAGAATTGCTCCAAAGGAGACTCACACTGAAATCTGTTTTATACCAGTTATTTTACTCTGCTTTTCAAGGAATTTGAAATCAGCAGTGTTTTCCTAATGGCTTTTTTTTCTACATTCATAATAACTCATACTGGATATGCATTTAAATTGAACTGTAATATGACTATTTTTCCAATCTGTTTTATAAAATTAATGTTCAGGGGACTAGGTAAGTGGTAGGGAAAACAATGGGCAAAGACATTTCTGAAAAAGTGCAAAAGCAAACTTGTCAACTGTATTAACAAAAGAATTTCCTCTTATTCCAAAGTAGGCAGTTTTCATAATCCGTGTTCCTGGCAGGATTTTATGCAACTACTAATGACTGTTTTATGTGTGGAAATAGAAATATAGTTTTCTTATTTTCTTTATGATTTGTAACTGCTCAGACCACAAGAAGTTACACTCCGATCTCATGATGACACTCCTGAACTCTGAATTTAATATAGTAATTTGGGTAGGATGTTGGGGGAAGGGGTCATGTGATCCTTTATGAGTGTTCAGCTGAGATTGTGCCTGAGGTTTGGTAGCTGACTGTTGCCACTGTTCTCTCTTCTACTATAATGAGAATGCATTATTTTAGATAGGCCCATCTTCTGTCAGTTACAAACTACAGTTTGTAGTCTCCACTGCAGCTAGGGAAGGCACTATGACTAAGTAGTGGGGTAGGAGACAAAGGTACTTAACGGCACTTCTGATTCAGGACTGTTAGAATTGTGTCTGTCCTTCCTTTCATGTTTTTTTCTCTTTTTTATTTTAAATATACAAATGATGTTGTAAGCTATAATATATGTCTTAAGCTATGAGATATAGAAATACAACTTTGAGGATTACTTTAATGTAAATATAAGGAGACCAGGCTCTCCACAACATAGAATGTCATGCCATTCTAGCATTGCCAGTTTCTACCAGGAAGTTAGTTCGAGGAGAGAATCATATATCTTGCTTAAATACTGTACTCCTACAGATCTGTATGCTCACCAATTTATTTATATTTATTTATCGTTCACTATTCAAATCAACTCTATTAATACATGTTAACTTTTATAAAAAATAGTTTCTTGAGTTTCAGTATCAAATGCCAAGTTTTGTGTTTGTCTATAAGTTATATTCAATTATACTGCTTTCCTGAATATATTAATGATAATAGCGACACATAAATAGTAACACTGAGATCAAATATTTTATACTTCTATTTTAAAACTAAAATAATTCTATATTCACTTTGTTCTTTTGAATTTTGATTTTTATATGTTTCATACTGCCAGGAGATAACAAATATCATACCATTTTTACACAAATAGCAGACATTACTTTAAAAATAACTTGAAACCTAATATTAAATTTGTTATCAAGGCACAGAAACGTGAATCTGTCAGCCCCATGTTTATTCTTTAGAATATTTTTATTGATAAATTATCAACTGAATTTTATGAGTTTTATTATAGTAAACAATGAGTACTTAACAGGAAAACTGTCACAAAAATAAAGTACTGAATTTTTAATATTTATTGTGTGTTTATAAAAAGCATCAAAGTTTTCAACATCAACTGTTTTTTGGTGTATAATTCTAAAATAGAGCAACACAAAAAAATTCTTATATGAATTACCATGAAATGGATCTTTTTCCTCATTCATGTATAAGTAATATGATGATTCCCTTTTGACCGCCTCCAAAATTGTAAATCTGGTTTTTCATGTGCCATTGCACTTATCTGGATTACTTCTACCAGAAAAATCAAAGGAAAAATTTTTTTAAACAAACACTGGACTGGTATAGGTCTCTTGGACCCTCTGTGATGCTTGGGTAAATATGCACAAAACAAAGTTATATGGAGTATAATGTGGGTAAAAATCTCATTTTGTCACTTTTGTACACTTGCATTGAACCTTGAAATTTATCATACTAAGGGTGTAGACAGATGGATTGCTTCCTATATCCCTCAGGGAAGGGTACTGAGACACACAACCAGCTACTGTTATGCTAAGGTACAAATTTATGAAAGAAAAATAAGGGATGGGTTTGTTGGACCCAGTCTTGTATATCTTGGTTAATGCTTTGGCACTCTTTTCAACCTATGTCAAAACTTAGTGTAAACAATTTGTTAGGTGGCAATACAGCAGGAAAACTGGAGAGAAAATACCTGTACAGTAAAGCAAGAAAGAGAAAGAGCAGATATCAAGATGAGATGGTCATATTTTAAGCACAAGCTATTCTCATTCTTGGTTTGCTAATTAATATCACAGAGGAAGGTAAAACAGCTGCATTTCTGGATATTAAGCACAAAAAGACAAAAAGGGATTTTTGACTTAACCATTCTCATATTCCTTTAAACAAAGTTTTCCATGGGACAGTAACTGCATTACTTCTAGGTGGTACTTCTTGGTCTCTTTCAGCCAGCTCTTAGCACAATGCATGACACACACAGAAACAAGAAATCTTGACAGTCTCTGACCAAGTGGTCATTCAGTAGTCCCTGTGACACAATGTATCCTGACAGGATGTAGCAATGACACAAAGTATCCTGCCAGCATGAATTGCTGACTTGTGAGGTAATGTGCTGTCTTGTACTCTCCAGGTTGGAGTGACGTTAGAGACTTGATTAATTGCTTAGATAAGCAAGATGATTTACTTTTTAAGATGAAGCTGGCAACAATGCTGTTGGGAGGCATTCTCCAAGGAAAATGTCGAGGCTTTTCAGAAGGGATTTAGTGTGAGGTAATCCTCTTGGACTATCCACAGAGCATTAAACAGAGAACATCTAAAGAAGTAAAGCAGTGGATCAAAAAAATGGTCTACAGACCAGTTTAGGAGATACTGATGTGAAAAAGCTGTGTGTCTCCTATGGAAAATAAGCAATACAGGATTCTCCTTATGTGTTTTAACATTATGTAGGTAATTATTTTCTATTTTTAAAATTAAGGGTTTTTTATTTCTTTTTTTATTAGTGTATGTTTGTAGCACATACCATTTACATTCCTTTTGAGTTAGTACCTGTGTATAATAAATCTTGATTCCTCTTTTCATCCTCTGTCTCTTCCTTCCGTCTCATATATCCATCTTTTGATCTTCTTCCTATTTGAGAAAAAAACTATCTTCATACTTATTATTACTATATTTTATTTTGCTCTTTGTTCTTAAACATCAGGAAAGGATCTGAAACCACTAGAGGAACCTGACATTTGGAAGATTCAAACGAGTCAGAGTCTAAAATGCCCTAAGCATCTAGGGAAGCTTTCTGGATGTTTTTCAGGGTTACAGATGCTTCTAACATTAAGTGTGTAAAACTAGATAGAGACCATTTTAATAAATTGGATATATAATCTGTGCTGCTTGCTGTGTGTAATCCCCACAAACCAACGTTTAGCACTTATATTGTAAACAATTTTTCTATGCCCCCATGAACTTGTTTCTATAATGTTTTCTTTTCTCTGAGAAATCTGTAGGTAATAGATAAATTCACAGGGTATAATTTAGTTGAATTACATGGATGCTTCAACAGTTTAGCAAAACTCACCAGTCATTTTTATCAAAAAAATCCAGATAAATGATCTAATTAAGGAAAATTAATCTTCACATATTGAAGAGAAAATTTTGATATTTGAATCAGATTTAAGCTTTTGTAATTGGTTAATTCAAAAGACAATATTTTCCTAAAAATAGTACAATGAATTTAAAATAACTTGATAATATCCCAGGGAAATTAATGTTAAGAATATTTATTAGTAGTAAAAAAGTCCATTATCTACTTTTACATATTTGTAATTTCTTAGGATATAGCACTGTAACTAAATAATATTTCATGATCTCATAATTTTATCCATATTTATAAGAAAGTTTCAGTACTGTAAATTAACTATAGCTTTATTTTAGAAATGTAGGAATAAAATATCACCATGCTGTTTCTCCTAAGATATGGTGTAATATAAGTATATATCTGTTGAATCTTTATGTGACTACAGAATAATGGTCTGTGATGTTTAATACCTTTGGTTAAAATCCCATTTTTACGGTTCAAGAAATGAGTGTTGACCCATGCACACTATGCACTGATTTATCTACTGCACATCTACCGAACCCCAAAAGGCTTTAAAAGGGTTCTGAAGATGCCAGTGAGCATGTGAAAGTATTTTATGCTACCTATATTTTTAAAAAAGAGTTTCTATTACAAAAGAGTTTAAATTGCCCAAACTATAAAAGGATTATTTTTCTAACAAGTGAATTTGTGTTCTGTTCCTTGTGCCCTCCTGTATTCTACAGACTCTTTTTCAGTAACACAAGATCAATTCTGCTGGTGCCCAGGCAATTAACTCTTCGGCTGCAGCTCACCTGCTAACTCAATATCCCGTTCTCTTAGTAGATTCTGGGACCTGAGTTTTATCCACCCCAGACTGATCTTTGTACTACTCAGCGTGGGACTATTATATCAACCAGACTTTATCTCATTTAAAATTTCTCAGTGATAGGAGATGGAGAAAAGTGAAGCGATCTTTAACAGGAAGTATGGATTTATTACAGATCATATTTGAAGCTATTCTTTTGAAAGAAAAAGAATTTATATAACATTATCAAATGAATGACTTTTCTAAAATATGTCATGCTTCTTATTAAGATGTATTAAAAGTTTAAAAATTAAAGGCTTTTCTTCTCAATTTGAGGGAATTAATTACTTTAAACCTTTTTCAAAATGCACCAATTTCTAAATATGCTACAAAGGAGTTTGAAGATGGTAAAAAAAATATTTTCTTATCTGTTTCTTCAAAAAAATAGTTTGGCAAATTGCAAGTTAAATTTGACCCTTGATGACCTCCTCAAAGCTATTCTGTTACTGTATCTCTCAGAATGCAAAGTTGCTCAAAGAGAGAAAACTAACTTCTAGTATTAAGGACTAGGAGCTCAATTGTCCTTTTTCCATTCTGAATTATGAAGTAAATCACATGTTTCTTCCATAGAAGGCAAACACAAAGAAGAATGTATAATAGCTTAATGCAGAAAATGTACAGTATTTACTCTTCTTTTAATTTGAATATTAGCAAAGTAATACAATATGTTTGTGTGTACTAGAAATAGTTGTGAATAAGCTGATATGAGGCTGTTATTGTTATTGTTATCCCCAAAGTAATTGCTTAGGCTACCAGATACAGGCAAGCAAGATTGATCAGACAATATAATTTCTCTTTGAGCAGTTTCTTTCCCTTTTACTATATCTATTATAACTTTTGGATATAATTTAGTCTTTCAGTTTTTTACATTAGTGAGACAATACCGTGTTTACACATGCAAGTGTGATTTATTTTACTTATGAATATGATATGCAATACAATAGTCATTGTTAATTTCCTATCTTGTATTGAAATCCTATATTGTCATTTTTTTGTTGTCATAATTTTGCTTTGTTTTTTTATTTTTTTTGTTTCTTGATATTTTTGATTTTGCTCTTTAAAATAAAAAAGAACTAAAATGATATTTGACTGGAAATATGGAGAACTTAAAATTTTTGAGAGACTTGGTTTTTTTTTTTTTTTTTAAATCGGTACCGAGGATCGAACTCACGACGGTGCGCTTGCCAGGCAGGCGCTTATGCCGCTGACAATCCCCAGCCCTGATAAATTAAAATTTAAAAAAAATTTCGTAGTTTCTAGATTCACATTTTGAAAAGCCATTGAGATAATGCTCACAGCCAAATTCTTAATATTTTTATCAAGCAGATATTCTGTAGTAAAAGTGTTAACTTGATAACAGGAATAAACATTCAATGTTCAAAATGTTTTTAGATTTTCCTATTAAGCACAGTTACCTTGAAATAAATTAATCATCTACTACTTTAATTCTAATATATATATATATGCACACAATATTTAAATATACTTCTTTGATATCATTTAATCAGATTCATTTTTGTAAAGTTTTTTTCATCAAGTTTTTATACTCAACATAAAAGATGATGAACTCATTCAGAACATGGTTTTTATACAATACAGAAAATTACCATGGTATGTAAAATATGATCTCAATATATTTTATTTAAAATCCGATGAAAGGATTTGTGCTTACTAAAATACATTGGCTAATATGTTAAGCAAATATTATTTTATATAAATATTCATATCTATCTTATTTCTAGTTTTCTTAATTCTATATAAAAGGAAAGCTCATTTTAAGAATATTGTTACTTTTATCCTCATTTTTAGAATGAGACAGTAGTTGATTTAGGATTGCTTTCTGTGGCATTTTACTTCATTTTTTCTATTTTTGCAGTCACTTGTAGATCAATTATATTTCCACAAAGTAATAGCACTAGTTGCATGGCAAAAATTCCTAAAGTAATAGATTTTATTTCTTTATGATTTCTTTTATTATTTTAGCAACAAGATCTTTCAATTGGTTAGTTTATCTAGTGCCTTCTGTTTTTCTCAAGTGTTCAACACCAGGCCAAACAAGAATAACTGAGTTAGCTGTCCCCCGTGAGGAACCTTCCACTTCAGAAGGGAGTTGCACACGTTTTTGAATAGTAAAATCTACAGCTGCACCACTGACAGTGAGAAAATAA
Source organism: Dolichotis patagonum (assembly GCA_004027295.1). Classification (NCBI taxonomy): domain Eukaryota; kingdom Metazoa; phylum Chordata; class Mammalia; order Rodentia; family Caviidae; genus Dolichotis; species Dolichotis patagonum. The sequence continues at coordinate 72,093 of PVJX010000797.1, forward strand.
ATTCATACTGAAAAATGTCAGAGAAGAATCATAGTACATTTCAACCAATGTTTATTTTAGCGGTAAAATGTAAGCTTGTATTGCTTAGTTTAGAAATGTGTGCTTTATGGTATACAGTATAATCAGTAAATAAGATTTGGAAAATATTAAAGAATTTGCTTTCTGAACAGCACTAGAAATACATGTTTTGAATTTTAGATAATTCCATATAAATAAGAAGCTTGATAATTATAATACTTATAATTATTTTCAGATTCTGTTTAGCCTCATATAATGTTATTTTTGATCTTATCTCTGTCTTTGAAACTTCTGAGGTCTTAGCTCACTTGTTTCAAGTTCCTTTAAAATAAAAAGAATAGTACTTATGCATCTGTCTATAACTGACTTGTCTTACTTTTAAAAGATTATCTCGAGATTTCTCAAATACTCATTTTAGCATTTCTTTAAATATCATTTTAAATCTATCAAATTTAGGGGCTGGGGATTTAGCTCAGTGGCACAAGCACCTGCCTGGCAAGCGTGAGGTCATGGGTTCAATCCTTGGTACCAAAAAATAAATAAACAAACAAACAAATAAATAAGTAAATCTACCATATTTAGTGTGACATTGTATGTCATATTCTAACTAACTGATATTAATTTATAAGACCTTAAAAACTCCAATATGGGACTGTTATTCTATTTTAATTTAGAATCAAAATTCAACATGCTTGAATATCTACTTTTTGAATACATTATCAATCCTTTCCAAAGTAACACTCACTAGTAAAAAATATACCTTAAAGTTATATTTTATGGATAATTAATATACTGTTTCAAAGACTTATTTAGTCTATTTATCGGTCAGTGTCTCAGCTGGAGATAGACAACAGTTAAATTAGCATAATTATTGGAGGGCTTAATAAAGTGACTAAATAAAGTAAATAACAAATAAGAAACTTCAGCAGGTATTCTAGCACTCATAGGCTACTAAGAGTAATATCATTATTAGCCTTAGCCTCTAGACAAGCCCAGGAAGGCAGCATTTTTGGAAACTGAAAAAGAAATTTCCTGTTGATGAGTCTGCCTTGCAAAGAGTAGTTTAATTTGTTGAGGGATTCAGGTAACCTCCAAATTAGGTAAGAAAGGAATATTTTTCTAAATTTTGTTTCCACTGATCTTTCAAAAAATCTCCTCCTGCTAACAATCTCACCAGAAGCATCAGCACATGCATGTCTTTCAGTATGGCTTGTGCAAGTTAGTCTCCAGTGTAGGATGAATTTTGAGAGATAAACAGAAGATATCCAACCCAATAGGTTTCAAGAAACAGCCGAACCGCTGGGTGTGGCAGTGTAATCCCAGCACTCAGAGGGCTGAGGCAGGAGGAATGCTGCAAGTTTAAGGCCAGCCTGGACTACCTAGTGAGTTCAGGACCAGCCTGGAAAGAAAAATACAATAACAATAAAAAAAAAAACAGCCAAATTCCATGTTAAATGAACAATTCATAGATGAACTTCAACCCACAAGTATATTACAATTTTAGCTAAAATATTCATCACTAAAAGCTAATATATATCTGGGCAGCAGTTCAGAGAATGAGCAAAAGAGCATGCTTAGTTAGTATCCCCTGAAACTCACAAATTGAGTCTCAAAGTACAATATCTTGTAGTAATTGTATTGTTTATGACACTAGATGGATTGGATTTGTTGTTCACTTCTTTGCAGCAAAATGTGAGAGAAGTTTGGAACTCCACTTAGGTGTTAGTTATATTTTAAAGTCAGGTCTACGCATTGTTACCGTACCGTCTGACTTGGGATGTCCTCACGTAGTGTCTCCCCTTTGTCTCATCAGGCTCAGATTTCATAAACTAAAAGCAGAATGATGTCAACAAAATGATAGAACAGGTAATGCCAAACTTGCATTTCCCTTGAACTCATAGAAAAATGGAAACCATTGCAGTTAACTTGTCAAAACTTGTAGAAAACTGTCAACATTTAAAATAACCAAGGAAATAATGAATCAAGAAAAGGCAAATTTAAAATGGTGAGAAGACTTTGTGTGCTTTCACTTGCTGTCCTCCATTTCTCAGTGTGATCTCTGCCCCTGGTTCCAGAAGAAACAGTGCACTTTATTCACAAATTATTGAGTATGTTTGTTCTAACTTGCCTGAGGAATCCCTGAAAGACTCAAACAAAGCAAAACAAAACAAAACAAAACAAATAATTTGACTTGGTTTATCTAAATCAGAATTTGGAACAGAAAAGTGGGGAGATGCACTTGAAAACTTTGCAGGTCAAAGCAACAACTTACAGGCACAGGGGACAAATGACTGTTGTTTGTTTTGACTGTCAAAAGCTCAGGAGCAAATTCTTGAAAGAATGTCTTTGGGAAATCTGACATTCAAAAATATCTCTTTTGGTGAGTGAATCTGAAAGTCTATGAACAAGCTTACATCAAGAGATACTCTCAAAAAAGTTCTATAAAGATCCTAATGTTTCACCTTAAGATGATTTTGGAAAATCCCAAAATAAGTTGAATTCTATAGTTTTTAACAATTCAAAGCATAATATACATTTAAACAAAACACTAAAACAAAAAAAGTTGGAGAAGCAGAAGTACCTAATTTCCAGAATTAGGATATTAAAATCTTTATATAATTAGATTTCAATTAAAATATTCAAAAAGTCTGTAAAACCATGAATATATGTTCCATTCAGTGAGAAAATTTATTAGAAACTGTCTTTTAGGAAATTCAGATGTGGTATTTGACAGATATTTATTTTAAATATATTTAAGTAAAACCAAAGAGAAATATGAAAAAATGAAAAAATTTAGAAAAAAAGGATGTCTGAACAAAATGAGGCAATCAGTAGGAGATAAATTGTGAAAAGGAATGAAGCAAAACTTCTGGAGCTGAAGGAGTAACAGAGATGAAATAGTCTGAGTTTTTAAAATAAAACACAACTCTGACCCTGCAGTTCATTTCTACATTTTTTAGAGAGTATCAAAAATTCAAAAGAGAGTTTAATTCTTTGACAGATGAACATGTATCGTTCTCAAATATGGACATGTTTAGACATAACTGTCAACATTGGAATTAAATGTTTGCTCTGACTCATTCATTAAGGTATTCATTCAAGTGTAGACTAACAATTCTAAATTGTAAGAGATTTAGCTTCTCTTCTTTGGAATAAATATATTTAATACTTTGAAAGCTTTATGAGGAAGGCTTCTAGAAAACAAATAAGAATGAGTAATGTAGGGTCAGGGCATAGAGACATAATAGAATATATATATATATGAATATATATATATATCAGACCTATATTTTATAAAAACTAATATGGAATAAGAGTTATAATTCTCAATAGAATAATAACATCATTGAGAATTGTTTTTATTCAAATGTTGGTAAATGAGCGAAGGAATGAATGATAAAATGAAGAACTTGGAGTTAAAAATAATTGAATCAGTAAATCATATTCAAAATATATAACTGAGGCATATAATCAAAATGACTTTTCTGAGGCATTCATGTGAGTTTATGCTGTTTATTTATTTTAAAAATATTTTGAAAAATTTTTGCATTCTCTGACATAAAGTCATGAATTCTTTGTGAGTAGTAAAACACACCAACATTTAATACGGCATTGTCTAATGTATTTTTCCATTCCACTACGGATAATATTAAATTTAATGAAAAACATGATAAATTTCTATCATTTCAAGAGTGAGCCATTGTGCTAGAAATCTAGCAATATCTGAGAATATTTCACTATACTGATGCCAATAATGTAAAGCATTATTTTTGGAGAAGTATATTACAAAGATTTTACGGGACTTCAAATAGAAGAATATTGACCTTATTCTAAACTTGAGTACTAGAGTAGGCATCAAAATTGTTATAAATAATACCATTATTGACAGAATAATCATAAATATGACACTTTTGTTAAACTAATTTTATATAATAGCCAGAAGAGCGTGTAGTTCAGTGCAATGTCCATTTTTCTCTTACATTATTTAATTTACTGAATTCAACTGAAGATATTTTAAGTTAGCATTACATATGACATAAGTTGATATCAACTTATACAATAAATACCTTTTATTACCATTACTAATTTACTATTATGTTGTTTTGAAATTCTGTATCATTTTTATTGTTTATTTTTTTCTGTTTAAAAATAGAAAAAAACGATTATTTTCTTTTGCTTTCAAAACAAAGAGCAGATTATTGGTCACAAATGAGGCATTACCTACATGTTTACAATAGTTACACTAAAAGGTCACAGGTCTTCTCATTTCAGTTTAATGAAGATTTTTCAATGTACCAGTTAAGCTACAAACGTTTTGATTTCAGAGCTTTTGGAATTTGAGTTTATAATGTTGAATTTACTTTCATCCCTTCCTTTGAAAGTTAGGATGCCAGCTTACATATAAATCTCTCCACAATTCTACAAATATAGCGAAGTGTTTAATGTGATTGGTCCTTCTGTTATATAACATGGAATATCTTTTCATATTCAATTGACTAGGTATATGATTTCATGCCACCAAGAGTGATTTGAGAGTGAACAAGACAGATAGTACCTCTGGCCTCCTAGTACTGATTGTCAAGAATAAACAAACATCACTAAGAGACAATCCAAGAACTACACAGTTCCAGTTGGGTTGAGAAATATAAGAAGGTTCTGAGCATGTTACTGAGGTCCAGAGCCAAGTCTAAAAGGAAAGGGAATTCTTGTTGACAAAATGCTAAGTTTTGAGTTAGAAAAGGGTTGGCAGAAGAAAGTAAAAAGGGAAAGGAAAGTGTGTAGAATCAAAGTTAGAGAAAGTTTGCAGGGAGAGGCTGGAACATCAGCTAGGAGAAGATGGTTTCAGCCATCATAAAAAGCATTATGAGTTTGCCTTCAGTTCTAATAAAAATGAATGATTTTAAAACATATTGTCATGCTCAGACTTGCATTGTAAATATTACTGTGTTTTCAGCATGGGAAATAGAGTGTGAAAGAGCTAAAGAGGACATTTTTAGAAACACACTCATTGGCAACGCTGGTGAAGCTGATTCTGATACTGTAATGGACAGGAGGGAAGTGCAGCTAGTGGTCCTTAGTAATGGAAATTTACATTAGAAATGGATGAATTTTTGTCTGAAAAAAGTTATCACAGTTACAGGCAAATGTTGGAGATACAGAAAGACAGTCATAAGACAAAGGCTGACTAGTGTACACAGAACCGCACACTGACAGAAAAGCAGTCCGTTGAATAAATGGAGAGTATATGTTAATGCAATTTTTCTACTAAATATTTTTGATCACTACTCAGTTTAGTCGTACCCAAAACCCAGAGATGCTTAAATTCAGTAAGATACGAGAATGTTATATCTTTTAATGAAATAGCAATGGTGAATTCTTGCTAAAAAATGTGTATTAACTTTTTGCAAATGTGTAAAATTTTGCTGAAGCCTTAGATTTATAGTAAAAAAAATTGTAGCTCTAAAGTTTAACAGAAAATATCAGAACTCATTAATTTTATACTCTGGGTAGGACTGAGAGAAATGAATTGCAATGGTGAATTAAATAATAAAGAAAAACACCATCCAAAGTAAATATTCCAGGAAGATGATGAATAGGCACTATTAGTGACTTGCCATGAGCATGTACTCTTGCTATAAACCAGGATTTAACCTATTAATGTATAATTTTGATTATCACACTAATCAAACAGACACGATGATAGTAATAATAAAATAGTATTAAAACTTATCTCACTAGGGACTTCTGTATTCTCCCATATTAAAGAAATCACAATGCAGAGAGGCAGAACCACAGAAATAAATGCAATATAACAAAAGTTAGTCTGAGTGCTCATGAAGAAATCCAGTGCTAAATATAAATGGTTTTACTGAAATTTTTTAAAAGGAAAAATGAGAGAGGTTTTCTTTCATTGCTTTGTAAGAGCACCACAAGATCTTATTCCTTTGTTCAGGAAACATCAATATAAAGAGCATATTAATGTGGACCTTCAAATCCATACCAAGAGAAGCTGATGAATTTTGTTCATCTGTCACATAGATAACCCTATTCCTTGATAGTATTGGATGTCCAGAGCTTTATAGTGTTGTGTAGCCTGGTACTGATCAATGGCTCAAAATTAAATTTATACTATACTTGATGTTGTTTAAATAAAAAAAAAATTGTGGGCTTGAATGTTTTGTAAGCAAACATCTCCCACAGGAAATAGTTGTATTATTTTTTCCCTTCATCTAAATCTGATAGATAATGTTGAATGACTGAGTCCAAAGGAGTCCTGAAATCAAGACCATTATACAAATTAAAATTCTTCATCTCATGACAACTGCTATAGATTAAAACCTGGTGATCAACTTAACATCAGCTGAATTAAATCAGCATGGTGCTGAGTGTAGATGGTCCACCTGAGGCAAGTTGCCAGCATAAATGGAGACCTGGAAAAGAAAAGCTAGGTGTTGTTGGTTCTCCTAAGTGCTGCTGTTCCAACCCATTGGTTCTCCTGGAGGAGCTCCTCATGTCTAGCTTCTCCAATATAAGTTTGGCCATTATCATCAGAGGAGCTCGGGACCTTGTTGGTGGGAGTGGCTGTGGTTCACTTTGGGAGAGTGATCCTACACTGAACATCACTTCCTGGCTCTAGAAGGGAAGGTGTGTGTTGTTATATCTAGGAGAAGCTTGTTACGCTGACTTCCTGTCATGTACTCCACTATTCTCATTGTCAGAGGAGCTCGGGACCTCCTTGTTGCTGAGGGTGGCTGTGGTACTTTTCAGGGAAGCCCTTGTCCTTATTTTGAGCGTGACTTCTCAGCTCCAGTGAAGAACCCTCAACCTACTGGCACAGCTCCTCATCCTGCTAACATAGACTTTGTGGCTTCCACTGCTGACCTTTGGGCCTTCCCAGCGCAGATCCGTAAAACAAGACTGGTGTGAGTCCTTGTCATGGGCTCTGGACCTCAAGTTAGACTTGAGGGAGGCATTGTTGTGGGCTCTAGCTAGGTCTTCATCTGGACTCATACAGGGCATTGCTGTGGGATCCAGGCCCTTGGCTGAACATTCTGGATCTTTAGAGTTGTGGACAGATTTCCTGTACTTCCTTGTGTTTAACTCTGCATGACCATCATAAAATAATACTATGAATTCTGTGTCCTGATTCTAATTGTTCTCCTCACAACCCCTGACTACAACAACAACTGAAATAAACAATAGTCTCTTTGGCTAATACTATTGATTTCAAATATTACTTTATCATAATATTAGGATGGCAGTTTATACATGTTTTCTGAAATAAATTAAATTTAAATCAACTAATTTTGCCTTATGTTAAATTCATTACTTAAATCTTTACTCATTAGACCATGGGTATAGCTCAATCATGGAGTCCTTGCCCTGCATGTGCCAGGCACTGGATTCCACCCTCAGCACCACAAAAATAAACACTATCTTCACTTACAGTGAAAAATTGAGTGTATAATACATAAATAAGTTTTCCTTATTTTTCTTTATTTCATTTTAATGATTGAAATCATTATGTCATTTAATGATATAAAAGCAGTCAAGATAATTATACCAGAAAATTACAAACCAATAATCAAAAAAATGTATTGAGTGAAAAGTTTTGTGGTAAAATGTAATGAAAAAATGTAGAATGTGGTTTATATTAATTTTGACCTTGATTTGCAAACTATATTGGGTCCATCATTTGGAGTTCACTTGGCTGAATTTTTCACTGTAAGGCAAAAGTTATTGTACAACCTGTCACATACTGTACTGAGATACTGTTAAAGGTAGTAATAGCATGTGTGGAGGATTTTCAGTTCATACAGGAAGGATGCCTTATTAATTTGAAAATCAATCTTATTTTCATACTTATTTTATCTATTTTAAAGGCTATCTGCTTTTTGTCCATTGTTTCAAGAATTTAGCCTTTAAAATAGATAAAATAAGTATGAAAACAAGATTGATTTTCAAATTTTACAATTATCACCATTAATTATGGTCTCAGGACAGAAACTATTTTATCCTAATATTTGTTAATAATAATAATAATAATAATAATACATTTATAACATTTCCAAAGTAAGCTAAGAAGATAACATGTCGATCTTAGGATATTTGTTAAGAATATTTAACTTCATAAGTCAGTGATTTTAGTTCTATTTCAGTAAATTCATAGATCATATTTCTTAGAAATTTAAAGACTGACAGCACTGTATTAGTGAGTGGTCCACAGGCTATTAATTCCCTCAGAGCAGTGTGTACATACTGACATGCCTTGTTTCATTTTTGTTTTTCAATTTTCACCAGGTTCACTTTTTGGGGTGGTCAGGGCGGTACCGGGAATGAAACTCATGACCTTGTGTTTTGCTAGGCAGGCACTTATGCCGCTGAGCTATATCCTCAGCCCCTATTTTTTAATTTTCAAAATTTGTTTGGTTTACATAAATTTTGAGAAAAATATAGACTTCTGGATTACACTCTTTCACGTGATTTGGTTGTGCACGTATTTACTTTATTATTAAGTGAAAAAGAATTAGTGCTGCACCTGTATTGAAGGAATGCAAAGTCTTCTAAAATTCAGTAAGAAAGTTAGTTTAAAATGGAGTAATCTCAGCCATTTGAAGTGAAACTCAAAACTTTAAATTTTAAAATTTAATTTTAATATTTAAGAGCAAAATGGCAACTCACTCTGCCTTCCAACTCACACCTAAGGTGATACTAGCTGACTGTACAGGGAAATGGATCTGGGAGGCATAGTGAACAACTAGTTTAGCTAAACTGAACCAACACACAAAACAAAAGCTCTGTACTTCTGAAATAGGTGGACCCAGCATATTTAGTTTCAAAAAGAAAATAAGCCATGAGTTGAGACAATGGCAATATAAAATAGCATACCCAAGGCTGAGTCTTATTTCCAGCACAAAAAATAAATTAGACTGTAATATGCTACACATGCAAATAGAGCTATATCTACAGTATCATGTCACCTTAATGATCATCATCTACATTCTGAGTTCTGTAAAGAGAAATATTGTTTTTAAAGATTGAATTTATTTATGTACCATCTCTTTCAAATGTCCACACTGGCCATTTCATTGGCAAACCTCCGTTTTTTGAAAGGTAATTGTAAAAACTAGAAAATAATAGATAAAATCTTCCGACTCAAGTCTCACTTGTATGACATTGAGAAATTTAATGTACGCTCATGACCCACTTTATTCCTTGAAGTCTTTACAAGCTCAATCCACAAAGGATAAAGAGCAATACCACAGAATTCAGTGATCCACTCAGGGCAGAGAAACTGCTGATTAGAAAGAGAGTAAAAGGGTTTTGTTGCCCCTGCGCTTCTGGAAGTCAGTGTCAGTGTGGCTCCGCACTGAAGAACAAATACCTGAGGGCTAGCAATTGAGATGCTTTTGTAAATTTAGCATGTTGGTTACCAAACGTGAACTATGCTTAATAATATTTGAGCATCTTAATTCCTTTGATTCCACGACACATTTGTTTAACAGCAACCATAAGTTTAAAATTGTTCTTTTCCTTAGATGGACTTCAAATAAAGTTTGGTAACTGTATTGCTGAAGAGGTTGAACTGGGGTAGGGCATGAACATGAAAATCAACTAGCATATTCTAAGTGACTATTATGTACCAACCTCAATGGCGGTACCTCAAGTTATATGAAAGTGAATTAAACACTACCCTAGCCTCAGAGACTTTCACTTAGAGCATAAAATGTGAATAAAAATTGGAATTCTGTAGGACTCTTAGAATTCTACACTGAGGTTATGTAACTTTAAAGAGCACCAGCTTCTTCCTGAGTTTAGTAAGAAATTGAATTTGTTCAAACTCAAATGTTAGTTTGTGGACATTTTTGTCAATGGATTAAGACATATCAGTTTATTAAAAGTAGTCTGCTTCTTATGGATAATATTATTAAAAATAGACTCCTTAAGGAGTTTTACTGATGACAAATAATCATTAGCTTTTGAAACTAAGTAAACTATTCACTTATGATTATTATCATTTGTTTAAATAACCTAGAGATTTCATTTCTATGTCATTTAAGAAATAAAGATATTAAGTGGATTTTCTAACTAATAATGGAAATATAATTGCTTTCTCTAATACTGTGGTTGTTTTTGAAAATTTAATGTAAATATTTATTTTAATACATTCATTATATGTAGGCTACTTACAAGGAAGTCTATTTATTCCAAATCTGCATATACCAGCTATTACATGTATTTGACATGCTTAATCTTTCCCCTAAAAGTTGCATCACTTCTGAATGAGTTATTTTTAATTTTTGGTATTATTTGGTGATTATCTGTGAGCTGTAAGGGGCATGTACAAATGAACCTATCGTCCTTAGAGAATACTCTAATGCAATTACTCTGTAGCAATTAAATTATGTAAATAAGCAGTCAAATTATAGCTTTAATCATGCTTTTCATTTTGTACTCCAATTTATCTGTCATAAAAAAGAATTATAGATTACTATTTTGATAGAAGAAATAGTATAATTTTGTAAGTTGCTGTGAAGAATTCACGGGAAAGGTACACTTTTGATATAGAGTCAGAGTTTTGAAAGTTTCTGTTTTTTAGACTATACTGTAAGGAAACCACAAAAATCAAGATCAAGTTTTAAAAAAAGCAAATTTAACCCTATGAATCTTTTTATAGCAATTTGATAAAAATTCAACGGATTTTAGGGCTCTTACATGCAATATCAGTTCAAATATTATAAATGGCACATATAAGATTAATGTAACATGACATTTTTAGATTTGGTTCAACTTTATAAGATATTCTTTTATTTATTAGAATATATTAGCACCATCTTGACACTTATTACACAAGAATTCTGTAATTATTTGTTTTTGCTTAATATTTCAATTATTCACATTAAGTATCAAGTTAAACAAAACATTTACAATACATTCTATAAAATATGATGTATAAGCATACAATTGTGTGAAATATATCAATGGAATACTGTTGGTTATGAGCATCAGCAATTACCATCAGCATCATTGCATGGCTCTAAATTCAGTGTGACCCATTATTCAGTAGCTTGGAGGCTAAAAGACATGACCCTCTACAGAGAGACATTCTGGGTGTTATCACAGCTGTTTTTGCATTCACTCCCTGCATATATATATATATATATATATATATATATATGGGCTGTTAGTAGATAAAAGTGATATGTAATGTGTATTTCTCTTAATTTAAAAAACCTAACTATCAATAACTTGAACATGAAGGGAAAATGAACATTTAAAATGTTTACCAATAAAAATAGAATATTATAAATTCAGGGTTCAATGATACATTTGAGTGTGTATTTTGTCTTATATACTCTAGCAGATTCTAGAGTCTCAAAAAATTGATAACATTTCATTTGTTTGAAAACTATGAATTAAATATTATCTGAAATAAACTGTTGAAAAGTTTGATAAAAGCAGCATCAAGACTAGTGTCAAAAAGCCAAATAAAAAAGACCTCTGTTGCAATGATGTGGATAATGTGACCCATTACAAAAGAGAAAGAAAATATATTAGGGTACGCTTAGTATGCTTAGTGCAGGCTGCTATAATATACTATCATAGACTGGAAGGCTTATAAAGAACAGAAAATAATTTATCATAGTTTTGAGCCCGGGAAGTTCATGATCAGATTATCAGAACTGTTGATTTCTATTAAGAGACTTTCTCTAGACTCTAAACTGCTGAGTCTTGTTGTAGCCTTGAATAATAGAAAGTTTCTATTTTTTGTGGAACTGGGGACTGAACCATCCCCAGGCCCACAACCCCATTTTTTTGTTGCTGTCATTTTGAGAAAATGTTCTGATAAGTAACTAAATTGCCCAGACTGGGTTCTAACCATGGCCAGCTGAGAAGGTCTTCATATAAAGATACTTAACCTCTCATTATTACAAAACTGACAGCAGTCATGGGGACACCACATTCATTACCTAATTACATTTCAATGTTTGAAATGGTGGGAACAAATATACTACTCATATTAGATTATAAACCATGAATCAGGTAAGTTTGTTAAAAGAGTGAGACATACAGGGAGACTCCCCTGGAAAAAGCCGATTTTCCTGAAGCTTTTCATATCAGAAAACATCTATTGATGCACACTTCTCAAAAATGAAAGGCTATGAAAATTTGTGAAGAAAGCACAAAACAAGGAGTTGGATGAAAATGTGAGAGAAGAGAGATGCTATTGTAAACCATGACAATGATGAACACTCCCATTTTTCCAAGGAACTTAAAAAGTAGTGAAAACACAGACAAAAGCATCCTCAGTCATAGGACAATCCTTGACAACTTGAAAGATGCAGTTCTTGCCATGAACTTCTGCATATGTCCTTCACACGTGTGTGATCACAGAGAAATCAGTACAGGATCTGTATCCTCTGTTTACCAAGAACAGAGGAAAGGAAAAGATAAGTTGACATCAAAGAAAAATGTTAGAGAGAAAATATATTTTGTAAATGAAGATAAAAATTGTGTCCAATAATATTTGGAAATTTAAAATAACCTGAATAAAGGGAATGTAAGGAAGTCAAAAACAGAATTATAAAAATCTCAGAAGACAGAAAGATATAACCAGAAGATAAAAAGTGAGCTGAAAAAGCTATCATCACTCGCTCTCTTACTCAGGCCTACAAAAGGAAAATTCTTTAAACAATCTGAGGTAGGGATATTTTGGGGTTGAATATAGAGAAGAGAGGATGACGATGACCCTACCTTATTGACTGTTTACTGGGGATTTCATGAAGGTGTGAGATATTTGTCAGGCCTACAAATCATTGTAGGTGTGCTATTATTATACCATTAAAGTACTTTACTGTTCTAATCTCTGTTGCTGAAAGACAGCAAGCAGAGTACTTTAATATCTTTAATAAACCATCAGAGAGCTATTATGTATAAATTTATTATACATTATATACTGTATACTATACATTATACTATATATATATATATCCATATAAATACAGAGACATTAGAGAGAGAAAGGTATTATTTGTTTTCCAAATAATTGAAATTGAAAAAGTGTAATTAAATGTTTGAGAAACCACATTAGTTCAAAGCATTTAGAATGAGGTTTTCAGAACATTTTCAACTTGCATATACAATATGTCATTGGAGGGCACAATATATAATATATAATTCTGTGCTGGTTATTTGAAAAATGAATACTTATTGCATTTTCTGCTTTTTAAAACATGTAACAATAACATACTCACAAATTCTTTGAATGTGAAAACATTTCTTTGAGAATTCTAAGTACTTGAAAACTTGGAAACTATTCGTGTTCACAAACTGTTGTTAGTTGTATTAAAAATAATCAAAGAACATCTCAATTCCTGACTTGAAACTGTACTCCAAGCTACAGTGATAAAATTAGCATGGCACTGGCAAAGAAATAGACCTGAGGATCAATGGAACAGATTAGAAGCTGCAAGTATAAGTACAAAGACACTCAGACACCTGATATTTGGCAAAGGGGTGAAACATGCTCTCTGGAAGAAGGATAGCCTCTTAATAAATGGTGTTGGAAAAATTGGCTCTCCACATGCAGAAGACTGAAACTAGATCCATGCCTATCACCATGCACAAAACAAAAGTGTGAATGGATCAAAGATCCAAATACTAAAACAGAAACACTAAATCTCCTGGAAGACAAGGTAGGTAGAAATCTTGGAGACATAGAGGTAGGCAGAGAATTCATGAACAAAATGCAAACTGCATGGGAAATGCGTCAGAGAATCAACAACTTGGATCTCATATTATTGAAAAGTTTCTGCACTTCAAAAAAATTACCAACAGTGAGAATAAAACCCACAGAATGGGAAAGAATTTTAGCCAGCAACCCCTCAGACAAAGGCCTCATATCAAGAACATATAAAGAATTGAAAAACATCAAGTCCCCCCAAAGACCTTCTCCAAAAATGGGCAACTGAGATGAACACACAGTTCTCAGATGCATATATACAAATGGCAAATAAATACATGAAGAAATGTTCACCATCACTGGTTATTTGAGAAATGCAAATTAAAACAACATTGAGATTTCATCTCACTCTGGAAAGAATAGCTGCCATCAAGAAATCAACTGATAACAAATGTTGGCGAGGCTGCAGGGAAAAAAGGAACACTGCTCCACTGTTGGTGGGAGTGTATACTGATGCAACCACTATGGAAATCAGCATGGAGAATTCTCAGAAGACTAAGATTGGAAGTTCCATTCAACCCAGCTATTCCCTTCCTGGGTATTTTCCCAGAAAAACTGAAAAGGTCATATATGTGCACCCATGTTTATAGCAACACAATTTGAAATAGCTAAATCTTGTAAATAACCAAGATTACCATCAACTGCAGAGTGGACGAAAAAGATGTGGTATTTTTATACAATGGAATATTACTCAGCTATGAATAAGGATGATCTTGAGGCCTTCATAGGTAAATGGAGACAACTTAAGACTATTCTCATTAGTGAAATAATACGAATCATATTTATAAATGTCACATTGTGTCTTTAGTGTAAAAAGTAATAAGAAATGTAGGAATAATAAAATTTAAAATGTGTAATTGCTATTGTAATAAAGAGAGCAAAAGAAAGTGCTCTAAAGGATATAACTGCATGTATGTTTAAGTGTGTAAGATGGAAGACCATATTACTGGTTTTGTTAGATCGTGGAACAGAACTGTTAACAGTCTCACTGTTTGAATGTCTACTTTGTTTGTTTTAATTTTGTAACTTGAACAACTATTTCCAAGATGACAGTATGTAATTCATCAAGTAGTGATTTCTTAGTGTTGTTTTGTTCTTCCTACACGGGGGATGGGAGAAATCACTAGTCATAATAAATAGAAAGGAACTGAGTACCAAAGTCCATGGTATTCACTTCTGATGCCCCTACTCTTCTAGGGTAACTGTCTATATTTTCTTTTTCTGTTCTTTTCCAAATAAACTGTCTGCATTAAAGTTGGTCTTTTTAATTCATTACTGTCGCTAACTTTGTGATCCCAGCAGCTGCGTGTTCCTGAAAGAGCTGGTGCACATCCCACGCTGCCACAACTCCTCTCTCGGGATGCTGTCCTCCCTCTCCTCCCTTTTACAAGTGACCGGTGATGCTTCTTGTGGGCATGGGACAGGTCTGCAGCGGCCACTGCCGTGGAGAAGTCTCCACATAGAGTAGGAAAAGACCAGAACGTGGAACAAAAGTGTTTGGCTTTTGCAGAGGCGGGATGGTGCCAGTATGTGTATGGCTTGGGGCCCCCTTTCAGAGATTGAGATTTCTGACCCCTACACAGATATAGCCGAACCAGGGAGATGGTTGGTGAATGTCCTGGTTCTGGTAGGTATTGGTCCACACTGGGCTCTGGATGGTTTAGTCTGGACTGGGTGTTCCAGGTGGCTTCCTTGATGTGTCACTTGGGACCAAAAAGCCAATCTGCCTGATGTTATCATTTTTGGGGGTGCAGTTTACAGCATGCCCTGGACCATGTGGATTTTAGACAGCAGCTTGTGTAGTCCCAAGGTTATTTCTGGGACCAGTGTAGTACTTAGGCCTGTGATGAGTGGGTGTCATTCTGTTTTGTTTTTTTCCTTACTTCTCTTACCCTTGAGGGACCTCCAGTTCCCTTATTCTTCTCTCATGGTTTTGTCTACCAAAGCATTCAAATTCTTTGGCTTTTCTGGTACTGGTCAACCAAGAAAGGCAGAGATGACAGGTGGAGAATAGAAGGGAAAATTTGTGGTTATTTTAAAAGCTGTAGTTCTGCACCAAATAGTGGTAGATGTAGGAGGCAGCCATACTTTCCTGGGGCATAGAGCTGACCTATATCTATCTCCTCTTAGTTTCCCTTCTCTAATGCTGTTTCTCTCTATTCTGCAAAACTGTTTTTGTGGTGACACCTGTGGCTTCAAGTTTATGTCCCAATCTAAAAGCATGTGCAACCTGTGCTTCCTGTATTGTACAGCTCTCCTCAGTCACCAGACTTGTGTTCTTTTGTTTCTTAATCTAGTGGAAATGAATATGGATCTTATTCATATCTTTATTGAAGATAGCTCTTCCTGCCCCTCCTTTGAGAGGCTTACTATGGTGTTATGTGGTTTTATAATTGGCTGAAGGTGTCCAGCCAGTGGAGAACCCCAGACTGGATTCCTTGTCCAGAAGATAGTTTGGATAGTGGAAACCCAAAGGATCAAAAGGATCAAAAGGTGGGTGGTCAGACACCCACCCAAAGCCTGATACTTAACACTCTTGAGTTTAGATTTGTCAGAGGACTCTGAGCTGAATGGGCCACAGATCTGGAGGATGCCTTGTAAGATTTCAGTGAATTGACCCAAGGAAAAGCTTTATTAGTTTTCTATCATTTAATTCCAAGGAGTTTAGCTCTAGCAGGTCACACTTTGGGGCAGAACCACCAGGAAATGTCCCGTAATGTCCCCCTGAAATGTCTAGGATTGACCCATAGATAGGTGTACTAGGTTGCCCACAAATTCTCCTGCCCAAAAACCTATCATAGGGTGTGCCCCGTCCATCCCACCTGACTCTGTTTAATTGCTGTCTTAGCAAGTGTCACTCAGAGACGAGCTTCACAGTAAGAGAAAAAATAAAGGATCACGAGAGCTGCAGAGCAGACTAATGATGAAGCCTTCACAGTTTCACCTTCTGATAATCAGCTGATGCAGTATTTGGACTCCAAAAAGGTAGTCAGTAGGATTGTGAAACAGGACTGTGGTAGTAAAATGGAGGTTACACTCCAGGTCATGTTATCCAGGAAGGGGTAGGGACACCCAGTCCTGGAAAGTATGATAAATTCAGGTCAATCAGTCCAGACTTTGATGAAAATACAACACCACAATTTCCAATTGTGGCTGAAGAGGCATTAAGTAAATGTAAAGTCTAGGTCAGATTATTGCCGAACAGTGTTTTATTAGCCAGTCAGTTCCAGATTAGGAAAAATCTTCAAAAACTTCAACAGGGTATATAATCTAAGATAATAATTTATTGATGTGGATTATTTAGTCTTTAATTATCATAACAAAGTAACAGACAAACAAAAACTGAGTAAGAGAAAGGCAAGCTAAAGCCCTAATAGATACAAAGCCTGCAGCAGTAAGAGATGGAGGGAATTCAAAGAGTGCTAGAAGCAAGTCAGAGTGCTTCAAAGCAAGAAACCAGGGCACTGGTCAAAAGAGTACCTTCTACCCTTGTCGGACCAGTCAAGACATAGAAAAAGTCCCTTGGCATTGGAGAAGGAATTTCTCTAGCTCCCAGAGAGAGGCAGGGTCATCTATGATCATGATGGCCAGGGAAGAAAGCCTGGACAATGAATATCAGTGCCCAAGGCGGCCCATTTGTCATAGTACAAGGACACCCTCGGCACCTTTCAGGACCTTTGGGTGGTCTTAGATAAGCAGGTGAGCCTTTGCAATACTGGGGTATCTTACTCTGTTCAATTCCTTATTAAGATGAGCTTTCATCCTGGTCCAAAGTTGTAGGGACTATAAGAAATCGTCCAGTCACCTTTCGTTAGTCTCTTTTCTAAACTGCCTTTATTTTGGTAATACCAAAGTACTCCATCCCAGTAATTAAGAGATATATTCTTCTTACTCAGGGTCACTCTGTCATTCAAATCTCTGGTAATTGACATTCTAGTTTCTCTGACCAGCCTGACCTAATGGTGCCCATTTTTTTCCTCTCATTATAATAACTTTAATTTATCTTGCATTTCACAGAAGTCTATGGATGATTTTTTTTAAAAAAGCACCTCCTTACCCCATCATGTTTGGATAAATTTTTGGCTATAGCTGGTGGTACTATATTAGTCCCTGTAAAATATACCTATTTTACCAATACTCAAGCCAACGGGAAAATACTACATAGTACAAAATCTCAGAGCCATCAGTGAAGAAGTGGTATCTATTTACTCATTAGTAGCAGAACTATACTTCTTTTTAGCACAGCATCCAGGAGACACTAAATGATTTTCTGTCATCCATACCAAAGATTCTGTGTTTTCTTAAGCTCTAAGAATTTGCTTGATTCATCTGCCTAGGGTAAAATCCAGGTCACCAGAGACAACAAAAATGAAGACAATGCAAGCTTTGTAAAACTCAATCAGTGAATGACTTCAAGTTTCTTTTCAGAAAAGAACACACCAACCAACCCCTTGAATCAGACAAATAAAATGTCTCATTTGGGTAAATTGTGCTACTCTCTTGTTTACTGGAGATTTTTGCTCTAAGTTATAACATGACCTCTTTTTTTTTTCTTGTTTCTCTTGATATCATTATGGATAATTTAAAAAATACCTATAATAGAGGTAAAAACCCAAGCTTGCTTATTTAAAATCTGAAAGTAAATCACATCTGTTTTCCTATTATCAATAGCTACCTTGACGAACATGCTACATGAACTTGCTTAGAGTATTGCCAACCTTCAAGATCAAGTACATTCTGCAACAACAGTGGCCACACAACATCAACAGGGCTTAGATCTCCTAACCACTGAAACAGAGATTATGTTTGTCTCTGAAAGATGAAGGGATGAACGTAGCTTCTATATCAAACAGTCTTAAATGGTAAAAGATATAGCACAGAAGCTGGGTGATTTTGGTTCTAAGATCCCCCAAAACTGTCTGAGTTATGAATGCCCTGGCCACATATCTGGAACTGTACTGGATGTGGTTACTGTACTGGACATAGCCTTTATTAAGGCATCTTATAATTTTACTATATAGGTCTTATACAGTAAGACCTATATAAGAAGAAAAAATTTGAATAAGAGAAATTTTTTCTTCTTGTTTGACCGCCATGAAACTACTAGCGATGGCCTATGCCCAAGGTCAAAATCCACCTTTTCATTCATGGCTCTTCAAGAAATCCTTGGAAGATGAACGGGGCTCCCATAGCTCCTTACTCCTCAGATCAGACAGGGTGAGAGTTCCTCAATCTTCTTGTAGGTAGAACCAGTATCTTAAACACCTGTGGAAGACAGATCTTTCTCCTTCTGTACCGCTTAAATATATTTGGGGGCCAAGTGTGCGAGTGGCCCATAGTTGAAGTTAGACACAAATCCTTCTTCTCTCACCTGAGTTCAGACAGAACCACAGATTTATTTTTCATTCTGTAGGTCTAAGAGAAACCAAACAAAAAATGGAAAGTCCTCTGGAAACCTCTGTACCTCCAGGTCATAGCACACGCATATTGTCTAATCTCTTGGCCTGATCTTCACTAACATTTTTCCTGCTCAAACTTCTTTAAAGGTTCATATATATGGACTTATGGACGACATCTCACACGTGTAATTTAATCAGAGTGAATTCTGGGATAGGCCTGAGCATTATGAAGCCTCTGAAATGGCTCAGCACCCTGTCAATCATTCCTGTCAATCTTATCCAGTAACCAATGAGAGGCACTTGAGCTGGGGTGCACATGTTTTAAAATTCAAAAGTCTTATTTTTCAGTGTGCCATTTATTTTCCTATAGTCTTGACGTTGCTCTTCTGTTCATGTCACTAGAGCACATCTTCCTGTTATCTTCAATAAAGGTAGCTGTTTTTCCTTGAAATTCTAGCAGTGCTTTTGCTTATCTAACACAAGAACTGGATCTATCTTTGGATCTATCACACAGTATCACTAGGGACCAGTGAGAACGGCTGGCTCACTGTGGTATGATACTGAAAAACCAAGCAAAAAAACAAAACAAAATCACTCAACTCACAGATACTGGCTGCTACATGAGGAGGGAAAAATGAAACTGGAACATAAATTCATTGTTCAGGCTTTACAGGCTACTGCCTAAGGGAAAGTTGCTGTTCTGTGTGAATCTGAATGTTAACACTGAAAGGGCACTGAGATCTAAGGTGACAGTTTGGATGATATACTCACATGCTATAATCTCTGCTCCAAGTTTAGTGTAGAATGATTGAAAGAAAAAAATATTCCAATACTTAGTTTCCTCTTATAAAGGAAAAGAATTGGAACACTGACTAAAATAATGGCTTCTCAATGACCTTGCCAAATAATTGTTTCTATCTCATCTGTCATAGAATGCTGATGTCACCTTGCATAGCTTAAATGTCAGTAGGCATCTGAGAATAAAAAGTACCTGGGTGGTTTCCTGATACAACAGAGGATGAATGATAGAGCAGAGAATTTTCAATACAATTTGCTGGACTCTTGTGAAGAACACAATTGGTAGACTCTCTTGAAGAATACAATAAATAAACTGAGAAACTCTATGGAGTGATTGGGCAGCTGACTTAACCAAGTAAAATAAAATGTCAGTGAAGTAAAATAAAAGTCATTCGAAATTAGTGAATTAGAGTAGTAAAAACAAAAAGAAATGAAAAAATAGTGGAGAAAACAAATGAGATTTTAAGAGGGTAATCAAGAGGACAATCTATACTTTTTGGTAATCCTAAAATTGTAAGATAGATTCATGGACTGCGGTGGGAGAGAACTTGGACTCACCAAGAAGCAAGCCCCCCACCATGAACCACTGCCATACATAGGCCACTGCCCAGAGGGAGACAGCCAGACCCCAGCCCTTTCTGGTGCACAGGCTGGCAAACAAGAAGAACCAATCCCCACCCTGCTCCACCCCGTAAGCGACCAGCTGACCAGGAGAAACACAGGCTGTGATGATAGCTATTGAGGTGAAATGCAATTGGATGTCTGTGGTGTTTTGGTGTTTCACTGACCTTTTAGGTCTAGAGTCAGTAGTCTGATTATCTGTTCAGAGGATAGCAGTATGCAGTGTGGCATCTAGGGGGGGATCTCCTTCTGAAGGTAGTAGACATTGTTGATTCCCTATAGAGTTGTTTTGAAGTTCTGTATCATTTTCATTGTTTTGTTGGGTTGGGTTTTATTCTTTTTTGTTTTGTTTGATTATGTTACATCCAATGGCATGGGTAGCTATTTCAAAGATAGCAAGATATATTATGGTAGCTATTTTGGATCTACTGTTGTCTTTCTTTGAGGTCCTTTAACACATTCGTTGTTTTTTTGTTGTTGGTGATTGTATTTGTTCTGTTCTGTTTGATTTTTACTATGTCTGAAGCTATCTGCTGCTATTTTGAAGGCAACAAGAGGCCGTATTGTAACTATTGTTGATTTCATATTGTTTTGAAGTCCTGTATTGCTTTCACTGGTTTATTTTGATTGGTTTTATTCTGCTTTATTTTCCTTGGTTTTGTCCTCTTCAAAATAAAATAAAAAATAAAATAAAAGTATAAGATAAAAGTAAACAACAACAACAAATCCAATAAAGTTATTTGATTAAATAAGGTTGTAAATCTTCTCAAACCTTAGGAAGGAAATGTGATCCATTTTCCAGAAGCCCATCAAGCCCCATTATAATCAAATTGTTAAGAGTCAAAGTCAGAGAACTTTGAAGGGGCAACATAAAGGCAACTCATCACATAAAATGGAGGTCGCATAAGCTTCTCAGTGGATTTCTCAGCAGTAGCCTTCAGATAGAATGGAGTTGGATAATATAATGAAAATAATAAAAGATAAAAACTGCTAAATTGCTTAATGAGAAATAACAAATGGATTCTCTAAGTTCAGATAAAAATGATGCACAATAGAAATATAAAAAAATGTGGAAACGTGAATGTCTCTCATGAATTGTCACTCATTTGTATATAGACAAATACAGAATGCTATAATGTCACAATGGTGGAATACAAATTATTTTTAAATCTAGGATAGAAATTGAAAGACAAGATAAACAATGCATTAGTGGATTTCCAATATAAAATTATGCAATTTGTGACACCAATAATATACATAACTTTTTGTGTGAGATTACAATTGAGATTTATTAGTTTAAGATGGATTGTTATAAGATGCTTTATGTATTGTAACCAAAAAGAAAATAGCTACAGAAAATAAAGAAAACAACAACAAAAAATGAATCAACATATTTTGACCAAAAGATATACTCAATGAAAAATAAGACAGTAAGAGTAAAAGATGTACAAATGGACAGAAAACAGTAGCAAAATTGACAAATTAGGTACTTCCTTACCAGTTATTATTTAAAATTGCAATTGAATAAGTTCTCCAATAGATAGACATATGTATGCATGCATGCAAATACATGTAATATTTGCAAAATGTACAAATTAAAAAGTAAAAACTCATAAGAACATATGTAACATTTATAGCATAGCAAACACAGTAGGAAAGACATAGTACAAAAAAACTATGATAATTATGAATGAGATGAACAAGAGATAGGCATATCAATAAATACTCTAGCTAATATTGTTAATTATTTTTAAACTAATTATATTTAAGATATTCTAAAAGCTTAAAATATTACTTTTTCTCATTCATAAAATTGTATATAGAATTCATTAATTTTATTTTTTTGGTATCTGGAATCACACTCAAGACCTTGTGCTTGCCAAGAAGGCACTGTGTCGCTATGCTATATCCCCGGCCAAGAATTCTTTAATTTTAACAAAAGAGCTGGAGATGTAGCTCAGTGGTGCAAAAATGCTTGCCTGGCAAGTGCAAGGTTCTGAGTTCAATTCCCAGTATCACAAACATTTTTTAACAAAAGTATCTTGGGCGAAGAACGTGTGTAGTTGGAGAAGTGGAGACTATGTTTGACATATCTATTTATCTATCTGTGTATTTAAGTTGAGAGAGAAACATCTATTGAGATACATATATTTATTGCCTAATTTTACTGTAAATCTAAATCTGCTTTGAAACTATTAAAATTTAAATTATTAAAATTTAATAAAAAATGAAACAGGTATATATAAATATATTAAAAACAGTGAGTGTTAGCTTTAAGTGCACTAATATAATCTGGCTGGCTAGTTATAATACAGGTATTTGTGCCCTTGTCCAAACCTAGTTTATGAAACTTGAACAAAGCACAATAATTTGCATTTCTGGAAAGTTCTCAGATGCTACTGGTAAGTTTTCAGATGCTACTGATTGTTGGACTACCCTATGATAATGAAATTTTCTTCTTTAACACAGCAAAATTAATGTCCTTAAAAGATATGTAGAACAGTTTTGGGTAGGGAAGGGAAGAAGAATAAAAAGAATTAAGATATATGAAGTACATGTGCCTATTCACCAAGATGAATGCAAGAATCAAGGACTGCAAGTATGTTCTAATAAAAGATATTTGTGTGTGAGTAACTCTCTACTAGTTTTGAAAGACTAGTTATGCCTCAGAAATTATACAATATCAAGTAGGTAATGATCTTCTTGAGATTTCTGTTAAAACTGTTTTTCTAAAATATGGTTGTCTCATTCTTTTAATTGAAATTGCACTCACCTTTCCAAGTTATGTGTATGGATATTTCTAAAAAGCAATGTAATTTGTAACTTTCTTTTGCACTGATACAGAATGCCTAGCTTTCACAAACAAAAGCAGAGGTTTATTTGACTCACATATTTTAGAGAATTCATAGTCCTCCGGTTCTAAGGAAAGATATATACAGTATTAGGATCTGGTAGGAGAAAGCTGTATATCATAATGGTTAGAAAAGAGACAAAAAAAGAAGGATCTAGGGAGGGAGACACACTCTTACGGGTCACAGCCCAGGGACCCACCTGTAACATGTTCCCCCTTGATCTATCATCTTCCACACATAAGGGATTGGGAGCACACCCCAGATCTAAACCATAGCAAATATGTAGGAAGAGCAAATCAGAAACAGATAAAATAATCACCCATTTGGTATTTCTTCTATAACAATTTGTTGTCTTAGATACTATAATATTATAATTTTATTAAAATAGTATGTAATCACAGCTTTTATCATTGATAGATTATGTGTAAGTAAGTACAATATATTTCATGTTTAAGGATTATAAAATGTGATTAATATTTTTCACTATCATTGAATTAAAAGGAAAAACTATTCTACCATCATTTGAAAGGCCTACAAATGGCAATAATACAAATATTTTGTGCTACTATGACTATTGGATTATTAGACAATTTTATCATGTTACTGCCACTTAGATGTGCCTCAAAGGTCCAGAGACTATAATGTGAATTTTGCCTGCCAGAATTGTTCATTATTGATATTATTATTGTTATGAATGTCATTTAGCTCTGTGCATTCATCATTATTTCTAGATAAAGCTTTAACTCAAGTCATTCTCCAACTTGATAGGAACATCACTTCAGATAAATTACAGTGTGATTCGAAAACTTGAAGTGATTAGGAATCATATAACTATTTTAGATGACAAATGAAGCGAGGACTAGGGAGACTGTGCAGTCTTTGAATGTAGACCCCAATACTCATTGTGGGGCTCTTGTTCAGTGTCTCTTTGCGTCTGTGTTTTGTAACCTGATTGAAAAAAAATAGCTCCACGTATCATAACAGATACTGGAAAACAAACTAATGAGAAGCAGCTTGCAAATGCTTCTCTACCAGGAATTCCTTCAGGCAGGTGAGATGAGCAAAATAGTTTCTGCTGAATGCAAGAAGAATTACCCTCTAGGCCAAACTCAAAGTGCTGCAAGGCAAGGCCATGGAGACAGGCACGAGTCCATCAGTTTCGGGGATACTGTGAAATGTATTTAATTTGCTTTTGTGTGAGTTTAGATTTGCTGCCTATATTCACAGTGATTCAAATTCATAACAGACAGTATAACAGACAGTATTTCCAAATACTGTCTGTTATACTTAATATTATTTTGGAGTTTTAAAGATGATAACCTAAGTAGGAAAGGGAAATTTGAGGCAATAGTTCATATCAGCTGAAAGGAGTGTTAAAGGTTCAAAAATCAACATGATACTTGTTGATTCAGAAATTTTCAGGTTCAGAGGAGTGATCTGCTCAGCTCAGTGAGTACAGAGAACTTCATGACTAGGAACGAGATAAAACAGACTGGAGAATCAGAAAGAGCATGAGTCTAGATATTCCACTTAGTGAAGCAGGGTGGCGGCACAGGAGAGTGTGAGGGCCTAATCTGGCATCTTTTCTGGTTCAGATCCCAACTCTAATGGGCCAGCAGTTAGGACTGATCATGGTAGTCATCTTTTATTTTGCAGTTCCTCTTCTGCAGATCACGAGTAAGAAGGCCTGGGTCAGAGAAGAAACTCAAAAAGTATGTAAAGTATTTCAAGTGATTTAATTATTGCTTCATGGATCAAGCAACAGAGACTATTAAATGATGTTTCTTATGTTAAATGACCCAATTTGAACTCTTTAATAAAAAATGAAAGAATACTATTTCAAAATTCTAGCCCAGATTTATATGTAGTTATAGTTATTTTCTTTTTCTCAAATAGTTCAAAAATTCATTAAAAGAATGAGCAAACAAATAAACATAATGAAATGGATATTTCTATTTTCTACTCTAGATCTGACTTTGGGAAATATTGCTATAGCCCCAAAGCTAAACTGTGATGCATACTCAAACTTCAAGTCTGAATGTCTGAATTTTAATCCTGACTTGTCACCCTCTAATTCTGTGAGCCTTGAAAAATAATGTAATTTCTCTGCTACCTGGTTTCCCCCAAATATTAAATGAAGAGACTATATTAAATAATTTTCCCAAAGGAGTTTAATAGTCTTCAATAGTCAGAAGTTGATGGCTCAGATGTAGAATCTTTAGCGTTCTCATTAATCAAGTAGATTTCGTATCATTCATTACTGCTTCATATATATTCTAATTCCTGATCTGTAAAAGCATGAGGGCAAAATGGAATTGTAAAGTTATGAACCCTCGGGCATGGTGAAAACTTTGTTGTATAACATGGAGCCCAAAGGTAAAACAGAAAGCATATCCCTGTAACTCAGTTTTACGCCTGCTCTTTTGAAAACAAATATCCACTATTCTCAGACAATACAAATTTCTTCTTCATCTGGGATTCCTTGACACTTAGTGTATTACACTCTATTGAGTCACATGCACGAATGTCTACTCCATTAGACCTAAGTACTCATCTAAATTAGGAACCATTAGTCTTTTTTCTCTCAGTATCTTACAAATTGCCTGACACTGTAAGCAGTAATGTTTATCAGCTCTATTGAGAGTTTACATTTAAAGGACCCTAATGTACAATGGAAAACTTGTAAAAGCATACTTCTTCCTAACTTCACTCAAAAGCATGGACAAAACCAAATAGAAACTAGGAAAAAGGTAATACTTAAGGATTTTGATAAATAAAAAGCTTCCCTTCAAAATAGGTACTCTTATTGTCACTATGGATATGATATATATATATATATATATTTTACACATGCTAAACTATATAATTAATTTTGCTTACAGGTATTTAAAAGTTTCAGATATACATGTAAATTGTGAGAAATCAATACCCTAATAGTATCGAGCAGAATTATATTTTATATAGTAACTTTTACTTTGTTAAAATTATAATTCCTCTAATAATCTTTATGTTTCACTTACTTTAAATACATATTGAACAGCAAAATGAGTTCTCATTTGCTAAGAATATAATACTTTCACTATATTTCTATTTCAGTAAAATTTGTTCTGATACAAAGTAAAATAGGGAATTAAAGCACTTTTAAGGATGATTTCATAAAACTCTTACAAAATCATTTCATAAATTTAAATCATATTTCTTTTTTCCTTTTTTTGTGCCAGGGAATTGAACTCACAACTTTGTGCTTGCCAGGCAGGCACTTAAACCTGTAGCTTAAATGAGAGCTAAACCGCCAGCTCTCATTTCTCAATTTAACATTATTAGGTTTTATTCTTGTTACCAGTAAAGTCCTTCATTCTTCTGTGTTGGTATTTACCATTATATAAATATCAATTTTGAACATAAGCATTCCCTTATATAAAATTATAATTTGTCCATAATTACAATACTTACTGGAATTATAACATTCCCATTATCATAAAAATATAATTATATATATATACATATATATATATACACACACACATATATATTCCCATATGTATCTATCTACCTATCTACATATATAATGTAAGTTTTAAGAAGAAATATCACACACACATGAATATTTTTGCTAGCTGTTCTTCTTTATTTTTTATTTTCACAGATCAATAGTCTTTCTCCCTCTGGCAGTATCAGAAGTTTCATATAGAAAATTGACTGAATTGCATTCTATATTTTATGGTTTGAATTTTTTATTGTGTTGTTTTCTTAATTCATAAGAATATATGAAAGAAGTAAAAGTATTACATTTTATAAATTCTTTCAAAGGACAACAATGAATGAATTAATATTTAAAATAATTACAATTTTTCAATCTTTTAAGAAATGTTTTACTCTATGAGAAAGAATATCATTGAAATATTAAATAAAATCTATATAGATCATTACCTGAGAAACAAAAAAGTCTGTATTTTTGAAGGATTTTTAAAGAGTAATTGCACAGCTGATGTATTATTTCTAATTTTCTACAGGAGTGTGCTCTGAATTCTTGACCCAAAACAGACATAGTCTTAATATGAAGGCATCTCTCTTTGAAGAGATCATCCTGAAACTTGGTCTCAATGATCTCAAGAGATGAGAAAGAATGGCAAAACCAGGAAGAAAGTTAAATATGTTAGCCAAGACCAGAAAGTCATTTAAAGGTCAAAAGGAAAAGATATTCAGTTACTGTATTTGGAAGGTGGTTCCTGCTCATGATTTAATGCTAACATTTGAAAATCATTATCAGGATATCAAAAGGCAAAAGTCCTTTTTAAAAAAATGTCCTTTTCAAGGTACTGAATAAGAGATTTCTTTATTGCTTTCATACAGAATGAATGTGAATCCCAGGCATCATAGAAAAAGAAAAAAAAAAGGAGAGAAAGAAAGAAACAAACAAGCAAAAGGAAAGAATTCATACTAAAACTAGAGAACATAAAACTAGAAATATTTATGCTGTAATGTTGTTCCTAGGGAACAGATGATGAATTGTCATATTTGTGACATTGTTGACAAATACTTTAGTCACTGCTGGTATTTCCAGGCCCATTTATTTTGGCTTTGGATTGAAAACAATACTATAAAGAACTCTCATCACATCTGTGGCATTCAACCATTTATGGCAAAGTTGCTATCTGTTAAGTGCTGCCTCCTGCCTTCTCTTGGGTTTTCTAGGGCAGAGGAGGTATCATGGTTACAAAAACAAACAAACAAACAAACAAACAAACAAAAAAACCAATCTTTTTCATGGTCCCATATGAGGCTTTAGCACAGGGGTAGTCAGTAGTAACCTAAAACCACTGCCTTATTTGTATCCAACATGAAGGAGAAATACTTACTCCAAGTGTCAAAATGACTCTTTTACCCTATACTTTCAACCTTCTGTTAATTCATGAGGAACACAGTGTCAGTTTATGGTGATGATGGTGTTGGCATTTTTAGATGTCACAGCTGACCCAGTTGTTTGCAATTGACAAATAAAATTGGATTGATCTGTGGTTAATTTAAATCGAATTTGGGATTTTTGTCTTGCATGCAAATTTGTTTGGCTCATACACTTATAATATTTAATTAATGGTCTAATTATCAAAGTGTTTTGTTAAGTGATACTAAAATTATTAAAAGAATATATTGATTGAATGTTCTCATTCATTGCAGAATATTTCCTTGTTTATGTCACTCATTATTTTTCTCATTCCTGAAGGGCTTGTTACCTACCTTTGTTAATTTTTTGTCAATACTATTTGTAGCTGGGGATTTAGCTCAGTGACACAGTGCCTGCCTGGTAAGTGTGAGGTTGCAAGTTTGATTCTCAGTACTCTTTCAAAAATACTATTTATAAATGTTTAATTTATACTAATTTTGGACTTACAAAACATTATAGCCGTCTCCTTTTCCCTTATGTTACCACTTGCAAAAACATTGAAATTATATCAGACAGTAACATTGATGTAATGATGGTTATATTACTATTAACTGAGCTCAATTGACTCAAATTTTAACCAGTTTTTTTCATGAAGGTCATTTTTTTCATGCAAGATCCTGTTAGTGATTCCACATTAATCTTTGCCTCTTTGTCTCCTTAGCCTCCTTCAATCTGTCATAGCACCATAGTCTGTTTTTTGGCAATGAGGTTTGTGGCATACTTAAAGAATAAAAAGTACTCAGTTAGTAATGCCTTCAGCTGGTATTTGTCTGATTTCCCCCCACAGCTGGAATTAATTTTTATATTTTCCTCAAGAATAAACAAGAGATGATTTATATTCTAAGGGCATCATACAAAGTTTACATACTACTGTCTTATAAGAGGTAATGTTTAGCTTTGTTATCCGATCAGTGGTATCTGAATTTTTTGCAATACACAGTACTTTTTTGTTGTAGGCAATGAATATAGTTGGAGACATATTTTGAAGATACACATACCTCATTTTTCTCAAACTTCCACACACTAATTTTGCAATTTATTGTCTTCTACTATGTAAATATACTTTGCACAACTTTTAAAGTGTTTTTTTCATATTTAGAAAGATGCAAGTTTTTGTTCTAGTGAATTTCTTTAGATTTAGAACTTCTTTAATGGCCTTAAGTGCTGTTTTCTTCTTTGATAATTTAAGATCGCTTTTATAACAACAATTTTCTTAATTTTCTTTTTTCTTATCCATTATGTTAACTTATTCCTACTTTGTCAGAATATACACAAAGCATTAATCTGCCACTCTTATCTTTTTAAAATTATGTATGCATATTTATGTTTTTAAAGTGCTATTAGTCTTTATTAAAAATATTCTCAGTATTCATTTGGAAGACATCTTCTAGTAAATTCCTCATAAAGTTAAATAAGTACATAATTTGGTGAGCTTTATATGCTAAAACATTTTTGTTGATAGGCTGAATATTTTAAGGCTATCTTTCCTAGATAAGAGAATCTTGGGTACAAACTGTCTTTATGTCATATTATATCATTGTATTACATAACAATATATTCTATGCTTATGCATATTTATAATATATAGTGTGATGTTATGAGATACATTCAGTCAAAAGCTTACTACAGTGAAATAAATTTACCTATCATCTCAGAATTATCCTTTTTTGTTTTTATGACAAGAGTAATTAAAATATAGATAAGATTGTATATATATATATTTTATAGATTCTCACAGTCTAATTTTATTATATACTAATCTCATGTATGTTAGCCTCTAGACTTATTTATCTTATACATCTTCTTTGTGTTATTTTGCCTGCATCTAGTTATTTTCTCCCTACCTCCTACACTTGCTGCTGGTAAGCATGTTTTGTTTTCTATCTTTGTATATTTTCCCTTTCTTCATAGATTTCCTGTAGCTGTGAGATCAATATGCAGTAGTTTTTCCTTCTGTGATTTTCTTATTTCATTTAGTGCAATTTCCACTAGTTTTATCCATTCTCTAACAAATGGCAAAATCTCATTCTTTTTTAGAACTGAAAGTATTCCACAGTGTATAGGTACTGCAATTTGTTCATTCACTTGCTGAGACAAACTTGGGTTGTTTCTATGCCTTGAATATCATGAATAACCTTTGATGAACATGAAAACGCAAATATCTTTGAAAGTGATTATTTCATTTACTTTAGACAAAAGCCCAGAATAAAGATTTTATGATCATATGATAGTTCTATTTTTAACTTATTCAGAAACATCCATATTGATTTTTTATAATGGCTGTACAAATTTACAATCCACCAAAAAATATACAAGACATCCTTTTTCTCTACACTCTAACCAAAATTTGTCATAGTTTGATTTTTTGATTATAAGTATTTGAACATGTTGGAAGTGTTATTTTATAGTGGTTTTGATTGATATCTCCAGGAGAATTAATGATGTTGAAGTCTCACATATATTGCAACATTTTAAAGTTTTCATTGGAGTTAGTTTTGGGAGGTCTTTGCCTTTTTTTTAATCAGGGTGTTTGTTTTTCAATTATAGATTTGTGTGGTGTCCTAATGAATTTTATAAGTTAACATTTTTCCAGATAAACCATTTTCAGATGTTTTTTTCCAACTTGTAGGCTGCAGTTCATCATGTTGTTTTCTTTGCTGTGCAGAAGTGATTTGGTTTTATGTATTCTCATCTATTTACTTCTGACTTGTGGCCTGAGTTTTCTGTGCAGTACCCAAAAAAATCATTGCCAAGCCAATTACAGGACAAATTTCCCTTAGATTTTTTCAACTAGTTTTATAGTTGTTAATCACTTTATTTAGGTCTTTTATCTACTTGGAGTTGATTTCATGAATAGTATAAGATAATGACCTGTTTTCATCCTTTTGCATGTGGAAATTTAGTTTTTGAAGAGAGTATCCTTTCTTCTTCTGTCTCCTTTTGGTTCTTTTGTAGAAAAAAATTTGACTTTAAATCCTTAGATTTATTTCTGTACTCTATATTACATTCTACTGGCCTATGTGTCTATTTTTATGCTAGTACCGTGCTGTATGGATTAGTATAGCATTGTAAGATCATTATACTTTGGTTAATGTCTTGCCTGTAACTTACTTTTCTTTTCAGAATTGTTCCATCTATGTGGGGTTCTTAATAATTCTGTACAAATCTTAAGATTGATTTTTCTACTTATGTGAGGAGTGCCATTATATTTTTGATAGAAATTCATTCAATACTTACATTGCTTTGAATATTGTGAACATTTTCATTATCATAATTTTGTACAACCACAGAATCTGAGTATTAGATTGTTGTCCATTAATTTTTATCTTCTTTAATTCTTTGAATAATGTTTGTAATACAGATCCTTACTTCCTTGCTTACATTTATTCCTACACTGTTTTTATTCTATAATGAATTCATTTGTTCATTTTTATGAGGTAGGTCATATTTTTGTACAAAAAGTGATTTGCAAATTATTTGATGTCCTGAAACTTTTCCAAACTCATATTAGTTTTAACGGTTTTGTGTGGGTGTGTGATCTTTGCTTTTTTCTTTCTATATGGTATTTGATGTTTGCAAATAGATCATTTTATTGTGTTCCGATTTGGATGTTTTTATTTGTTTTTATTATCTGACTGCTCTTGGTGGTTTTCCCAGAACTGGTGAAAATGAACATCCCAGATCTTTGCAGGAAAACTTTCTCCTCTTTTTGCCACATTGATCTTAATGTCAGCTTTATGGATTTTTATAAATGGCCTGCATTTTGTTGAGATAATTTTCTTTAATACCTAAGCTCTTGCAACATAAAAACTCTACTACAGGAAGTGGTTAACTTAAGCTTTTAAAAAAAATTTTAATGACAGCTATTGCTGATTTAATATTATCCTTCTTAGAAGTCCTACCATGCTTTTTTTGTTCTACTACCGTTGGTTCTATCTACCACATTGTGTCTTATTGGAATTTGAATATGTGTGATAGTTCAAACAAATTTTTTTCTTTTTTATCAAAAATGAGATAC